>WBNO01022579.1:0-107982 GCA_013400575.1 Peucedramus taeniatus
TGGCTACGGAGTGACTGACATGGGGGAAAATTGATGGGTTAGGACAGTTCCGTAAAAATTGATAAAGCAATGAAGCATCTCAAATGTGATCCCTTTTGTTAAATTTTGCTTTTGTAGTCATGTGTTTCAAATGATTCAGTATGGGGAAAGTTGGCTTAGAGAGGGCTCGTAGAGGCTGTTTTAAGTCTAGGCTGCCTTCTGTANCCATGATGTCAGATCAAAACTCTCTAATCTGAAATACTATAAAGAGGGATGTCTGCTTTTCATAGTTTATACTGAAGATATGTAAACCGCAGATCATTTTATATATAACATGAAATAAATCTGTTGGTGCTCTTCTATGAATATTTACAGGGCAAAAGATCAGAGCTATGATATTCTTATGTTCTCTTGGCAGAGTAGTACTGACATAGTGTTCCTAGGATATCCATTGGTAGAGGCCTATATAAACAAAACAAATTTCTGTTCGGAATGGCAATCGTATGAATCTGCTTTGGGTAGGGAGACGCTAGATGAGTTCTTAAGGCTCTTTTAATTCCAGGTACTATAGATGAAGTTTTGTAAACTTTTTAACCATGCCCTTGAGAAATGTTTTACCTGAATATCAGTAGGCTTTCAGCCACGGTTTATGTATCAACACTGTTTGATTTAACTAATTTATCTGTTAATACTTGCCAAAACTATCCCAGGTTCCTCTGGGGAGTTTTTAAAGGGAGAGATACATGCCTGCTAAGATTCCCAGGTGGCTACTGGAGACATACCTAGAAAAAACTGCACCTGTTTCAGACTAGATATAAGATTAGACATCACAGTATTTCTGTGGTGTTTATGCTTGTTAGCTGCTTTCAGTATAGCTCATAATCAGTTCTTCCCCCAGTGGCAGACAATATTTCAATTTTCCTCCAAGATGGCTAGGCTAGAAAAGAACCTTGTCTCTTAGCCCTGACTCTTATGCATTTGGACTTTGGCAGGCAATATCTGATAGTAATTTTACTAGACTTAAAGATAGCAATATGATTGATAGCTAAAAAGACGCAAGAAAAATAAGGATTTCTGTCACTGACCTTCCAATGACTTTACTGAAATAGAGAGTAATAAGTCAAGCTGCATGTGTAGAGTATGTACTAAACTTGCACTCTGTAGTACCTTTGAGTGAGTAGTACCTTTTCCTTTTCCTTTTCAGGCAATTATATGACAGGGCAATTATTTTACAGTTTTGTTTTTGATGGGAAGGTTGGTAGTTTTAGTTTTCTTATTATTGCTATAATTGTTGTAAAACATTTCTGTTGAACATTTCCACAGATCTGTGATTTTCCAACAGAGTTCACAGAGATACTCAGAACTGACTCATCCTGTTCTGCCCTCTTCCTCATTTTAGTTATTGTCCTACTCCATAAATGCTTTTGCTGACCAGGTCCTGTATAACCATCTTTGAACCTAGTTTTTCCAGGCTAGTGAAGGAGAATCCGAGAACATGCCAGCATCCTTTGTCTGGTTTGCCACTGTTCAAGTGAGCCCAGTGCATCTTGCTGAATGCAGTATTCCCTGGGAAAGAGGAGTCTTGAAGTCACTCCTAGCACTGGAAAAGCTTTTAGTGTAAACTAAAAGAGTGTGACTGCACTATAATAAAAAAGCTAAGAAATCAGTTGTGCTTTGTGAAGATGCAGAATATTAGAGCATAGCTCATCACACAGTCACACTGCTTTATGGAGGTTCTGTCTTCTGCTGACCTGGTTGTCATGGTAGTCATGGCAGTCATACTATCTCCCGGGACCCTTCACGCAGGTACTGCGTCTGTGATCTTGCACATTTTATGGTTCATGGTTTATCTCTTTTATGGTTTAGGGTGAGAGTTTCTCCTTACATCCTATTTTCTCAACTATGAATGTAAAAATTACCAGCCTTAGTGTTTGGCCTTCTTACCCTCACTAAAATATTTCCTTTTTTTCCCCTTTTTTTTCCTTTTCCTTCTGAAGGGAAATACTCCTCAAGGTATTAAAACTGTAGTATATAGTTAATAATTGATAACATACACATTATATGCCACTTTTTATGCAAAAAGGTGAAACAATAAATGTACTTACTACCTCTTGACAGAAACATTAAATAATGCCAAATAGTCTAGGAATGCAGTGTATTTGGAGTAAAAAGCTGATAAACATGGCTTAGTGGCTAGGGTAGAAGAATAGGGCTATCATGGTTTTCTGTGGGCATTCATGAAATAAAATAGTGTAAAATATAAAGACCGTTCTGCCAAGGTAATGTTCCTGAAGCACTTATGTTTTCTTCAGGAAAGTTGCTGTTTTAGCTGCCACTGTAAGAAGATTTGCAGTATGTCTCTGCTTAAGTTCTCTCAGAGGTTCATCTTAGCATCTGGACTGCCCAGCATGTGCTGACAGAAGACTTTAACATCAATTGTAGAAGCCATAACCACTTTTCCTCTAAACCATTATCTGAAGTGATGAATTTGTTGTCATTTATATGATAATGACAAGAATTTCCCTTAATCCCCAAGAATCCTTCATCTCCCTTAATCCCCAAGAATCTGCCTTCATCCCCATCCCTTCTCTTGGGATCCATTGGTTGATGTGTGGTTGAGGGGGTGATTCTGGTGATACTGGGCATAGGCTCTTCCAGGGTCATACCCAGAAAGAAAAGGAGGGTCAAGAGTAAACAGGAAAAAATCTAACTTTGCCACAATCTGTTCATGTAAGTTGCACAATACTCTTAGGGAAACAGTAGGAAAAGGGAGAGTCAGGGGGTGAGACTGGCATAATTGAATAGTCTGATAAATTTGGAAGTTAGAAGAAGTGTGATGAGAGTAACAGCTGTTGTGAAGAGGATGAGTGAGTATCATCATCCAAGAATCATAATTTTGAAACTCATCAGGAAGCTCTGAGCTCAGGAATAAGAGATCAATCTCTGAGTTCACTTATGTGTCTTTATGGAGAAGTTAAGTTTAAAAAGAAATAATCTGTTTGTTTCACAGTGTTGATTTCCTTTCTTTTTACTTAGTATAGGTAGATTTAATTTCAAATGTCCATTAGTGCAGCTGTAATAAACATTAATCTGTTTATTCCTTAAGCAGCATGTTTCCTAGAGTAGCATGTTTCCTTCCTCTTGTTCCTTACTCCACACTTTTTAATGTCAATCAAATCATCAGTAAAAATAATCACAAATTCTGTTAGAAACTAATGATGTATATGCAACTTTAAGCTAGTTTACCTCTTTGCTAACATTGTCTCCAAGATTTTTAACTTCAGTCAGTCCAGCATGCTTCTGGCTCCATTAATTACATATAAAAATCTTTACAAAGTGTTAAGACATAGAACTCATCTTAATGATACTCTGCTGCTTCAGAAACAAGTCCTATAAAATGGAGCAACCTACTGTCTTCAGATGCATTGGACTTTGTCTGCTGCCTACTTGAAAAGCTTTACCACCTTCATTTCATATCTGCTCAGTTCCTCATTTGGCACAGTGGGCTCCCTAAGTGATCTTGTTTTTTGTGCTTGGGTATGTGCTGGAACCAGAGTTGAAAACAGAGCTGATAAAATGTGGACAAAAATGACATGAAGCAGACTGGAGGGTGGGATAGATACTTTTGAAATCTGTTACATGAACTCACTTCTTTCCTGAGAACATGAAGGGAACAGAGTGTAATTCTTCCAACAGAGAGTGTAAAAAATGAAGGCCTACAAGATGTGGTGGAAACAAACTATTTCAAGTAGTGAGGCAGTTTTTACATGTTATTACAGCAGAGATAAAAATTTATATTAACATGTATGCAATGGTTAATTTCTGTACTAATGTGTGTAATTTTATTTGTTTGCTATATGTTTGCATTTCTTCCACATTGATGGAAATTAAAGGATCATGTGCAATGAAGGAGAAAAACTAGTCTATGAAGCTTTATCATACTGTAGCCTATTAAATTGAACTTTGTGGAATCTACCTTGCTGATTTTAACTATTTAATGAAAAGAGAATCAGTATTTCCTCTCTGAGCAGATAGTTAACTCCTTTTGAATTTAAATGCCTGCATCAAGAGAACAGTAGACAATTTGTTTCTGGAAAGTTGACGCCCACAGGATTGAACTTTGTTTCTGCTGTCTGGATAGTTAAGAAAAAAGTGCTGTTCTGAAAAAGAAAGTGAGAGCAAAAGCTAAAGCTAGGCATTTTCTGTGTACTGTTTTTAAAGTAACTTTCAAATGCTTGTGTCTGTTTTGCATTTTACATGTAATGCTATTATTTCAGAACCCTTCCTGTACCCCCCTCCCCACTCTTCCCCATGCAGGGGGAGGTCTTTTATGATTGCAAAAAATGGGACAAAATTTTAGCTGGTTGATTTATAAACATCTGAAAAAATCCATAATTTATGTGCAAAGTGCTGGAACATCCTGAACCAAAGTAATGTCACTGGATAAGTCCTTTCAAAGTGACTTAAGGTGGATGGAAGACAAGGAAGTTCTAAAGGAGAGAGAAAAGAGTGAGGAGAGTAACTGTAGAGCTAAAGCTTCTTCTTCAGCACTAGTTGTTTTCAATTGCTGATGGTCAGTAGAAATGTTTTCTCAAGCAAAATGTCTTTGGTGGTTGTTTTTATGCAGACAGCTTTCTATCTTACGATCAACAAAGCAGCAGCTTCCTTTTGTTTTGGCTATTTTTTGATTTTTTTTCCTTAAAGGCGGTTACTTCTTCATTCACATCTTTCATAGCCACAGGAATCTGTTCAAAGTAGGGATAGTTTGTCTGGTTTTCTTTCATGTGTGTTCATGCCTTACTTCATCAAGTCCGTATGCTTCTATGTGTTGGGAGAGACTGCAAGTTGCTGTTTTTTTATAAGGTTGATTTTTATGTCATTAAAGTGTGACGAGTTTATTATGTTTTCCTGCATTTTAATTTCATTTGGGAAAAAAAGAAGTTGTTTATGCCCCATCGTGATTATCTTCTGAAAACCAATTTAATACTGACTTCTTTTATTGTGCAGAGCTGGTTATTTGCCTCAGAATATTCCTTTGGAGATTATGAGATACCTTTCAGAAGAGAAAGATTTTCTGCCTTGGCACGCTGCCAGCCGAGCTCTTTATCCTCTAGATAAATTGCTGGACCGTACAGAAAACTACAATATCTTCAATGTAAGAGATACAGTCTTCCTCTCTTTTTTCCTTTAGTTCTTCCTTTCTTTCTTCCACTTACTCTCTATCTGTCTCTCCTTCCTGCCTTTCTTCCTTTTGCCTCTTACTCTCTCATATTATTGCCAAGACTTGAACTGTTCCCCAGGCAGATACTGTAAATGACCTAGGGATATTAACGTTCTTCCTAATTACTCTTTATTTAAACATAGCAATTATCAAGCTTTGGTTCACTTGCAATTGAACAGTGATAACTGTTGTTTGAGGCATATATAACTAGAAGAAGGAAAGGTAATTATCCCTCATGTAAAATGTTATGACAAATAAAACATTTCACTTAAAAGAGTCAAAGTATTCTATTGCCAGATTTTCTTTTTTGAGGAGCCCCATGGTGATATTTAGGTGGATGCCCAAGGTCAGCAAGAACAGCAAATATAGGCACAACTGAGCAGAATACATGCAACTGAAGCAAAGATTTGTAGTCATTATTTCATCCCAAAATCCGTGGTGAATTCAATGCAGTTACCTTAATTAACAAGAATTAGATCACCGTTGAGTCAAAAGCCCATTCATAATTGTGTCCAAAGGGACAGCAGTAATAGCTCGCAGTAGATAATTAAGATAGACATGGCAAATATTTTAACATTTATCTGTAGCTACACTGGAGCATGGTTTATGAAGTACACAGGACTTGACTGCATCCAGTGACAATTATGAACTCCTGGGATTTTTATTCACTATGAATTTTATGTAGTCTACATATTTTCAACAGCCAGCATACGGTAACTTTATGTAATGTTGTAAAGCCTTCAAATGAAGGAGCTTTTTAAATGCCTAAGGATGCTGAAATGCCTAAGGATGCTTTTTCTTCTTAAATGTATATTTGTTTGTGTGTGAGACCACAGACACCATGCTCAGAGGGGAGAAAGTTAGAAGTGACTGTATGTATACATGCAGACGTTAATACATATAGATATATAGATATATAGATAAACACACACACACACCCCATACATATACACAGAGGTACCTGATGACATGGAAAATTATTATTATAGAACATATATTAAGGCCTACATGCAAACCAGAGCCATAATGGAGAATGCAGTTGAAATAATTTTCATATTTAGTCTGTTGTTAACTGTAAAGAAGAATTCTTAGGAGTTTGCCATTGCTGTTTCACTTTTAAACATGGTTATATAAAGAAAACACAATTTTAATAAATAAAACCAGTAAAATTCACGGCTGGGTTATGTTTTATCACTACTGATGGGAGTTTTGAAAGCTGAGGTAATAGCAGAGAAAATAAAAAGTCTTTTTAGTCACAGAATCACATATCTGCTAGAGAAAGCTGCGGTATGAATCTTCTTTTGTGTTGACATATATACATGCCTATGCATCTGTAATAATAAAATAGATGCTCTCCTATGCAGTTCTGTATATCTCAGTACTCTTTTTCAAATTGGTGAATTCCACTGGAAAAAGATTATGCTGAATACAAAGACAGTGGTTTTCTTCAAAACTGGTCAGAATATGTAAATATGTCATCTGTGTAAAAAGTAGAAGTCTCTAAAATATTACTTGTGCTTGTTTTGTTCCTTAAGCACACCAGGAGCCTAAACTTAAAGCACAGTGCCATTAAGTGTACAAAGCTTATTTGCAGCCACATTGTTATGTTTTTTGAAGTCAATTGACTGTACCCACATAATGTTTTGGCTGTGGCTGTGGATATTAAAACAGTGTTCTTTTAAAAGTGAACATTCACGGTGTAGTCAAGATTGGCCACAAAGTAGAAATTAAGCTATTGATACTCTTGTAATTTTTCAGCTGTGCACTGTAAGTTCAAGGTAGCATGTAATAAACTTTTGAAATCCATGGATTTTATAACAACAAATTGTCTTATAGTAGGCATTTAATCAAGTAGCTCATCTAGAGACTGATTCTTACTATAGCAGTGAAGGAAGATTATAAGTGGACAAGTAGCTTTGCTAAGTCTTTGGAATTGGACATTATTTGAGGGTACAAAGAAAGACCAAAATAGTCAGCATTATTTCAATTTCAAGTAAAAGAAATGCTTGCTTTTTAACATTAAATATACTTTTCTATTTCTCCTCAGGAATATATTTTAAGACAAGTGGCATCAATGTATCTGAAGCTCGGATGGCCAACAAACAATTTAAACAAATCACTTGTTCAAGCATCATACCAACATGAGTACTGTTGTATTTACTTTTTATTTTTTATTTGTGAAATATAATTATAGAAATGCACCCTCCTAAAATTTAGTAATGTTTAGCATAAATTTGTCATATGTCCTTAGCTCTGTCACCCTTCTGTTTTTTCCATTCTGGGTTGCAGGGAGAGCAGAAACATGCTGTGAGAGGAATTCTTCTTTCTTAAGTTGGGAGAACATGATTTCCTAAGCCCTAACATAATACCTGATTACAGTGGGTTTCTAAGAACTTGTACTCATGTGACCTCAGAGGTCGGGAAGAGTGCCTAAGTGTAAATGGGGGCTGGTTTTGATCCAGGACCTTTCTTTAGTTGTTGCAGGCATTAAACTGACACTGAGATTTGTAAAGCCAGATTGTCTTTGATATGGTGCCCAGCTACTGGTTGCTGTCACTGTTATAAGAAGTATTTTTTTGTAAACATTCAAACACATTTGTTAAAGCCTTCTTGCTTTCTTTAATTGGGACAGAGAGTTGCGTCGGGAAGTCATCATGTTGGCCTGCAGCTTCGGGAACAAACACTGTCACCAGCAGGCTGCAACGTTAATCTCTGACTGGATTTCTAGCAATAGGAACCGGTAAGTGGGGCTGAGATGGGTATCTCACATTTCTCCTACTGAGAGGCAGTACAGCTCTTCCTTTCCTGCCTGCCCTATCTGCTGTGCCCTCTTTTGCAAAGTTTTTTTTACAGGCGGATGCAGAAGTTGCTGGCTGTCATTTAAAAATATCTGTGGGGTTTCAGAATGAATTATTTGACTTTGCATATATGTGCAGGTGGAGGGGATTCTGCCCACTCCTGGTAAATTATTGTTGGATAATTCTATGCTAGAAGATGAGAAGGCAGGTTTTAAGAATGAATTTAAAGAGAGAAAGATGAGTGAACACCATGTTGTCAGACAAACATGAAACCTGTGTTGAGGTAAGAGAGCAGAAGCTGCTAAACATTTACAGTAGTGATAGAGGTTAGAGACAGAAGGACTGAGAAGTAAGGAAGGAGATGTGTTGGAGGGAAGTGTTACAAGTATTTAAGGGTGAAGACTTGAAAATTAATGTGATTCAGCAATACGTGGAAAAGCTCGTGTAAGGTTTCAGGGAGCAGATAATATTAGAGCTGATGCCTTGAGCATAAGCAGCACTGTAGTGGTCTCACTGCAAATATGTAAGTTAGGCTGTCAAGGCAGGCTTATTCAGCTGAGGCAAAGGAACATGGGCCATGGGTTGTGTATGAAGTTTATCTTTTAAAGGCAAGCAGCTAAGAAATATAAAATAACTGAAATATATAAGTATGTAGTGATCTATGGACAATGGGATGAGTGCAGAGTATAGGTTAAGACCACAACTTCTTTAGAAAGAATAGTGGATTTTCTGATTATGGGAAATATTTACACTGTACACATTTGTACCTGATATTTTGGTTTAAAAGATAATATTTTACTTTCAAATACAAAAGAAAAAGATAAGAGAAAAAGTCTCTCATTTTTAGTTGCAGTCTTGTATTAGCTCGGCAAAAGGATCAGATCTCTCTAGCCAACAAGCAAGCAGGATTTTTCAGAGATTTCTTGGACTTACCAGTGTTTGTTTGCAATTAATTTATCTCTGTCTGTCTTTGGATCTTTAAAAATCCTTTTCAGGCATACCCAGTTACATAAGTGTTCAAGTGTCTTTTAAAACCAGCCATGAAGGGAAATTACATTCCTACATGACTTTGAAACTTCTGGAAAAAAATAGCTTGAAACTATTACTATGTACCTTTAAGTAAATTGTGTGTGAGGTGGAGGGTTTTCTTGTGTAAGGTGACACCAGATACATTTACTATGAAATATATACCCCAGAGTTTTATATGAATTCTTATCATAAGCAGCAACAATCAGTAAGCTATTTAAAGAGGCAATTAAAGAGAAAGAATCATTGGAAACAGTTTGGAAAAGTAATTTACTTAGATATTCATTTGCAAAATTAGTTAATCAAACCTAGCATTACCTATTAGCATGCACAGCAGTAGATTATTCACTGTTAAAAAAGCTGTCACCCTGCAAAGCTACCTACCTGTGTCTTTCCAATAGGATTAAGAAAGGAGGCATCAGGAAAGAAAACCATAACAAAACACAAGCTTATTGCTTTACTAACAGTATCAAGAGAGAAAAGGAATAAATTTAAGGAGCTGCCTGAAGATTCATCTTAGCCTTTCAATGGGGCCATTTTTGGTAGCAGAAGATTGTGGTTGCCAGCATATGATGAGTATTATGATAAAAGCACCACAGCAGGGCAGAGAATAGCTACTAAGTTAAAGCAATGTGTTTCTCAAAGGAACTGCACAGTTTTGAAAAATGGCTGCAGCAAATAATGTAATTACAGAATAGAGATTGACAGCTGATAAATAGGTGCACAACTGGCAAAGAAGATAGAGAGACATTTATTTTTTAAGATTGTGGGATTTGTTCTGTCCTGCACTCCAGAATTTCCCAGTTTTCTCAGAACAGTCTCACATCCTGAATGTAACGAATATATGGGCAAAACTTATTTCCTATCTACTTACATTGAAACTACATTACAAAGACTACTAGAAATAGCAGCTCAGTAAACATAAAATCAGCTTGTGTTTCACAGTAACAGCATTCGTAGGGTATGTCAGCGTTCTCTCAGCAATGTTCAGATCCAGTTGAATCAGAGCTACCCCACAGCACCTTTACTCAGTTTAAGCTAACTCAGACTGAAACCTGAAAGTAAAGCTCTTTTTTCCTGCTTTTTTACCAAGAAACTGATGATTCCACAATCAGAATTTAATTAGCATGGTGTTTGAGCCATGCTTCTGCCTCTTTTAGCGCTTTAGACAATAACTAGATCAAGTGCAAAGAGCAAGCAGATAAGTACAAGATATATGCAGAGAGCACATCTAAGAGGTACCAGTTTGTATTCTTTCTCATCAATCAAGAGTTTTGCTCAGTTTGATGCCCTTAACAGCTGTTTGTGAATTTGCTGCAAACAGCCCCCTCAGAACCTGTAAGATTCCCTCAGAGCTCGTTTCCTCACAAAGAAGGGGAAACTCATGCTGCTCCTCTTTCTCCAGACTTCTCTGACAACTGGTGAGAATAGTTGGTGACAGATACAGAAACTCTATGTATCCTTGCCTATTCCATTCCTTATCAGCAGTTGCTGTAAATGTTCTTGGGTTTGCCATTCCCTCTTCTGAAACAGAACCATGTAATTGACTGACGATTGCAGAAAGCCTGGGTTTGCATAGCCTGAGCACAAAAATGGGTTCCAGAGAGCTCAGAGATATTTTATATAGAGATATAATTTGAGTGTCACTGTGACAGTAAAAATAAAGGTTAATTTGCAACATTACTGCCTATCCCCCCCCAGCAACTTTATTTTGGAAGTTTACACAATTTTTCAAAGCAGTAGAGACAATGGAACTAGGTTTGTGTCTCAAGATTTTATTAAAGTGAAAATTAAGTCAGTATTAAATTAAATTGTGATATTAAATATTACATAAATGCATGGTCAGTAAATCATATAGGGAGATTTTTGTTTCCCTGGCACTTATTGCAGCTAAAGTTGAAATAACTATAACTAGAGAATGTGCTATTAATAATACTGAAGAAATGCTAACATTCATAACTTTTTTAGCCAAATTATTAATCTATGACTTTTTAGATGTTCTTTTGAAATGTTTTTTCTGTTTTACTTGTAATAGTTTTGGTTAAAGTATCAGATACTACCTGATCTGTTTTACTGGCATATGCTTACAATTGCTTTGGTTTTTATTGATTACATTTAATCTGGTAGGTCCACAAATGCCATCTACTCTTCACAATAAGAAAGCAAAATAATCGTGATATCAGATACTGCTTGCAGTTTGTAATTATATGCTCTTTACTTTGCAAATACTTTGCCACTGTTCACTAGGTAAAATAATGGTCATTCTTGGCACAAGACCAGAGTCCACTTTTATTTTCAGTGCTGTTCGAAAAAGCCCTTAGATTTCCAACTGTAGTGCTGCAGATTTTCTCCTGCAGTTAGTGAAAAAACCCAATTTATATGTGATCTACAACACTAGCCTCTATGCATGAAAGTGGAAGTCAACAGAGAGGCTGTGAAGACTCGAATTTCTAAAGTGACTTAGGTATTGCTTCATTTTTGGATGCCTGGCTCCCAGGGCAGAGTCAGATGCTCAGAGTTTCGCTTCCTACAGGGGGATTTAGGGACCTCTAAAAATGCAGCTGGTGACAGCCACCGTGCTACTGTGCTGTGAAGAGCCTCTTAACGTGAGATTCTGAAGTGTGAGTGGGCCCTCTTAGGGTCCAGCACTGCAGGTAGTAGGAAGGATACCTATATGAAATGAATACATAAATGGCAATCATAGAGTATGGGGTCCTTGCAAAAGATGCCTTTCAATATTGTCACTAAAGCAGGAAAATTACTGCTCCTTTTCTTTTTCAGCACAGCTGCTCTTCAACACTATTTCAAACAGTAGTGCTGAGATCCCAGCAGTTTGCTGTGCTTCGGTTTAGTACCTCAGCCCTGTATCTGCCAATGCAGAAAGCGAGCCTGATGACCTGTCTGTGAGGTGTTTGGGGCAGCATTAAGATGCTGCAACACACTTTCCTCCACTAGCTTCAGCTCAGCCTCTGGAATTTATTTCATTAGCAAGAGAAATGATACAGCTCTCCAGTCTAAAGATGAGAGAGCATTCATCTGAGGGAGAAGGGGCTTCTGTACCTGAAATACCAGAAATACTTAGTGTTCGAGGGGCTTTAGGTGGTATTTCTCATGGCCACTTTTTCAGGGCAAAATGCAATGGAAAAAAAAGAAGCATAACTGAGAAAGAAACTTGTCTGTACGAGGAGCAAACCAAACACATAGCATCAGAAGCAGAAGAGATTGTAAGGAGACATCTTGTTTTGCTGGTTTAGGAATTGGTATATTTTAATCCTTGCAGTTGTTAAAAAACAATCATTATTTCTTTCTACTGAAGATCTGAGGTTAGACCTCCAAAGTAGGTCTTGCAGTGTTGTAATCAATGAAATTAAGTAATTTTACTCTTTTTTTGAATGGCTGATTGCTTGAAGGGCTGTATTTACTTCTGACTTGATGGTGATATTAAAGCAATCATTTTCATTCTCTTTAATTGGGATATATGCTGCTCCTGTACTGGAACAATGAAAACCCTTGAAACTTTCCATCACATTGATGTTCAGAAGAGTACAGAGTAAAAAACATATTGCCATGTTGAAATTTCCCTTGTACTTTGAGAATGTAAAGTTACTGGGATTCAGTCAAGAGCACAGTGTTGTACAAGAGAAGCTGCTGTTGGCTGAAAATAAAGATGTTTGCTTCTACCTTCATTTAACTGAGCTCATCCCTGTGGAGCTTTCATGTGTGAAGAAATACATTATTCACACTCCTTAGGTATAACAGCATTGTGGTTCAGCCTAAAAAATTAACAAAATTACCATTCAATGCCTGCCTGAGCTTAATAATCAGCCTTGTTAACCCCTTTAACCTTCACTGCATCTATTCTGAAAGAAAAGCATGTTTCTAAGAGGATTAGCATTTTCAGACTTCTTGCCTTGGATAGGTTGAGTAAACATGTATTTCTGAAGTTCAGGAAAGAATGCATGGAGAGCTGCAATATGTAAACTCCTGACAGGTAATATTCAAATACACACCATGATGGCTTGAAGCATAACTTATCCATAGACATGAGCATGTTTTTACAAACATCTCTGTGGGTGCAGGCACAGTTATCTTCCAGCTACTCTTACCATACATCAGCTACAGGTTGCCACATATACATTTCTGCTGGCAAAGTTGACTGTGGACGTATACTTGCTTGTGGCAAAGTTAAACAGGAATATGTGAGAGAGCTGCTTTGATTTGAGACAGCTGATTTTGCCTTCAGCAGAAAAAGGAGTTCTGATTCTGTTAGTAGAGCTGTGGTGATGCTGTTCTTTTCCTGACATGCAGCACTGAACAGTGGGAGATGATAGTATTGCATCAGACACAGTTATATGCACATGTTCTGTGAGATGTTACTGGACCTGTTGAAAGGCTCCTGCTAGTCATAGCCACTTTCCTTTGCTCTGATTTTTAACTTCAGGAGAAACATAACCATTGCTATTTATTACCATCATTTACATGGAAAAAAAGTACCTTAATTAATTGCCTAATACTCCTAGAAAACTTAGAGTAAATGCCTTTCACTGATGCTGGTGTCATATCACTTTGGGATGATTTTAGCTTTAATGCATTTTTTACTATTTGTACTATTAATCTTCTGTCACAATCACTCTCATCAGTTTTGATGATGTTTGCAGTGAGGAGTGCAGGCTGTTGCACTGGATTAGGCTAAGCCAGCATCCATTCTGTAACCCATGGGTTAATGAAGTTTGCATTTGTCTTTGTGAATGAGGAGAAGTAGAGACTGATGGACAATTCTGATGCAAATACAGATATTTAAAAATTGTTCTGGTCTAATCATCCAGATTGTTCTGAGAAAACTTGGAGTGCTGATGTGGGGCCATGTCACAGGACCAGTGGGAGCTTCAGACAAGTCCTGTCTTAGCCTCAGATTTTGGCAACAGTTACAATTTAAGAAATTATTCTGACCCGCAAGTACTAAGGATGGCAGATCAGGTCTATTTTAATAAAATGAATTATTTATTAAACAGACAGGAGATAAAAGACGAAAGATCTTAATCAGAGTTACTTACTACACAGTATAAAACTAAAAGGAATTACTAATAGGTTATAGCATGACATAAGCCAGTGCACGACATCAAGGTACCTATATTAAAGCTAGCAAAAGATTTAGTATTGATTAGGAGTCAAATGTAATTTACCACCGAAATGATGACAATGTATGCAGATTCCTTCACTCAATTTCACTGGGAGTAACTGAGAAGCAAGCATCCCTACTCATGGGAAAAACTCCAGTCGTTTCCATGGAATGTGTAGAGGATTTCTGCTTTGGAAGAGTTTGGTGTAGTTTTTATAGTTTGTAAAGTGAGGTGTCTGTCAGTCAAAAATCCAACTTACATTTCAGACCTCACGTTGACATTAAGATGTTTATTGGCAGTTGGGAGATGCTAGACCAGTGTTAACCCTATGGTGCCAAAAGAACTCACTACAAGACCGCTATTCCTGTTTCAGTTATCTGAATGGTTAACAAGCAACCAGATAAGCTCTTGTGAGGGGCAAGGTGCCCTGCTACAGGCCAGAGATCATTGAAAAGAGACTGAGAGATGAACTTTCCTGTTCTGTCGTTTGGTTTCAAGTCAGAACACATCTGTGTGTTGCTTGGATTACAAATGAACCGCTTTTGGTTACTGAGTAATGAAATCAGGATCTTACGTCTCTGCACAGTAATACTAAACAACCTCATCATATCTTTTAAAGTGTAATGATGTAGGTATGGGCTTTTTCAGTGACTACTGTTCCGTCATGCTACTGTGATGGTTAGGAACATTGGTTAATTCTTTATCATCTCAAGGAAGGTGTAAATAACAAAGTAAATGTCTTCCATCACATAATTTGAAGGAGAGTGATAACCAACAAGCCAAATTGGTGAGTCGTGAACCTCCACACTTGTTCATGCAGATTTTGTGTTTCCTCTAAAAGGAATAAGGGATTCATGTGCATCCACCTGCCTGAGTTGGCAGCGTGCTTACTTGACTGCAGCTTTAACAACTCAGTCGAAATGCCACCAGAAAAACAATTGCAGGCGTCTATAGGAGTGTGTTGCATGTCTATAAACAAAGCTCCCTGTAGATCTGAGGGAATAGTAAATTACCAGTCATTAATTGAAGTAATTTCAATGAAGTCTGGCTTAGGTGATAGAAAATCAAAAGTTTTTACAAACAAGCATTTTTTCTTTCCTTTTCTTTCTCCTTTATTTTTCTATCTAATTACTTGTGGTAGATAATTTTATTTCTGTGTTTCACATGGACTCAGTAATGCTGCTGTCTTGCAACAACTTAGAAACGTACTGAAGTTTAACCGCCTACATAAGTATTTGTGAGAACATGGCCAACAGGTTAATTACTTTTGTTAGTTTCTTGGAAGAGGCACTGGGTTCTTTTAAGGGATTGATGCCTAGCAGCTATTTTTGGAAATTGTTAGCAGCAAACATGAAAAAATGAGAGTTATTTTAATTTTTTTCACACATGAGTGTCTGATAAATGTAAAAAAATAAAGTGAAACCCTTCTTCTGTGTTCGAAACCCCTAGAAGCTTTAATTACTGAAAAAAATCAGGCATAGCTATTCATGAATTTTGAAATGTTTCTGGAGCTTTGCCAGCTAATGTGAGCCAATGTAGCTGAAGTGATTTACTAATTAATAGGTTGTTACAACATTTGAGTAGAATCTTGCGCTCAAGTCAATAAAACTTAAGGAGGAAGAAAACACTGTTGAGTGCATGAGTTAATCAAGGACTTAGCACTCTGAAAGACCATCTGGGTCTAAATAGAGAGAGGACTTCATCTTGTAAAAGGTAAAGCTGGGCATTAAGGGGCAGCTGGTTCAGGCAGTGTTTTTGTCTTCTGACTTCTGTGTGTCATCACAGTAAAATGACCCTATATGTATATGTAGTGATTATGGATTAGCAGCAATTAATTTGAAATCCTTAAAATTTAGATAAATTAGCCTCCAATTTTCTCATTCAGGGATGTTCTCTCCACAACTTTACAAAACAATCGATCATAAACTACCATAATTTTGTTGCAAAAACTATTCAGAATGGCCAAAGGCATTTGTACTCGGGGATTGGTGCCGCAAAGAAGTACTTAACTCATCACTCAGTTATTAAAATCAGTGTTGAAGAGCTTGACTATGCTGGTTGCATGTTCACTTGTGGGTGATCTGCAAAAGGAATAGGAAGGAACAATAGCAGTAGCCATCACTTGAGGGATGATGTATTCTCTACCTTCCTCTGTCAGACCCATGTGATATCTGAAACTTGGGAGCACAGGACAGGGACTGTGAATAGCTTTGCCCCAGACACCTTGAGCAGCCACATCCTCAGATAATGTCCCCTGAATTTGCGGTGGGAGAGGCACCTGAATGTCGAGCCCTGTATCACAGCTCTGTACCTCAATTTTCAAGGGGAAGTTCTGCCCTCTCTCTTTAGACTGGGTATGTCCTATGGCAGAGGCTCATCCCCTCCTCTTTCTGCACAATGGTGCCAGCAGCATGATTCCTGGAGTTTGTAATAGAGAATGGGAGTATAAAATTTGGACTTGAAGTTTTTAAAAATAAGCTGCATGGTGCTCTTCTTTATAATAGAATCTGTATTACAGATCTGCCAACAAAGTGCTAATACTTCATTCTTGTTTCTTATCAGAGCCTTGTAACCTATTAAACAAGATTATAAATATAGTCATCAAGAAAAATAGGCTTAAGTTAAATGTTAAATTGTTGCAAAAATAAGAATAACGTTCCTGATTAATTTTCTTTGTCAAATAGAACCCTAAATGGTGTTGAAACTTGTTACTTAATCAAAGAACTGTCTAAACTGTGTGCATTTACATTTTAAAAAATTAGAACACAATTTCCCCAGAAGATAAATAATTATGGTCCAATTTTATAAGTGTATCTTCAATTGTTAGAACATACTTTAAATAGGAGCAAATATGTACCAATTAATTATGACTTAGGACATTATTCTTAGCTCATTGTAGAGCTTTATAATTCACTCTTGAAAAAAAGAAATCCCTGTAAAGGCACAGCATGATTTTAATTAATTTTTTTCTAACTGTTTAATTTTTAACTTTTTCTCCCAAAATGTTTAATTTTTAAATGAGCTCGACTAGCTGCATATTTCATTCTCACCATCATATCTCTAATGCAAGAAAAATAAAGTTTAATAAATTGGATCAGTATTCAAATTAAAGCCATTTAAAGTGATGCTCTTAAACGTTTGTTTTTATTCTTCTAAAGTATCCATCAATCATATTAGCTCTTTAAAAATGAGAGCAGCCTTGAATGCACAGATGAAGTTTCACTAACAACAGGATGTGTTCTGCAGTGTTACAACCCAAGCAGTACCAAAATAATGGTAATTTTATCCACTTGATTTGGTTAATACAAGGGGCAAACATCCACATGCTGATCTAGTGCCTTGGAACTGCAATTTTCCAGGAACCTATAATACTAAAAAACCTGTAGACTGGAGAGATTTCAGATATTTAGATAATGATAGAATACATGCCCAAAATGACTGGAAAAGTGAGAAAGCAAAAAATCCCCATAAATGGACAAAATTCAATTAGAGGACTCTCTGTAGGGGCAATAGTTAAAGAGAAATTACTTTGGGGATATTTGCATTTTCTTAAGCAATTTTCATTTCCACAAGAGGAACCCCCCTGTCTACAGTGCTGATTACAAGCCTCTCCCAGGAGTAGTTTGTAGTGTTTCATAGCTGTACTTTTTGTAGTTTCTGAAGGTAAGCCTTTTGAAAGCAGTATTTGTGTTCGATGTCTTGGTTTGTAAGGGCTGAGTTTTTTCACACTGTCCTCATTACTTAGCTTATAGGTACAGACCTAAAACTTTCCCTGGAGCAGTTGATTGGATGATTTTGATTAGATCTGCTGCAGCACTGCGAGTGTAATACTACTGATTTGGCAGCAATAGAGTTTTCTTAGCAAGGGAAATGGTGACATCTAGGCTATGGTCACGGGATCAGCTCCATCACTTGTCTTAAGGTCTCCTTCCTTCCCAAAGATGCAAATGATCCTGTGCTTACTGATTACACTGCTGCTAAAATTTCTGGTGTTGGCCCTTAGAATGTAAAAAATGGCTAGCTGGGAAAGCCCATTGAATTGATATGTTTTACTGTAAATTTTGCAAGTGAGGAGTGCTGTCTATTCTGGGGTTAGACATCCACTTCTAGGTACATCTGCTGCTGTGTCTTTACTAGCCAAACTCAGTGCCAGCCCACAGTTCCTACCTAAATTAATGTCACAATGGTGCAAATGTTTCGGCTTCTATGCTTGTATAGGAAACATAAGCAAGGTAGAAAACTGAAAGCCCAGCTAAGACCTTTTTAGAAGAACACTGTACATATGCACATACTATATATACACTGGGTCTGAATTTGGTAATTTAACAGTAGTTTGAGTTGATATTAATTTAGCAGTAATCACAGTTCTCTATGGCCCAACTGGTTTTATACTGATATGATATGCTGAAAAAAACCTGCCAGATATTTCTGTTTCCTTCACTCCTGACAATATCATGTTTAAGTATCATTGTCACAGCACGTCCTTTCTTACTTGTATGTTACCATATGAAGATGAAGCACTTTCCAGCACGAGCAAGGAGGAGTTCCTGGCTGCTCAGGTCCTGTTGTAAAACAGTGCAAAGGACAAGAAGAGCAGATTTGGCACAGAGCCCAGCAACAGTGATAAGCTCCTGTACTAATTTGGAGAGCTTATGTTACCTGTAGGTTATGTGGCGCATTGTGAGTTGATGAACTACATGACCATGTTTTATAGTCTTCTGACAATGTGACGGTGTTATGAAGAAAATGGCAAGCATGTGCTGCCCATTAGGATGGCCTGGAAAATGTTGGTGGCAGTAAAGAGAAGCAGATGTAATTTAAAAAAAAACTCCATTACTGTTGGACACTAATTTTGAAGTCTCAGAAATGGTCCTCCTTTGTATCCAATATCAGGAGGTTGCTTGTTGACCAAAATGCTAATACTGATTTCTCTTGTAGAATCCCTCTCAATGTGAGAGACATTGTCTACTGTACAGGAGTTTCACTGATGGATGAAGATGTATGGGAGTTCATTTGGATGAAATTTCATTCTACCACAGCAGTGTCTGAGAAGAAAATACTATTAGAAGCCTTAACTTGCAGTGATGACAGAAACTTGCTAAACAGGTAAAAAATAGTCTATATTTGAATCTGTTACTAGTAATCACTTCAACAGTTATGGATCATCACTTAAGCTTTCATCTAAAGCACAGAAATTTGCTTTTCAAGTACAGGCTTACTGTCTGTTTAAACCGTCTTACACTTTTGCATTAATGCATATGAAAATTGGCACATATTTTCAGTTCCAGATTTTCCTTTGTTCATTGGAAATGTTTAAAATCCTGCAATAATTATTGGGTTTTTTTGGTTACCATATCCTTTGGTTACCATGTTGCCTTGACTAATCTGATCTTACAGATTTTATAAAAGAGCGCATGTAAAGTTGCAATCAACTTTTACTGAAATTGTTTTACATCAAGATTTTTCTGATTCATAAATGTGCCCAGTCTTTGGAATCATAGAAATAAAATGCTGAACTCACTTGGAGACTTAAACAATTCAGCAGTGATTTTTTTTCCAAGAGTTTTCTGATGGACTGACATTAGACAATGTGTTTGTGAAACTAAATGTTCTTGTTTCTCCCACTAGACTTTTGAATTTGTCTCTCAACTCCGAAGTTGTCCTGGATCAGGATGCAATTGATGTGATAATCCATGTAGCTCGAAATCCACATGGAAGGGATCTTGCTTGGAAGTTTTTCAGAGAAAAATGGAAAATACTGAATGCTAGGTAAAGATAAAAATTCTTAATTTATTTTCATTTTCTTATCTCGATATAATTTGTGTAAGTATTGTATAGGTGTGTATTCATGTAAGTTCCTGAATCTAGTCCATTCTCTTTTCATCCATATATAGAGATGTCTCTATATCTCTATATGAAATAGCTACATATGAGTCATAAATGCATTTATTCATGGATTATCACACACACGCGTAGAGACATTTGTCTCTTAGCAATCATTTGTATATATATTAATGTATTGTGTCTGTGCTTATGATAATGAATTTTATCTATATGTCAAGTGCTGCAGTCCTATTTTTACACAGAGAAAAAACCGCAGTTCCCAAGGAATTCTTCTGATTTAAAGTCAGAAAAAATACTCTTTTCAAAAATATTGTTTCAGCTGTGGAAAAAACACACATTTTGAAATATTTCCATTTTCAAAAGGATGTTAATATAGTGTCATTCCCTTTCTTTTCACTCTGTTTCAGGTGAGTTTCAAGTAAGAGAGGAGCAACATTTTGAATTAAAAATAGAGGAACAGAAAGGAGACAAGGTTGCTCCTTACACCTGCTTCTCTTTCTCTTTGAACAAGTGCTACATGTTCCTACTCTGAAGCCCAGTCAACATTTTAAAATAATTTTTGATGAAGATTTTGATACTAATTCAATGAACGACAAATTTCTGTAGTTCTTTAGGGACAGCCTGAGGGCCTGAAAGGTTGCGCAGCAGCTCATCTGATAGTGACAGATTAAAAAGGACCACAACTTGGATGAGGTTCGGATTCTCAAAGGCAGGTGTCCAAGATTTTAAGGCGTCCCGTGCCAGGTCACACCTTTGGTGTTGGCAGGAAAGGCACTGCAGATCTGTTCCATTCTGGACTTGGGAGGAGCCAACTATTGTACCACAGAATATTTGAAATGGTATAGTTAAGGTGCTATATTTAAGCAACTAAACCCAGTGCCCGATGAATACAGGTGCAAACTTCCTATAGCTTTCACAGCATCAAAGTAAGAGTCAAAGAAACTCAGACCCTGAGTTTTAGTTTTCCTAAAAATTCAGAAAATTGTTCATGCTGTTTTGGATAATACTTAGTAGTATAGTAGTAGAGGTTTTAGAAGAAGTTCATTTGGGAAAATAGGTTTGAGCTGGTTTTGGTTTTGGAAATTTATATTGCAGGAGCATACTTCTTGAAATCCATTTCCAAAAAAGCTCTGAGAGTGCCGAAGAGTTTAAAAATTAAGAATCCTCTTCTTTTGGTGTGATTATTCCAAGAGCTGGACTTTTACAAAGAAACTGGATGGCAGATGTATTACTATTACACAACCCAGTTCAAATAGCAAATTATTTTTCAGGTTCCTCCAGGGATTTATCCAGAGTTTAGGCATAAAACCATCACAATCTGTATTGCTACAAACACATATGCTGTAGTTGTGTCCTGCCTTAGTAAGTATGTTTATCTGACAACCTGGCTAACACCTGTGATTTTAGATGTGGACAATGTTAAGCAGTGTAAACAAATAGAGAATATTTAACAACCTATGCCACATGCCAAATCTTTTGGGTGTTATAATTTAAAGTAGCTTAACTTCACCTAGAATTTGAATTCTACTTATTTCACTTGCTTGGGACTCATCACTGTGTAATATGAATTCATAACAATCAGTAAGGCCTCATCAAAGACCTGTTATTTGTCCTTTATTTTTCTTTTTGCTTGACACTCTCTTTGTGTTCCCTTCATTCAGTTTGATCTCCAAACACAAGTCAGAGCCAGCAAAAAGACTGTAGCACTTGACTTTTCTAAACATGACATCCAATTGAGTTTCTTTTGATCACCAAAAGATTCAGTGCAGTGAAGTGAAATAGTTAATGCAGGCTGTACATATGTTTTATATTAAAAGTAATGTTGTTTTGTAATCATAGATTAGAACCTTTCAAATGAGATTTTGAGAGAGTAGAATCAGTCTAATTAATACCTTGCCCCTTAACAGTTCAGTTAAGAACTGACGTGATAGCGTGCTAGGTCCTACACCTTGGTCACAGCAATCCCAGGCACAGCCACAGGTTGGGAGGAGAAGTGATTTGAGAGAAGGACTTGGGGGTGATGCACTCCCTGCAGAGAAGGACTTGGGGGTGATGGCTGATGAAAAACTCAACATGACCTGGCCATGTGCACTCACAGCCTAGAAGCCAACCCTGGGCTGCATCCAAAGCAGTGTGGTCAGCAGGGCAAGGCAGGGGATTCTGCACCTCTACTCTGCTCTGGTGAGACCCCACCTGGAGAGCTGTGTTCTGTTCAAGTGTCTCCAGAGTAGGAAGGACATGGAGCTGTTGCAGCAAGTCCAGAGGAAGGCCAAAAAGTTGGTGAGAGGACTGGAGAACCTCTCCTACAAAGACAGGCTGAGGAACTTGGGCTTTTCAGTCCAGAGAAGGTAGCATGGAGACCTAATAGCAACATTCCAGTATCTGAAGGGGGCCTACCATGAAGCCAGAGGGAGAGTGTTCATCAGGAGCTGTAGTGATAGGACAGGGAGGAATGGGTAAAAATAGAAGAAATAAGTTAGATATTAGGAAGAAATTTTTTACTGTGAGGGTGGTGAGACACTGGAACTGTTGTCCAGGGAGGCTGTGAATACCCCATCCCTTGGCAGGGTTCAAAGACAGGTTGGATAAGGCCTTGAGCAACCTGGTCTAGCAGGAGGTGTCCCTGCACATGGAGGGATGGGGTTGGGACTGGATGATCTTTAAGGTTCATTCTAATCCCTTAATGTTCTGTGATTCTGTGATTAGGTTTGTGACTTGAGCTCACCACACTGCTCCATTTTAAAAATACAAGCTTTATTGTGGAATTATGGTTCAAGAAGAACATGCACTTCTTGGAGCAAGTGCCAAGAGCAGTCACAAAGGTGATATGATGCTTAGAGTATCTGACCTATGAAGACAGGCTGAGAGTTGGGAATGTACAGCCTGGGGAAGAGAAGGCTCTGGGGAGACCTTATAGCACCTTCCAGTTCCTAAAGGGTCCTTACAGGAAAGTTGAAGAGGGACTTTTTACAAGGGCATATGGTGATAAGACAAGGGGAAAAAGCTATAAACTGAAGGAAGGCAGGTTTAGAATTCCTTTACTGTGAGGGTGGTGAGCTGTTGTTGGATAGGACTTTGGGCAACATGGTCTAGTGAAAGGTGTGCCTTGCCCATAGCAGGGGGATTGGAACTGGATGATACTTCCAACCCCAACCATTCTAGGTTTCTGTGATTCAAGTAGACTTTGTCCCAAGGCATCCTTTTTCTACAATTATAATTTATTATTTAATTTGATTAAAAATTAAAATGCTTTGTATGAAACATTAATTTAATAAGGTGCTATCTCAGTGGTATTTTCCATTTAATTTAGTATAAAAAGTGTTGATGTTTCAGATAGTAAAGTGAAATAGCTGAGAGGGATTAAATTACAACTCTATTTCCTCTTACTTTTAAACATAGCATGTCAAAGAGTTAGAATTGCCACAAAATATAGTTAATCCTTCATATTTTTACAGTATGCTTGTATTCACATTGACCAGAACATATTGATGATGTATAATGTCTTCAAAGTCACTTGTACAATTTACACAGGTGACTTAAAAATTGAGGTGCCTATCAAGTCTTTAGCAAGAAATCTGTGGGATTAAGACTGCTACAACTCTGAAAAAGAGAATTGAAAATACTACGCTTGACTTCATGTTACCTGAGCATGCACTACCTTGTCTCCTAAAGCATTTTCATCCTGTGAGCACGTGCCAGTGTGTGAAAATTTAACACATCAGATGCCTGTAAGAATTCCTTCATTCTCAAGTGCTGAATCATTTGTCAGCGTTTGGGAACTTGACAGTATTTGGGAAGGCATTTATATCTGTCCAAAGTAAATGGACTATGCTGCCTCTAGAGATTGCACAAGTGCAAAGCCTGTACAAACGTGGGGCACTGGAGGATTTACATCCACGGAAGGAAAGGTGCAGTGGAGAGTCTGTGTCTCCAGAAGGTTTCCTGGAAGTTCAGGCATGTAAGGCCCTGGTTCTGCTGTGCCGTTGTCTTTCCTGTGAAGGGTGAGAAGACTGACACTTGTAAGACCAAACACTTTTCCTGTTTATTCTTATGTTTCACGCCTGCAAAATACTGTTTTGGGAGATGACTTTTCTAGCTTTTTTTTATCAGCAGAGCTTCCGTAGAAATTGCTGTAAATGGCTGACTTTTTACCAAGTATGCATAATGGGCAGTAATCAGCACAGGTGTGCAATGAAGGTATCATTTTTAGTGGAAGGAATTCTGTTACTTCTTGTTTGCACTGTGGTAGCTACAGTAGATGGTAAGAAAAATAAAATCTCTGCAGCTGTTTTTATGAGGTTGCTTGTCTAAAGTGGATTGGTAACCTTGTCAAAATACCCCATCAAGAGGAGCTTCCAGTTTTCCAAACAGTCAATTATGTCTGAGACTGTAGTAATAAAGGGCTTTGTTAGAAAGCCTAAATGTACTTAAAGTACCATGAAATCCCTACATCCCATAGTTTGCCTCTGGATGTCTGTATATGCCAGTGTGACTGAAATTTTGGGAAAAGAGATGTACTTGCTGAAATAGCCATGAATAATTCATTCATTAGTGGTCAGGGAGTAGGATTTTTGATACCTCTAACAGCATTTCTCCTCACAAGAGCTCAAGATAACAAGCAATACAGCGTAAACATTCCCTAAAACAGAATCTTCTCAAAGAGATCCTAGTTCTCTTCCCTCCCCATCTTTCTATACCTATTACTTTGGCTCTCCTTCTCTTTCTTTCTCCCCTTTGAAAGAACTGTGGCTTAGAGTACCTAAGCATTTAAGGGTAATCAATTTGGGATTAACAGAAGCAGAACAGAAAGCTGTGACTGTCCTGGTTCATTTCACTTTGAATTTTGAACTCTTTCTATAAATCAGTCTGTAAAAGTGGACAGTGAATTGAATTGTTCCCCCAGATGAACATAATTTCAGTAAAGTCTGTTGGTAGTACTTAGACTTGTCTGACAGGAGTTCTGGATTCCCTATCTTAAAACGAATCATGTTTAGATTAGCTAGATGCTGCTTTGAACATAGGTGCAGATATAGATAAGGGTAACTATTTGTCAAGTGCCTTTTACTATGCTGAATGACGTCTAACTTGACTTACTTCTGGTTTCCAATGGAATTTTACTCTTCATGCTGGAGACTGAAAAAAACCCAAGCCCCCAAAAAACAAACCCCACAAACTATTCCAACATCAAATGTAAAACTTAAGGAGTGATCTGGTCAGCAGTGATATAGTGCTTCATTTGGAGGATTGAAAAAAACTTGTGGAAAAACAAGTGAACAGGAGGATTTGAATGGCCAGTTTCAAAGCAACTGCCTGCCAAATGTCATTGCTGATTACTTCTGCATATTCTTTAAATATTCCTTGCCCAAGCCTTCAAATTTTCATTCCATGTTGGTTCTTTTAAATGCTATGTTGTGACCCAGGGGATTATTTTAGTAGTATTATTCCTATCAGCATTTTTTTTTTTTAATTACCAGGTACTGGAACAAGAAAATTTGATTCGGTTCAGTTTTTGAGAGGCTATTTGTAATGTAGATGAGGTGGATGAATACAAAATACAGAGAAGGCTGCAGCACATCAAAAAGTCTGGTTTAATGGTACAGCTTGAAGGGTTCCGCAGAATAATTCTCCATAGTTGCTGCTCTGCTCCTTCATTGGCACCTGTTTTTTGAGTTTTATTTCACAGAATCACAAAATGAACTGAGTTGGAAGGGATCCACAAGGATCATTCAGTCCAACTCCTGGCCCTGCACAGGACCATTCCCATGAGTCACACCATGTGCCCAAGAGCATTGTCCAAACACTGCTTCAACTCAGACAGGTTTGGTACTGTGAGCACTTCCCTGTTCCAGTGCCCAAACACCCTCTGGGTGAAGAACCTTTTCCTCATATCCAACCTAAACCTCCCCTGACACAACTTCAGGCCATTCCCTCAGGTCCTCTCACTGGGCACCACAGAGAAGAGATCGGTGCCTGTCCCTCCTCTTCCCCTCATGAGGAAGTTGTAGACTGCTATGAAGTCCCCACTCTGTTCCATCAAGTGGGAGGTGGTTTGGTCTTCTCATCTGAAGCACTCATCTGTGCCTGTAGTTACATGCATTCTGCCTAATTGCATATGACTGAATAATTACCAACATTTCAGCCTAAAAGAAGGTCTCAGTCTAGGTTTTTAGCTTCAAATACCAGTACCCAGTTCCAGTGCTATTCCCTTGATCCCCCAAAATCAGTCCTATGCCTTCTTCCTTGATTACAGAAGATTACTTTTTAGTTTTCAGTTGACCTGGCTCTTGCAGTAACTCTCTGTGCATCTTCTTTTTGCCCTTGCAGGTATGGAGAAGCATTATTTATGAATTCAAAGCTTGTCAGTGGGGTCACGGAATTCCTCAATACTGAAGGAGAACTAAGAGAGGTAATTTTTAAATTACTTCTGTCATGTGAGGCTGTGTTCATTGCAAGCAGGGAGCAGGGCAGGAACAATATTATGGTTGTCCAGAAGCTCTTTTCTCTCTGCTGCAGTTGAAGGCCCAACTGCCTGTGCAGCACCAGCCTGTTGGGCAGCACAAGGATGAGGAGCAGATCACAAAAGCACACAAGTGTGTAGAGGTGATGTCAGGAGGGGGATTGTGCAGGCAGTTCTTTGTGCTTGGCTGGATAAGAAGATTTGTCTTTTTCTCTTGACTTGGTTAAGAAACTGAAGTTGAGATGTTTCTATCTTCATTAGCTTATGCTGCAGAGGGCAGTCCTTGAAAACATCAATGTTGAAAGTAGAAGCTGCCAATGTGTTCTCTGTTTTTCTCTTTCTCCCGGTATTTTCCATGTGAGAAAATCTGCTAATTGAATATGCTGGCCAAATGACACCACAATAATTTGTACTTCTTATTTAGATAGGAAAGATTTCTCATTTTAACTTAACACCTGTTCTGACTGAGGTAGTTGTGCAGTTGTCCTACACCCCTCACAGCACCTACTCAATGCTGCTCCAGATGGATACAGTGATTCTTATGCAGCACAACCGCCATTATTTGAGCTCTGATTGTGCTTTGATGTTTTGCATCCAACCATTTGTCTGCACTCAAGTCTAGTGGCCTCAGTAGCTTAGGGAGGAGCCACAGGTGGTTCCTGTGGAAGGAAGGAAGCCTTCTGTACTCTTAGTTTCCACCTTCATGATAGGATTGGTAAGCTGCTTGGTTATACTTCTCTAAAAGAAACTGGTATTGTAAACATTTTGGTATAAAAGTACAGAGATCCAGTAAGGCCTGATTTTGATAGACAGGTCCCTTTCATGCTTTTAACTGTGATAGGAATGAGACAGTTGCAGAATCAACCTTTTCAGTTTTGAGCCCCGGCACAGAGATGTTGCTGCAAGTCAGAATTTAGAAACTGAGGTGAATTTGGTGTCACCAGGAAAAAAATTAACTAATTATTCATGTGTTGCGAAAACTATCTAATTTTGTACAAGTCAACATAACCTGCAAATTATTGTGCAGATCAGCCTTGCAATTCTCACTCAAAAATGATGCCTTAAGGAGCTGGAACACAGTCCAGACAGAGTTAAAGGGAATAAAAAGGATATTTATTAAAGAGCCTTCAAAGGCCGCACCCTGGCAGTACTGGAGCCACAGTCATGGCTCTGCCTGAATGGCTCTAAAATGGAAGCAAAAGAGGGCTTGCTCACAAGATCTCACATTTTTATAAGTTTTGGTCCATTAGCCTATTGGAGGTATTTGTCCAATTACAGCTTCAGCCCATGAAGTCCCATCCTTCTTGTTTTTCTCTCTCCATTCCACCGTTGTTTATGCTCTTGGGCCTGAGATCTGGATCAGTTGTCCTTGGGTCCCCAGCTAGAGAAGGAATTGTTTTGTCTCCCTACTCTGTGAAGAAAACTTACTATCCCCTTATATGAAGACCAGACCCACACACCAAAGCAGCACAGAATCTGAAAAAAATAAAAAGCTAAAACTTGAGGCATCAAAAAGAGCGGCAATAATTGAAAACCTGCCAACACCATTGGTTATAATAATCCAAGTGCTAGTGCTATACTTTGAGTATACACAAGAACAGAGCAAGAGCCTTTTCAGTCTACAGAAAAAAAAGATCAAAGTTTTCTCATAAGGAAAGGAGTATGTTTCAGGCATTCAAAGATTGTCAAATGCATGCCTGCTTGCTATTTTGCCATTCTTTTCTCACTGTAACCATCCCTTCCTTTTTTCAGCAACTGACCTGTATTATATAATCAAAAGGGATCTGCACATCAAAATAAAATTAATGTGTTTTGAAGCTTGATAAAACCAAAGGGCATCAGGGCTGCCTTCTGCTGATATTTGCATATAAACCTTAATTAGAAGCAATTCCAGTGCTCCCAGTTTGGTTTCTTAGGTACAAATAAAAGTTTAGAGCAGCCATCTACGCAGTGCAGTAGTTGAGCTGCAGGAGGAAAGGAGGTAATTATATTAATGTGATCCAGCACTGACATATCAGTATCTTCCAGTGCAATGTGAAGCAATTGCATCACATCTAATTGACAGTTTGCTCTCCTAATATATTTCCTATTAAATCTTTCTATCTGATACTGCATTTACTTCTACATTGATTGTGGAAGTTTGTCCTAAATGGCTTACTTATTTATGTGCACTGGAAATACTCACTTTCCTTAGTTGCTGCAAATTTAACCTGCTAACTTGTATTTCCAGCTAAAGAACTTCATAAAGAGTTACGAAGGGGGAGCTGCTGTCTCTTTCTCTCGCGCTGTGGAAACAGTGGAAGCCAATGTGCGGTGGCAAAGGCTTTATAAGGAAGAACTGTTCCAGTGGCTAAGAAAATCCTTGACACAGTAATCTGTCTTTTTAGCCAATCATTTAACATGACTCACTGCAACAGGAAGAGGAGACATTTTAAAAGTGTTCAATGTGAAAATCATGAAGACAAGATCAGATTGCAGGGATAAGGTTTTTTAGTTTATTGCTTTTTTTTCACTGTGGATTTTTCTTTTAAAACTGAAATCTTGTGAAATTGTCAAGAAGATTTTCAGAAGAGAAGATCATGAATGCTTTTGAAACCCAGTCCTCAATGTACACAACCAAACATGATATTAAGTGGTGCATGTAAATGTTGGGAAAAAACCAAACAAAAAATCCTTCAAAGACTACTTTGTGCATGCTTGTACTGTCTCTGCCTGTATTTTAGCATGCTTATGTATAACAGCCACCTTTTGTATGTGAGTTCCAGTTACATCAAATTTGGGCATTATACAAAGCACAAAGACTCTACGACAATCACTATTTCAATGAACAAAAGGAAAGCAAGGAAAAGGAAACGCAGAAGGCTTCCAGCTTGGGGCAGAATGAGATGTAAAATCGACTTTCCCACTTGCTGCCAGTTTGTCTACCACTTAGAGATTGTCTCTTAATGATTACCAAGATGCCAGCTCATTTTTTGAGTTACCAGTTGTATCTGCAGTCTCCATATTCCTATATTTAAATAAGCAGAATAATAAGAGAGGAGAAAGAGAAAAGGGCCAGGAGCAGGGTTAGAGAGAGAAAATGAGAAGGACATCATCATTACATTATAATCTTATGAATTTGATCACTGCTGATCAGTGAAACAGTGTAGTTTCAACTGTGAACGTGTACTAGGCAGGAGCTTTGCATTGATGTCACAGAATCCATGAACCACCTCTTCTCAGCTACTTTACAAGGCACTGATATTCACAATGGATCACCTAGGTCACCCAGCCTGTGCAGTAGTAAGTTTTGTAGCTCATAGTGCACAAGTATTATAAATAAACATAAGATTCAAATGAAAATTAGGAAAAAGGGAGAATATCTTGCATGCAAAGACTTAAAATTACCCAAGAGGGCTGTCTTGCATGTGGTAGACCAGTCTCTGTAGTGATTTATTATGATAGACAGGTCAGTTCTCTATATGGGCAACACTTTTGCAAATATGGAATGTACTATTTATGCCATCATTGAAAAGTGAAATATGGAGAAAGTGAGGGGGGTGTTCACGTGTTTATTTGTACTGACTAATACTAAGAACATGGTTTTCTTTCTGTTCCCTTGTACTTCACATAGACTATTGTTCATGAATGACATTTTTCTTAATCATGTTTGTTTCTTCTCAACCTTTAATCTGAAAGATCAGTGACACAGTGGAATTGTATACTGACTATCTGCACTCTGGAGCTAAATGCTGAGGATAAAACTGGTGGGGGCCAAATATTCTCTCATGTCTACACTGTGGAGGAAAAAGCCACAAGAATACAGTTTTCAGGAGTCAGATTGCAGCAGCTTCAGAGGTAGAATGTAGATGTGGGGGCAGTGTTTCTTTGCCCCATCTCAACCTATCCCAACTATCTGACCACATCATGGCTTTGTACATTGCGAACACATGGCCCACCAAAGCAGAGAGCAGCCATCCTATCTGGTTGTTGCATGGAATGGAATGCACAAGGCATGGAAATTACCCAACACACTTTACACTTACTGCAGTAAGTTGTGAATTGAAACATTAGTGTGAAAAGAACCAAACCCAACCATCTTCAGATATTTTCAGAGTTATGTGGAGACAGTATTGTTTTCTGGGCTCTCATTCCTAAGGTATTATGCTCCTAAAAAACTAGCAGACCCATCCCATAACTAAGCTGTTGTACTGATCTTGCACCTGTCATTGTGTGCCCTTTACTTTCGGAGGCTGTTGTTTGTGGATTGGGTGCATGAATTCCTTGTGTGGGCATTTGTTCAGCTGTTTGGTGCTGTGTAGCACATTAGCTTAACTCACGTGTAACCAAAAGAAGAGGGAATTCTGTGCTCTTGTACTGTTAACTCTTTGCCTTATAGTAAGCCCTAAACCTTTGTGCTATGTTGCAGTGCTAGTGACCCTGCTGCCCAGAGACATTATCATGTCAAAGCCGACTGAAATCCTCCTCCTCCTCCTTTGTATTTTACCTACCTCACAGGGGTGTTGTGAGGCTTGACTAATGTTAGCAAAGCACTTGAACATCTTCTTATGAAAGGCATTTAAAAGTGAAAAGTATTATTTTATGTGGTTGACCAAACTCAACCTCAATGCCAGTATGTAGCATCACATTTTTAATTTCTACTGAGAAAAATCACATGCAGACTTTTTTTTTTATAATAAAAATGCAAGCCAAATATTATTTAATATAACCTCTACCCTTAATGAAGGCCAAAATTGTGATATCCAAAGAGTGTGCAGAAAGCCAAGCCCTCAAATATGAATTGCTTGGAGGATTTCAGAGAACAGAAGAGTGTGAAATGGTCTGTATCTTTACAATTTTATTCAATATTGTCTTTGATGACTTTTCTTTTTCAGAACCACAGATTGAACCACATTGCTTGCAAGTTGCACATAAAAGTTTTCTGGTCTTCCCACTGATAACAGTATATTCCAAAGTCAAAAGTTCATTACAGCCTGTGTATTCTGCACAGTGCACAGAAATTCCCACTCTTGCTCATTTGGATTGAGGTTCTTGCACATTTAAGCTGGTGTTGGATGTAAGTTGGTATTTTAGTGGCCTTGACAACTGGTCTACCACAGATATCAAGTCCTAAGTGTATACATTATACATACCTATTGATGTGTTGCTTATAATTGTTGTATTCTAATAATGTTAGTATTATTGCTCTAAGGTTGAACTAGCCTTTCCATTATAATTCTCTATTCTTTTATTTTTTATGTTTTGTATTTTGCTGTTTCACACTGAATCAGGATTAAATTTAAATGGATTAAATTAAAAAAACCCATAACTGTTTTCTGCAATATTCAAACATCCTGCATTTTATTACATGTCTTTAGAAACCTTTTTTTTAAGAAGTTTCACACAGCTGTGTGTTAAAGAATAGTTGATTCCTCATGGAAAATTCTAATACAATCTGCTTAGAAAAATCTATTTATCATATTGATTTTCTTTCTCTTTTATCAGTCCTTTTCTTCCCTTGTCCATGTCTAAAGGCGGTCCCCATTTTTATGATTTGAATTGTGATTAGGAAGTGAAATACTCCATACGTTTCAGCATTTTTTAATCCAGTGTTTGACTTTGTCCTTTCTAGTGAGAGGAGATTGTGCAAAATGTGAATGCGGTGTGGACACGGACATGGGTGTCATTTTATAGAGATTTGATGAGGGTAGAATCTCAGCCTTTGTATGACTCAGGATCCTTTGTAGTTATTAATTGATATGGTTTCTTAAATCATATAGGAAGACATATGAATAGACATGATTCTATGCCAGCATAACGAAATAGCTATTGTATTTTATAAAATTGTGCATTACAAGTATCTGGCCTATTACCTTGTAGCTGGTAGAATTATTCGTGTATCCACTGCTAATAGCTGTTAAAATGGTAGTAGCTACTAATTGTGACAAGGGCAGAACACTGTGAAAACATTCTTCTGAAATGACATGTCATTTCTGCTATTACTGGGAGTATTTGGACATTAATTATGATTAAAAAAACTTCATGTCTTCTCAAGTGCATCTAAATTTTTGACCTTTGGTTATCTTTTCAGTGAATATAGCAAGAATTCTGATAGTACATTGGAAACTGAAGGTGAATTTTGTGTCGGTTTTGGTCTGTTGTAAATATTCCACTGATCTTTAGAGTGCCAAGGGAAATATGCAATATGCCCTGATGCAGAAGGGTGCTTTCACAGCAAAGATCCTGAACCATACAATTAAGTCTTTAGTAGTAAGTATTAAAAAATGAAAAGTATGAGAGTGAGTGTGTTTGTGTGTGTGTATGTGTGTATGAAATCCTCCACAGAGATACTTTTCCCATAGAAATCTAATTATTTGAATAGAATAAAACAAAGCTAAGATTTGCAGGGGAGGGTGCCTTTATTTACATACTTGCATAATAAGGTTTTGGTTTTCCCCATGATCATAAATGATACTGAAAATAGACTTTGAGTCAAATGTGCAACTTTTTCTGTGAGGAAAACGGATGTGGGTTTGAAAACCGCTAATGTATATAATCAGCTTATACTCACTCTTGCTGTGAGTACTCACCATATCAGGCTGCCTGCCCTAAGCAGGATATATAGCCACAGAGTCAGTATGGGAATGAAGGAGTAAAAGGACCATCAAGCTGTGGAGCAGCCTGAAGAGAGTCTGTTTGCCCAGCAATGGATGAAGCAGTCAGAAAACTGCTGGCTGTATCACCTGACACTGCTGCCAGACCACCTGGGTTAGGAAAGCAGCTGGGAACAACTGCTGGAAATGCAGAAAGGCTCCATCCAACTTTCTTTCAGCTGTATGGAACAGACAGAAGGTCCCTTGGCTGAGTATGGGTTGTGGCAGATTTTTGGAGATGAATGTCATTGCCTTGTGCTAGCAGAAAGCAAAGGTCCAGCTAACGAACCTGCACTGCTCAGAAAAAACATAAGCCCTGAACTCTGGCCACCCCAGCTGAAAAGCACTGACCAAAATGTTTGTAAAGGTCTAGAATACTATAGTGTCCCTTCTTCAGAAGTATTTTCCAACAGTCAAATATTTAATTTTCAAGTATGGATAGGAGCACAGACACTCTTTTTCTTTATAATGAGTTTGTTCCAACCAACAGGTGGGTTGGAAGGATGTACTACAAATTATTTGTGGTAATAATTCTATTGATAGTAGTAACTGTATTAATACTATAAAAAAAGCCAAAAAACCCCAAAAAACCAAACCCCCCCCAGTCAGATGCCTGTGTAAACCTGTATGGCACCAGTGACTGTGTTGCATCCCTTTTGAGAACAAAAATGTACAAAATTGGCCACTTTGTTTCTCATATGACTGTGCAAGGTTCTGCTCTTCTTAATACCAGTTCTGAGACCCAGTGAAACCACTCTGACTTGAGCAAGTAGTCCCTGATGACATGAGTAATTTTGTTTCCAGTGGGAAGGAAGGAGAGAAAGCATTTTTCACCAAAGTAAGGCCACATGCCCTCATTGGGCAGAATTTTAAAATCAAGTATATTTTGAAGAATCTGGTTAAACTTAGCTCTGTCTTGTGTCCCTGCTGACAGGGAAGGGGAATTTTGAGCTTGATCTCAGAATATGGTAAGTTGAGGCTGGAATTTAAAAGACATATGGAGCCGGTTTCATTGAGATGTGTTTAAGGAGAATCACCCACATGAGAAGTGCTGTGAGTCAGACCAAATGTAATTTCTCAGAAGAAAAGGCATTTATATTTGACTGATTTGTAACTAGCGAAGTAAGTGTGACCTTGCCAAACAGAATTTCAGAATGCTTTGTGTATTTCATGTGTACCATTTCCTAAGAACACAGTGCTGGTAGAGAGCACAGGTGAGCAGCTTTGTGAGAGCAGAGAGGCCGTACTGCAGCAGCAGTCATGAGCCAGGAGGCTCTTGCCAGAGTGTCCCAGTGTTTTCTGGACAGCATCGCTTGGATTTGCTTGATCAGGATAGCCGTGATACAATGGACCAGGCCAGCAGCCAAGATGCAGTCTCAGTTCTTTGTGATACATTTCACTCCACTTAATATGTTGGTTTCTGTAATTTCAAAATAATCTGCAGCCAAACTGGTGGAGTATGTGTGGCTGCAGAGCCTCTGTTGGTGCCCAATGAGGTAGATCCGTTGAAGTGACTGATGTGAATTCCAGCTGAGGATCTTCCCCACTGCTCCCAAAACAGCCCTGGAGGTGGTGCCTCGGCTGCTGTACAGGATGTTTTGTGTGTTTGTGGATAGGTTTCAGTAGCACATATTGATGACAAATGTTTTCTGTTTTCCTTTGGCTTTTCTTTAGAATAATACTTTGTGATTGGTTCCAATATGATAAAGCTTTATAATAATTTTGGAGAACTGTATAATACTGTACTGTGTAGAGTGTGGCTACTACCCTCTTTTTTTTCTGCAAACAATAGATTTCAGCAGAAATGGACTTTCTTGGACTTAGACACTCAGTGAAGAAAAAACAAACTCTGACCATTTCTAATGGAAAAATCATTGTAATTACTGTATAACTACCCTGTATAAAGACAGCTTTATTATATGTGTAAATGTAATTTTGCTATGTTGTTGTTATGTTTGAGAGACAATAGGCTTTGGTGTGGGTGAAACATATAGCCTTATGAAAACAGAGATTGTATTTCCCTGTCTGATTTTTTTACTGAAAGGTGTTCAGTTGCTGTATTTTTGCAGAAGATAAATATAGACTAGTTCTCTGAAAACTTAACTACACACACATCAATGACATAAATGAATCATATTATTGAAAAGAAAGGATTGATGATAAATTTCATTATTTTTCCAAAAGACTCCACATGTAAGATCTTCTGACACCTTAAGAAGAAAGAAGTCATCCTGCAGCTGTTAATGCTGGTTATAATGGATGAGTCCCTCTGTTAATTCTGTCTCAACCTTAGATTAATTCTGAATACTGTAATTAGAAGAACATATTTTTCCATCAGTTCTCAAATCTGTACTCTTTGAAATTCAGGTTTTTGTCATGTAAGCGGTGTCATATAAACTGACTCTGTTTGGATACAGTTCACCAGTGTTTTCACATAAATGTCTGTTTGCCAGATCAGAATGCCATTTTCATATAGAGAAAATACAGATGATTGCATAACACCTCATTTCTCTTTCTATATTCCACGTGTACGTGCATGTATAGCGTTTCGTTCTGGACATTTTGCTTTGAAAAATTATTCATTGGTTATTTGTATTTATAGATCTTACCCAAACAGTTTCAACTCAGCAAAACAGTTGGATGCAAGGCAGGATGTGAGACTGTGTTGACCAAGATTCCACCATATATGTAAATCTGTAGGCAGTCCCACTGATGTCTGTGGGATTAATCATGCACTTCAAATTAATGTATATTCACTGTAAGCTCCTGCATATGACTGAACTAGTATTTCTGGAATGTGATTTAGGTTGAAACCTGTTTCTGCACAGGTTTCAGGTGCAGTATATGGCGATATGTTTTTGCTGAATTTAAAATCACAGCTTTATATAGAGCCAACTACTCTCTCTCCTTTTTCTTTTTCACAGAAAAGGATCTATTTTGCATATAGAAGGGAGATGTTTACTGATTCTCAGTATATCTAAAATGCCACACTGAACAAAGTTTTTCATTTATTGGACCATTCTACTGTTTTTGAATAAAAGTAGAATTATTCTTACAATGCTAATTAGTGAATATAGAACTAATCAGAAATTGAAAGCATTAGCCAAATAAAATATATAGATTTCTGAGAACAGTGTTTTCTGTCACATGCCTTTAACAATGATTACATAAATATGGGACCGCTGTGTGTTCAACGTTAAATTTTTATTCCACTCTAAGGACTGACTAAATGGAATTTCTTTTTAAGAGAAACTTGATCTTCTGTATTTTAAGCAAAACAAATTTGAATTTTGTCTCTGATAATAAAATTTTGTATAGTAATGTGTAATTCATCACTGTCTTAATTTTCTGACGTGGAGACATAGCTAAGATAAATAATGCCCAACCTTTTGATTGTGTTCCCACTTCATTGAGATAACAGTTTAATAACTGAGTCAATATGCTGATGTCTTACAATGAAAACCATGCAAGAGAAGGTATTTTTTGACATGGGGAATTTTTCAAAACATATTAAAATTCTGGGACTAGTAGAAAGCAGAGAACCAAAGAAAAGTACAAAATTTGGGCTTGGAGATACTCTTAAGCACTTCAAGACTAACAGGACTAAGACTGGAGAAGAGAGTGAAGTCTCTTGTGCTTTTCTAATTATGTAAATTTTGAATAAACAAAAAGATCTTTTCATTGGTAAAAGTGATTTCAACTAGAATGCAGTTCAGATGACTTTTTAATAGAGTCCTTGAATCCAGGCTATTATTTTCCTTTTTTGAAGAACAGTTTTCAGTAACAATGAGATGTGAAATATGTGCAATTATTTACCCATTGGATACAATCATGTTCCCACTGAAGTCAATTGGAGCTTTGACATTGACATCACTGGGAGTAAAAGCCACCCCTGTATTTTTCAAAATACAGCTTTCAATGCCAGAATGCCTTTTTTCTTTGGCAGTAAAGATGTTTTTTTCTATATTGCACATCGTAGTCTGCTGAAAAGCTGAAGGGAATTTTTAAGGTTCTGATTTTGCAAAGCACAATAGGCAGCTTTGATGCTTGGAACTGAGGTAATCAGAGCTGAGGCCTAAATTAGTATGTTTATAGTATCCCACCTTTAAACACTTCACTGTATTATACTGGGCTAGAATTTCTAACATCCAATATGCATTATGTCAGCAGAGTATATAAACGTAACTTTCATACTCATTTTTTTCCCTGTGTTAAGTTCTGGATCAGGAGTTCAGTGGGCCTAAGGAGTTGGCTTGGGGGCCAACAGAGAGCTTTCACATTAAGAGGAGATAGTGGAATGTAAGATGAAATATGAAAGGCTAGCATGTACTGCCTGAAGAAAGGTCCTTGCCCCTCCCTTTTCTGCTACATGTCTCTCTCTGTGACTGTTGAATAAGCTGAGAAAAAGAGCATGACCACCTTGGAAGCATCCCTGGAAGGATGTGAGGAGAGAGAAATGGCACTTCCCTCTGAAATCCCACTGGCAGCACATCTCCTAATCAAATATCAGAGAGAGCATGCTTGTTTCTTTCCCAGTGTGGTCACTGCAATCAGCAGCACTTCAGTCTGGCTGAGCTGCTTTCAAGTTGAACATTTTCATACAAGACCAAATGAAGAGCTGTTTATTTGCTCTCAGCTCAGTGTCTTCAGTAAAAGCAGAACTTTAAAGGGACCCATTTTCTTTGAAAGCTTCTCAGCTGAGCTGCAGGGTGTAGGAGAAAAAGAAGCCTAGAGCCTTTGTAAATTGACTAAGGAGTATTTGCTATCTTAATAACAGAAAATCAGTTTTTGCTGCCTAATTTGCTACTTCCTCCTATTTGTAGCGAAAATATATCTAGTTCCTTTAAGCAGCATCTTCAGTGTGGAAGCCACCACTCAGAGTCACAGTGCTATCAGAGGCACTCTGCTGCATATTGCTAGGAAACTGGAAAGAAGCAATTCAGTGAGCTGATGACAGTCCCATCTTTTCTGAGAATTGAACACATAAACTCCATGTTAGGGGAGCTGTATTGAGAATGACATGACTGAGGCTGTCTTAGAGATGGGATGGGAAAATGAGCACAAAGATATTTGTAAGAAAAGTGTAGTGAAGGTAAGGCTGAAATTATGTGAAGTAGTGAGAGTATGCTTGGGAAATTAAAGCTTCATTATACTGAAACTTAGTCTTTGAGTTAGTAGCCACATTTACTGTGGCCAAAATCTAATTAAACTAAAAAAATTCCTGAAAGGTTAAAAGGAGACATGCTGCACCCTACCAGTCGTTGTTTGCTTCGTGGGGCTGATGCCAAACTATAGAAACTCCTCTCTACTGTTTGAAGCAGCAAATTAGCCCATACTCTCCTCTCTCTCTGTGTCAATTTGTCCAAAGCTAACCCATTAGAATCTGGACTAATGGTGCAAGGCTCAGTGAGAACTGCATCAGCAGGGTCATGGTGAGACTGGATCCTCATGGCACACACTCCATGTGTCACCTCCTGCCCTGTCTGGCATGGTCCTGTTGCTCTGCTCCTCAGGCCACAGGAACTGTAGGATCAGCAGGGAGAGCCCGGGTGAGTTTTGTGTGTACAAAGTTTTGGCTTTGTATCACCTTGCCTTTAGCAGCAGCAAGAGGGCTGCAATGAGGAAACCAGGGCAGAAGGATCTATGGGGCCTTGGCCTCCGTGGTGCTAACCTTCATTCCCCGATCCACCAAAGTGCCTCTCTCCCTGCTGCACTGCCAGGGCCGAGCAGCAGCATTAGGGCTCAAGCCCTAGTAGAGCATTTTCATTATGCAGTGTGTTGGACCTAGAGTTAATTGCTCATTGTACTGCTAGAGCATTATTTTTAGCAGGCATCATTTTGCTTACTGAACTTTTTCAGGAGTCATTTTGTCCGTTCTACTTACCATCATTTTTGACCTGCTCATTGCAGAAGGTGAGGAGAAAGAGGGAGAGGATAATAAGATGCTATTACATGACATGTCTATTACAGTAATTCATTTCAGGTGGCACAGAGCTGTTGCCAATGATAAATGCATGTTCCTGGTACAATTATGAGATGTACCTTGAATTTTTCAACAATAAAACTGTCAAAAGGTTGCAATAGGCACAAGCACAAATGTGAATCTGGCCCTTAAAAAGATGAAATAGTGATTTTAAGAAATGTTATCACTTTCAGAGATGCACTTTTAGATCCATTAACTCTTTACAGTTAACACCAAAAGTGTAGATGGTTTCTGTTGTACAGTCATGGATATAACACATCTTTTTCTCATCCCACTCATCTGCTTGGCTAATTAATATGTTTCAAATACATTTCTATGGAGGTTACAGTAATGATGTAATATTAGAAGTCTTAACGCAAAATCAGCATATATTTCCATATATGTATATAAGTGGAAATCAGAGCAGTTCTGTCCATTTTAAATGCCTATAAGGTTTTAGGTGGTTGATATCAAAAGTGGATTAAACCTAGCAGGTAAGTACCCCCAAAGACAGATGTGTTGCTCCAAAGGAGAACATCAGCATGGAGAGCAGAGGCAGTTTGAGGAGGGTTTCTTTCTTGGTTGTTTTCTGAAGATCTGTGCAGCTGTGAAGGACAAGCAGAGGAAGATCCCAACCAAAAATGAAGACCAAAAAAAAACAAGTGAGAAAAAACAAAAAGCCAAGACAAAAAAGCAAGAATGGGGACTCTGACTCTGGGAAAAGCTTTCAGAGAAGGCACTTAAAACTAAAATCTGAATGAAAAGAGTAAAAGTTATCTACAGAAGGTTATTTCACATCAACAGGCCCAGTTAATGATAATCTCCAGTGGACCCACCATGATGGGAAAGAGCTGAATATTTTCACTGGGCAAGATTAATGGAACATGCACTTTAAAATATTCCTCCTGCAGTTACCATCAGCTGTAAGATGTTATTTCTGCTTAAGAGAAATGCTGGTTGACAGTCACAGCTAAATGTGAAGGGTTTGAGAAGCAGTAAAAGATCAAGACTTCTATAGTGCCTTATTGTGCCTGGTTTAGGCTGGTGAGCCAGAAGCCTTGGTTAGAATTTCACCACTGTATTCTGCAGCTGCAGATTTTTCCCTTTCATTTTAAACCAAATTAAGCCATAAACAGTACCATGTATCCACAGTGCTTGTACCATATTAAAATATATGAACTTCTTAGGGGGAGCTCTTGCTTGAACTAAGATTGGTTCACACAATTCAGTAGGAGACAAATGGTTGACTCAGGAATTTTTTTGTTCTTTTTCAATCTCCTTATTGTAGAACATATTTTTCAGTAACTCCTAGTTCAACCTGGGAAAAATAGATGAATAAAAAACTAAGGACAAAATATCAGGATCATGGTTCATAAAAGCTTTCTCTGCATCTCTCTGTACATAATTCATTCTTCTGTGACCTTGTCTACTATAAAAATTTCAAAGGCATGGCTGGGGTTTGCATTTTGCTATTTTTGTGTGCACAATAAATTAACATGGGTAAATATTTAGTTGATATAGCTGCATGGAATTTCTATGGAGGCTAAGTAATCAAAATTACACACATAGTAAGTGGGAAAATGAAAGTCATATTTTTAAAATTACGTGTGCAAATGCAATTGCAACTTAAAAAGCATTTCACTTACGTTCAGCAATTGTACTTTGTAATTGGGTATAAAATGGTGCTAAATATTTTAAGGGTCTAAATAATTTGTCTAGGCTTGTAAAAGGACAGAATTCTACTATCTCCCCCTACATATATTAAACTTGCATCTTCTGATACAGAAGCTACATTTCAGAAATTGGTGTAAACAGTGAGATTTGCTAAAACAAAGGGATTAAGGGAAATGCATCATGTTAATTTGCTCTACAAACTTGAGCAAAGTAAGTGCAGGTATGTACAGACAAGAGGATAGACTCAAATAAACAGAGCTCACTCACTTTCCATTGAGCAAGATTGAGTTTGTCTTCCTAAAAAGTCAGTATATCACTTACTCTGCATTGTGCTAGCAACTTCTGATTTGTATCAGAGATGGTGGCAGAAGACTCGTATCCAGTGGTCTGAAAGCACAGCACAGCTGGGGCTTCCATGTGTCCTTGAAGTAATGATTCAGTTAATGTACTATCCAGTCCTATATTGGCAGAGCTAGAGAGATTTGAACAGCTGAGACAATGCAGTGCAATCTCCTACTTCCAAAGAGCCTGGTTCCTACAGTGTGTGTCAGACTTGCTAAGTTTAGTTGTCTACTAGATAGCTCAGCCTGCATCTGAGCTGGTTGTTGAGGATCTCTTAGTCAACATGGTGAAAAAAAACCCAATCTCATCATAAAATATGCAACTAATGCAGTAAGATGGGTAGAAATGCTGAATATAATAAATTTTGGTAGTAGGATAATGTACGTAGGAAACGTTAAGGCATAACCTGAAGTGAAACATGAGCTTGTGGAAAAAACTTAATGGCATTTACTGTAAATTAAATTAATTGAAGACCAACTCAGGGGGTTGGACATAACCTGAATGTAAAAAAGCAAACCATCAAGCCTAAGGAAGCCTCAGCAGGACTTTTGGCTTTTTTCATAGAGCTCTGTCAGTTGTGTTAGATAGGAAGCAATAAATCCCAATCAAAATATGTTTGAAGATAGACACTGTCTGTTCTGACAGATGACAATCCTCTGGAGTGGATAATTGCTACGGAGTAAAAAAATTGATTCTTTGCTTTAATCTGATTTAAAACCAGATTTTTTTAAAACCCTTTTTTATTATGTGAGATACTCACTTTTGTTCACTTGATTGGTATGTATTTAGGATTTGCCTGTTTACTGATGACATTACTCAAGAACAGACTAGTGTAACTCCAGGAGTGCTCCAAGGGTAGAGAGCAGATGTAGCCACTGAGCAAGTCTGGTTTGCTTCATTCATGGATAATGTAATTTTTTCATGTGTCTTTGATGCCATAGTAGGGAAGATGTTGTCTGATAAAGAAAATCCTTTATATTGTTTTGTCTTTTCAGTTTGCAATATCTTGTGTCATAAAATCAGAAGTAGGTAGTATTTAAGCGCTATGTAGTGGCAAACATAATGATTTCTTTATAGACCAGCCATCTGGCTAAGAGTTATGAACAAGGTAGCTGTAGAAAAAAAAGAAAGAAAAAAAGAAAAAAGAAAAATAAAAGATTGTAGGAATATAAAACAAATAAAAGAAATACTCATGATTGTGAATAGAGGCATTGGACTTAAATGGATTAGTATGCAACTTTTATCTGATACAGGAAATGGGCACCAGACAGCTGACTAGTTAGTGAGGTAGTATTGAGAATATTGAGAGGGAAGTATGGAAGTGGAAGAGTACAGTGTCAGTAATCTGGAAATTATGTAAAAATTATTGCCTTTGACCAAGAAAAGAGCAGACCTAGGCTGCACAGCCTCTATGCACATTTCAAGCCATTGAAACATGGTAGACAAGTGAAAGAATAGAAATGGAGCAATTATTACCTACTACTGGGCTTCAGAAAATTGGGGGTGGCAATACACAACAATTATGTATACTTAGGCAGCCAGAGTGTTGCCCTTTAATAACTCTAATATTGCTCATTAGGTTGTTAAATTAAAAGTGTTGGGAAAAAAAGGCATTTCTGGAGTTGGGGAGGATAATGAAAGCAAGAGCATTAAGTGGTGCGAATTTACCAAGTACAGATCTTGCATGATAAACTGAATGATTGTTCTTTTTTGATAAAATTGCAAGATTATTGGATGAATTCCGACCAGTAGCTATCACTTATTTAGATTTTCATAAAGCATTTGACAGCAGCTTTCCAAATTAATTCAAATTGACCAGGAAACAAACTTGTTCACATAGAGAGAAGTTGTCTGAAAAACTTAACAAAAGATAAGGAGGAGTGGCAATCTGTAAGACTTGGGTGAGATATCTAGAGGATATCCAGATTTGCTCAAATTTTAATATTTTTGTTAATGTTTTCTCATAAAGGAAGGAAAAAGCATCTTCTTAATGAAATGTACAGAGTGAGGGACTTGTTAAAAACTGTGAGAATGGGGAAAATTTATGGGACCCTAAGTAAAGAATTTTATAATGGACAGAAAATAAGATTCACCTCTAATTTTAGGCTAATTCTCCTGGGAAAAGTCATTCACATGCTCAGTTACTTAGTTATTCAGAAGAACGGAGAAACCTAAATAGTATCAGAGCAACATAGTGTAGAGGAACTGTCAGAGCAAAGCAAGAACAACGAGTAGTAGCAAAATGAGCAAGTACCATTATGGGATGACACTGTAAAGCATCATTTCACTGAGCAAGGAATCTTTGTCTACCAATTTTAGTTTAACTAAAATTGGATATAGTTTTTCATTCTCAGAAAGAATTTAAGAAATAGGAATGAATTCAGGATGAGAAATAAATCAAGATTTAAAGAGATGGTAATTGATTCCTCCAATTACATGTCTCATCTTGTTAATAAAATTCAGTCCTTGGCAAAGAGGTCATGAAAATAAAATGTGTCTATGTATTTATCAGTAGGTATAAGAAAATTTAGAAAATTTTAAATGAAGGACCAATCACTAAAATAGCCTATGAGTAACCTAAATGCAGTAGAGGAAGTTTCTATGGTTATGTCTGAAGATAAGAAGAATCCTAATACCTATAGGAAGAGTATTTGCAGTGTTATCTTGAAGTACTTTAATCATTTATGTGTTTAATATTTGGATCCTTACATCTGCTATGATAACATGCATAACTCTTTAGAGGCAATAAGAAGGGCAAGGGAGAAGTGCCCATAGCTTAGCTGTCACAAACATCATAGAATGGATGGGGTGAATCTTCCAGGAAGAATAATGGGACGAAGGTAAAAAAAGGAATGACAGACCCAGGAGAGTGCTCTACCTGCTATTGCCTCTCCAGTCTAAAAAACATTACAAAAGGTGAATCAAAATCAATAGTGGGTCAGATTTACTGCCCAGTCGCATCTTTAAATTTCCCCATCTGCTGTCAGTTTGTGTCTTTAAAAGATGTTTGAAGAACAATCAGCCACCTTCACTTGCTAGCTAAAAGGTGTGTAGATTGACAGCTGCCACTGAAAATGGATTGTACCTAGTACACTTAAAAAGTGTACTAGAGCATCTTAAAAATGAGATCTTGATAGATAAATCTGGTGACACACTACAATATTCGCTCTGAAAGTGTGCAAGATATTGCTGGCTTGCTGCATATTACATAACATAGCCATTAAATGCAGATTATCTTTCAAAGAAGAGGCAGAGATTAATGAGTCAAACAAAAATGATTAATTAAATGAGCCTGATCAGACACACTTGCAAAATTAGCTAGCAAAGAGTTCTATAGAAACAAGAAATATTAGAGCTAGATTGCTCAAATACAATTTTAAGAAGAGTGGCAATGCATATAAACATACATTATCACACTTTAGTATTCTTATTATATTCTTTTAATTTTCCTGTCAAATGCCTAGTGCAAAGACATTGCAGGCTTTACTCCCCAAACAGAACTTTGGGCAAGAAAAATGGTGACCACTTCCTCCTAAACTGAGTATTGAAACTCTGCTGGATTCTGATCCTGCACTGGTTCTTTCTCCAGTGGGGCTGGAGTCTTCAGTGAGACTCTGTGCAAATCCAGAAAAGTCTTCCCTTGCAGTCAGGCCGGAGCAGAGCTATAAATCAAAGCCACTGATTTGCTCTTTGTCTTCCGGCAAATCATTTATCCCTAGCAGAATGCAAGTCATTTAGCCTTTGCATAATAGTGCTTTACCCCCAAGGGATATTGGGAGATCTGAGTGTTGAAAGGTGGGAAAAAGTTCAGAGTGTCTTTGGTAGAAGTTGGTTTGTGAATTCAATTTTTTCTTGATTTCACATGCTCTGATGGGCAGGAAGATTTGCTATGTACCACTCTTAATAGCCATTTCCTGCTCCTATCTGCTGAGATTGCCTTGTCACTTGGCAAGGCTGTCACTTTTGCAGTAGTTATCCAGCTGTCACTGATACTGACCTTGAAACAGAAGGTTAACACCTCCCCAACCTCTGTGTCCATGGAAAGTGTTCTCCAAAAGGATGCACTCAGTGCAACAGGGACATGACTGGCCCTTGAAGCATTTCATGGGATCCCCACATTTCTGAGGCACATTTGTTGACTCAGTGCAGGACTGTGGTCCCTCCAGTCCAGCTCACAGCCTGACTCTGCCTGTTTTGGTTTTTTTACCAATCCTCTGGAATCGGTTTGCCAGCTTAAGGACTGCACTGTCCAAAGGGACTGAGTGGCTGCTACTCCTTTCTCTCCCACAGGCACAGACTGCCCTATTGTCCCAGTCTCACTGTTAAGTTAAGTTAAGCAGCAATTTAATTGCACCTCTAATTGTTCTGTGTCAAAGCTGAGGAAGGGATTTTGTGCCGGATATCTTAGGTACTTTCTCCAAATCCATCAGTAAGTTGAATAAAAATTATATATCTTCCTACCAGCTTTGTACAGCCTTCTTGTGGACATTCCTGGGTGCAGTAACAGGACCTCTGCAAAAATTTACAAACTCTACTCATTGAAGACTGCCAAGATGCCTTGCTGACACTACTTCAATTACCATATCATCTGATAAATGGCTGCATAGTTCAGTGAGATTCCTTTGGTGAGGGAAATCAAGACATTGGCTCCACCAGGCTGAATACAACCTCTTTATTTAATTTATGTAAACGTCTGACATCAGTCAAATTCCCAGTGTAAGTTTCTGGAACTCCATCCATCACCATCACGATGTCTTTATCAGTTGATGCTAATGCTGCTGTTTCTAACTTGAAAGCTAAGAGAAGGTGTGAAAATTGATGGATAGATGAATAGCTGCTACCCTGGAGATTTCTTATTCATGATGGAGTTGGGGCTGACAGGTGTGTGGTGAGTGAACTCAATAACATCCTGACTGTGTTTGTAATTATATCCCCTATACTTATTTTTTGTAATAATTCAGTATTTGGCATTAATATTTCAAAATATTGTTGTAAAAGATCTGTGATCTAAAACACTCTATCCAGAGCTTGAACCAAAAGTACTATATTTTTTGAGAATGGGCAATAGAAATCACTGGAGAAAATGAAAATAATTCACATGCTTGATCACTGGCAGAGGCATTAGCCTTGGAGAATGTAACTAGCAAAAAGAGGAACATACAAGATCTATGTGTGGCTGTGCTGACTGTGGCACAGTTTAATTGGCTTGGATGGTTGACCTTCCCAGATACCTTCTAATGCGAGGGATTTTCATTGTGCCTTACAAGGACGATGGGAAGGACACTGAGCAGTATCTCTGGAAGAGTCAAGGCAGGGAAAAGTGCTGCCCCTGCAGTTTCCATCTGCTGGCAGAGGCCTGAAAAAAGAGGTTTTAGCTGCTGGTGGGCTGCGATGGAGGGGAGCTCATGCCCTGTATCCTCAGAGAGGCACAGGGCACCAAGCAGGCTGTGAGAGAAGATGGAATTAAAAAGCAGCTGCTTTAGTACTGTCATTCTCAAGGCTCTTCCTCTCTCCTGCCAGCAGTATCTGCCATCATTTCCTGTCTGACTGGTGAGCCTTTGGCTGCATGTGCAGACAGATGAGCTGATGTCTTTCACTGACACAGGGTGCTGAGGGGAGCTGGGCTTGCTGCTGGCTCTGTCTGCACTCTGGCTTCCCAGCCTTAGGGCTGGACACCCCTACAATATGCCAAATAATTCAATAAAAAAGGTGGCAGAGGTATATTTCTGCAGTGGAAATAGCAGTTAACCTTTTTTTTCTGGTTCACCTTAGCTAATAGTAATTTTTTGACACTTTCATCTGTTACACAATTTTTGGCACTAGTGATTCCCAGGAGTTAATTGGTCACTACAGCAGCCTGAGAGAGAAACCAGTGTAATTTTGGGAGATACCTATAAAATCAGTGTACATTTTCATTTGGGAAAGTTGGAAACAAAGAAATCCAATTGCAGAGCACCTCTTCCAGAGCTGTGGTGCTCTTTTTCAAGCCAGAGTGTCTTCACAAAGCAGCAGTAATTTCTGTGGTTAGTGATCTCATGGGAAGAGCAGTGCTGCCTGATCAGAGAAACACTTCAAAGCACTATCAAAATTATGATAATTCCCTCATTTAAAAACTCTTTCTGGCTTCCTATCAAAGTGTATGCTTACACTGTAGCTACACAAGTGTCATTATAGATAGCTTTAAGCTAACTATGTCACTTTCATAACAGAACAAATAAGTGGATACCTTTCTGCATGCTGCCTCAGAACCAAGGATCTTCAGACTGCTCACAGGCATTTCCCATGTGATGTTTGCAGTCTTGAGCTCATATTTCTAGAATAATCTAGTCTAGCTTCACACTATAGTAGTTTTCAAGTTCTTAATTGAATCCTTCTTGTTCCAGAGCCTCTGGGGAAGACTCATGGCTGGAAATTACTCTCCTTGAGGACTCACATGCAAATATTATTATTTCAGTTAATTCCACTTCCGCTTCAGGGTCAGTTCAAAGATATGTTCTTGGGGCTAGTCTTCAAGGACAATTATTCACCTTTTGTGAAGTGTAGAAAAGCCCTAGGCCACATTTTCTTTTTGAAAGAGCAAGGAGCCCATTGGATATTTACAGCCGACATCAACAAACACCTGGTGAAGGCCATGTGTTGCAGTCCAAACTTCCCAAAGGACAGTTGATGTCATCATAGCTGATGACTTATTGTCTTTTCAGGTAAGAATGATATTATGACTGCAGTCATTAAAATGTTCCCAGTGATTGACATTACCAGACATAACCAATTCACCAAAAGAATATTATCTGCCTCCAGGAGTAATATTTTAGAATATTTAATCACAAGCAACACAGACAGCAATAGTCTTTTAAGCCAAGATGGCGTAGTAAAAGTTAATATAGTCATTTTTCTCACATCATAAGCAGGCACATTTAGCAAAGGAAGACTGTCATTTTCTATCAAATAACTTTGAGCAAGAATAATGACTTTCCTTCAAACTCCCATGTTTCTTCAGATCTCCATACTTTCTGTAAAAACTAAGGTTTTAATTATATTCTTCTTCCCTAGAGAAGGACTTTTATGAAAAGAAATCTTGAGCCTTGCAGCACTTCAGCATTACACTCTTACTTCCTATTATTAGTATAATTAAACAAGTTGATTTCACAGAGCCTATGGACACATTTTTTATTATACGTTGCAGGGAGTCCAGGAGCAGATCCTGCAGAGTTCTTTCCATGGGATTCTCAGTGTGTTCTCTCTTCCTTCTTTGTCCATATAATGGGACTCTAAGAGAACAGTTTTCCAAGGGAGTGCTCTACTTGCATTTTGTTGGGCAAAACCATCATGATTCACCATTCAAAATAACTTATTAGGCTTGTCCTACTTCTTTCCCAATGAAATTAATTGTAAATTTCTCTTTATTCTCTGGCAGCAGAGTTATACAAAACTACTACCATCTAACTTGTGAATTCTGAGCAGTTTGCTCAATCAATATTTATGAAATGATCAGTCCTAACAATGAATTGTAGCCAAAATAAGTGGTAGGCCTAAAATGTAACATTTTTGAATACTAGACATTTAATCAATCAAAGAAAAAAAGGCAAAATAATGAGTGATTGAAGTGCTGTACATGAATCATTTTAATAGTCTAATTAAGGTAAAAGTAATACACAGTCTTTGTCAAGCTTGTCTGCAACAAAATGCTACCATGCTGAACCTTAAGAATCAGATTTCATATTCTCCATCACATGGTGCAGAAGAAATCAAATGAGATAAATTACAAACTGAAGTGCCCAAGGAAGGCACTTGTGAGATAAGCGTACCTCCATATTGTCAAAATACAGCACTGCACATTTTTTCCATTGCATTAAAAATGCATAACATAGGAAAAAAAATGGTGTCAGCTGGCAGAATTAGATTTCAGGGATCATCTTCTTTAAGGAGAGACAGAATATGTGCTGCAATGTACCACACTTTGAGTGATCTGAGTCCTGACAGGAGAAAATACAAATGCAGTCAGCAGCAGTGGCAATATATTCCACTACTGGTAGGATAACAGAGCAAGAAGAAGCAAAGTGTTTCAGAAGTTCAGGTAGAAGTGTGAATGCATTGCAAATATTTATCATCCTGTTACAAAATGAGTTATTTTGGCATACTAGTGCGAAAAAATACTTGAACCAAAGGAAAATGAAAGTTGAATTCTGGCATCTTGGCTCATAAAAGGATTGCTATCCTTTTATTTTGTCCATTCTGCATTGTAGAAAATTACTTATGATAAAGCAAAGCTGAAGTACTGTCTCTTTAGGTTGAAGTGCCAAATATACTGGGACATATACAAGGGAGAACAATGATTTGGTTCAGAATTACATCACATGAAGTATAGAGTGCTAAAATGTGACACAGTGAGTCACTGGCTAAGGCTGACAAATGGTGTGGGTGTGTGTTAGGAGCAGCAGCTCTATATGGAGAGACTGGACCTATGCAGCAGGAAATTTGTTTCTGAGTAGCTCAGGTCTGCTCCCATGGAATAAATGCCTGTCAGCTGCTGAAGTGCATCCTCTGGTTCAGTTTCCACCAGAAGGAATCCAGGGAAAGCTTTCCCATATGAATCCCTCATATGAATTAGAGCAATAAAGTTTAGGCAATTGATGGGAAATTCTCTTGAAAGGGCTCTCATCACAGGCTGCTTGCATATGCAACTGCTTTGAAAAATTAAAGCCATAAAAGGCACAACATATTAGCATGATATTAGAGCACAAAACAATTCTGTCACTGATCTTGTTCATAGTTACCAAAACAAGAATAACACAATTTAAAAGTTATTTTTAAATTTAAGGATCTAAGTCTGCATAGGATAAGTAATCACATAAATCCCCCTAAAACTGATAATCAAAAAAAGTCTTAAAACTTATTTTGATTTTATATAGAGAGGAAGTTTAATATCAAACTTTGATTTTTTATTGTGACTGTGAGTTGTGAAGTTGCTTAGCACACTTAGAGTTTAATACTATGCAAACAGGGACAATTAGAAAAAATTGAATTAGTCATCCAGCCTTTTCATCATTAAATGAGAAAAATACAGTGTTGTTCATCTGATTGTAATGTGGCTATCTAAATTAGGTCAGGTGCTCATACATGTTTATATGTTTTGCCTGTGTGAAAAGACTAGATAATCAGGAAGGCACAGAACAGATGAATACAGGTGTATGAGGGGAGATGAATATCAATTACAATATCCTAAGTATTCAGAATATTATTGGATCTTACCTTGATGAGTCATAAATATGTTTAACATAGGCATTGCTTGGTGTAAATGTAATGGATCCTATGATTTTTGTCTATGTCACCATTTATTTATACAACATCTTTTGATATCAGCTGGTATTAAACCAGTATGGAAATATTATGGAGGGCAGAAAATTTTCATTTATGTTCAAACTACTGCAATATTGTTTTATTATTCACAGTTTTCAAATTAAACCCCAAGATCCATTTTCCTTCAGTTAACCACTTTAAATAAGGTGTGCAAAATGTCAGTGACTATTTTTTTAGCTGATTGTACTCTCAAGTAGTAACAAAAGTAGCGTTTGTCTTTATTTTTATATGATTAGGAATCAGATTATTCTGAATCTTCAAGAAAAAACAGTAATATACACACACACTCAGGAATTACCTCCACAATTCACCTTCACTCTCTCTGGGTCAGAAGGTGCTCTCAATTCACCACCAGGAACAATCTCCATGACCTCCCTGGATGAGGGCATAGAGGAAACAAGGTCCTGAGCCCTTTTGGAGCTTTCTTATAAGGATTAAGGAGGAAATAAATGATGTCAAAGGCAAAAATGACTTTTCCATCACTGCTCTTAATCTTTCCAAAGATTTTACCTCTGAGAGTGACGACTCAGTTTCTGAAGCTGCTGGTGTTTGAGCGCCTTGCAGAAAATCCACGCAGTTCTTCACATGTGCAATCTTCTGTGGTTGTTTTAAAATGCCTGTGTGGGAGATAATTCAGTCAACAGTCCAACCTGGTTTCCAAGAAACCTTTACATCTTGGATGATGGAGTATAGCCACCTTCTGTCTCTAGGCTGTGTCCACACTGCTAAAAGCATTTGCATCAGGGAGTGGTGCCCAGCTTCCAGGCCAAATCACACCTACTTTTATATTCATTCTCATTGTTCTATAGACTGTGTTCATGTCTCCTTTGGGCTCTGGGAAGCATGCTTATGGCTCCAGGAAATAATTGCTTGCTTGCTTTGTTAATTTTGTTCTGTTCAAGGAAAACATCTGGAATAATGCAAGGATTTTGTCCCAGCCTGCTAGACTGCTCTCATTTTCTTTTCTGTCAGGCTCCCATTAGTGTACTATAGGCCCTAGGGCATGGCAGGGAGATGCAGGAGGAGTTTGAGGGGGTGCAAGGCCTTTTGAGCTGGTTTTTGAGGGCTGAGGTAGCCAAGGCTGGCTGATTGTGCTGATGAACTGCGGGCTGCATCCCCACCTGGCTCCTGTTCCTGAGTGACTTCACTTTGAAGAAAGAGTGACCTAAGGCTCAGAGATAGAGTTTGTGCAATATCAGGGGGCCTGGGAAGGAGCTGGGGAGGTAAATTATCTGTCAGCTCTAGAATTTTTGACAGAGAGAAGAATGCACAAAAAGGCTAATAATTATGATAATTGAAGTGGATGTTTCAGAAAAACAACAGAGTTACAGCTGTAATGACAAATTATATCATCAAAGTAAGATACATGGGATGAATTTTTGCTTTGATTTTAAGCAGGAGGGCACAGCAAGAAGGTATGGTCTTTTATACAACATTATAATTATGCAAAATCATGTTATAAAGATTCCATGTATTTACATTAGAAAAGACTGACATAATACAGAAAAAATGCTGCAGGTTTTGGAAAGAGGTTCTTTCTAGTTTTTGGGTGGTTTGTTGTTGTTGTTGTGGTTGTTGTTGCTGTTGTTTTTTTCTTCAGGTTTTTGTTTGAATTTTTCAGTTATTTGTGGGGGTTGTGTTTGTTTGTTCATCTGTTTGTTATCTTTTGTTTTGGTTTTTTAAATACAATATAATAATTTTATGCATTCTAGGAGTATGGGATGCAATTGCAACATTAACATGAAAAAACCCAGTGATGTATTTGCTTAGTTATAGCACACATATTGCTGAGAGATGGGGATAACTCTATTGTTTTTCTTCTGTATGATGCAATTAAATTTTCTTTTCTGTACAGTGCAAGCCACAACAGTTTGCCAGTCCCCACTGGAGACTTTGGGAAATTACTAGAATGTCAATATTTACTTCTTTTCTACCAATATGTAGCAAAGCCAAGATCTCTTTGTGTATAAGTGTGTGCATGTGTGTACATCAAGCAATACTCTACAGTGTATAAGGGTTAATCAGCTACAGAGTTTAAATTTAATATCATTTCCTAAGAGAGCAAACACTGTAAATAAAGTGTTTGTGCAGGAGATGAATTCAATTTCAACTTAAATAGAAAAAAAAAAGAGGATCTAAAAATATATAGAATAAGACAATGACTTTCCCAAAGGAGATGTGAAAGAGAAAGACAATAATACAGATTAGCCACTGTTTGTAATTGTATTAGTGTAAGTATTTCTTTGCTTGTTAATGAGAGGCTAAGAAGGATGCTCTTTGAAACGTGATCTTATCTCCCCTGTAGAATGAGAAATTACGACCACAGCTCTATAATTTGATACCCTAAGGAGGTTTGAATTTGATCAGAAAATCTTAGCATGAGTGGTGCTACACTGGTAGGAGCAAAGAGGAGGAGATAAAGCAGGGAGAGGAGGGCTATGTGCTTAATTTTAATGAAATTATACATGTTGCATTAGACAAGGTAGACATGACGGGAAAGTCCAATGTAATTTTTAAAAGCTTTCCAAATGTATTTGACATAAACTTTAATTTTTAATGAAAATATTATGCATACTACACTTTTCTATTTTATGGATTCAGTATAGCTTTAGATAGAGTAGCATACTTGAATAAAAGTTTTAATGTTAAAAGGAACCTAGATACCCTGTTTCTTTCTATTATTTGCTTTCTTTTTTCTTAATTGTGTCATCAAGCATACAGATTTTGCATCTTTTTACTGCCTAGTCTTGAAACAGTGTGATTGATGTCTTCAGCAATTACTTTGCAAATATATATTTAAAGAGTCTTTGTACTTATTGCCTGTTCCAGACCTCACTGAAGTAATAGCCAAAAGTCCCACTGATTTTGCTGGACTTTAGATTAGTTCCTGTATGATCTCAGAAGAGTGCTGTAGCATGAATGCCTTAAGACATATACTGTACAACTTATCCAACCTGCAGATATACAGCAGGATCTCACAGACATACCATGGCAATTGAGGAGCAGTAGATTGGAGCAGAATAACAAACAAATCAATGTGAAATTATCAGCTGAATGGTACATATTGTCCTGAGCATGCAGAAACTTTAAAAGGACATATATAAAAAAGACAGTTTTTAAAAATACTATGGACTCTGTGCATATACATATATATGTATGACTCTAATGATATGTGATTTGTACTTACATAACTCCCGTGTCTCCACAAATCTCTGCATATCAGATTGAAAGGTCCCTATAATTTTAGACAAAGTATTTTTTTCTGATAGAAGTATATTTTACTAAAACAACGTATTTTGAAATAGTGTCTGACTGCTTTGATGTGGATGCTATGAAGCACGGATTAGTGACCCAAGCAGGGAGAGAGTAATATTTCATAGTCATGCCTCTTAAAATTATGAAAAACTTCTAAAAGAAGGTGTTTGGGCCCAAAAATGGTAATGGATCTGATAATCACTTTGGCTTTGGGCCAAAAATAGAAGTACTGCACAGTACATAGCCATGACACAGCAGCTCCTTCAGCAGGTGCTCAGAAGCTCCCCTGTCCATATGATGATGTTTGCCCTCTTCTGTGTTCCCCTTTGGCTCCATTTTGGAAATCCATGTAGGAAATTTTCACCAGTAACCAGTGTGTTCTGAGTTAACACCTCTCCTGTCCCCAGTTCTGTGCAGCTTTATTGGCCTGCAGTGTATCTGCAAGGATGAGAGCAGTCTGAAGGGGTTTAGGAAGCTGGGGCTATCCCTGCCCTTGCCATTCCAGCTCTTGTTCTTCCAGCCACGGTAGCCTTGCAACTCTGTTAGGCATGCCTGCACCCTCCTCCCCTGGGCTAGCTCAATTGTCCTACTCTTTCAACCACATAAGTGGCAGCACAAGCTCTGGTGGGCAGAAGCCAGGGAGCCAGAGAGCCAGGAGTGCTGTTTTGCCCTTCCTTAGCCAAGAGGAAAGCCAGGAGTCCTGAACAGCTCTGTGTTTGATGAGAGCACAGCTGATGGTGATGCAGTCCCTTCGCCAAGTTGTTCTCGCCTGAAGCACCGGCTGACTTGCCAAACCTCATTTGGATTTTTTCTGCATCCTACCTTTTCCTCTGCAGCAAGCTTTTTGATAGGGATGGCAACATAATTCAGAAATTGTAGTTCCCAGGGAGAAGAAATAATACAGAGGGGAGAGAAGGGGAGAGAAGGGGAGACAGAGAATATGTAGATTACAGACAGCTCAGCTATTCCCATCTTCAGACTGATGTCACTGATGTCTCATACCTAAGCATTTTTCCAGACTGATCTGACCTGGGAATGAGGTCTGAAGAATAAGGATGGGGCCAGGCAGCACAAGCAAGATGTGTCCAGGATTTGGGGCTGGCAACACTTTGGCAAAATGACTGTAAACACAGCTCTTCAGTGGTCACTGCAATATTTAAATTGAAAAAAAGTAGAAAAGAGAGAGAATTAATTCATCGTACAGTGGAGCAGAAAACTCACATCTGTCCTTTATACAAGCCAGTACACCCCATTTATTAATGCTGTTCTCCGCACTGACGGGTCTAGGCAATTAACTTCCCTTGACTGGCTTTCCCAGTGTGAGGAGGGAGACAGTATGTTTATCTTGGGAACATATTGATTTCTTTTTTAAAATTCTCAAGTAAATTGCGTAATTTTCGATATGTTAGAGACTGGAAGATAAATGCCTGGTCACTTGCAATAATTAAGGGATGAACTTACTCCTCTAAATTCTGGGCTGAAACCCCTTAAAATGGAAACAAGTGAAAGGCTCTTCCGGGTAAATTGAGGTTTGGTTTTTTTAGTCTGCAAATTAAGGTCTAGTTTCAAAACTCCAGGCAGTTCTGTACCCCAGAAAAACGTATAAAAATTAGCTCTTCACATGTGCAAGCTTTAAGAGCATCGGATTTTCTGAGACAAGGCAACCCATATGCAGCACTCATCCGAGATTAAAATCCACTAGCCCTAAGGCACCTATTTGTAAAAAAAATATTTAGGTTATTTCAGTGCCCATTCTTTGTGTTTTGATGTGGAAAAATATGTAGCACTAGCTTTTATGTAAAGCTCATGCCTTCAACTTGTTAACTCTCCTTCCTCCCACCTCAAATATCTGTCTAACTCATGTCTGCTGTAGTCTAAGCTGAAAGGGAAGAAATGGTTCAAAAATTAACGACTGTCTAAAACTTCAAAGCAAATGGCTGTGCTCGATACAAGAAAACTGGATGACTAAGATGCATTATTACCTCCAACATTTTAGAAAGATTTGGTCTGTTTACTGTGAGCCTCCTTATCCAAATTTTATTTACCCTGATGTTTTTCACTTTGAACAGATGGTGAATCAACCTTCTGGGCCTAAGGCTGACTGGGCTTTTTGGAAAAGATTTAAAATAATAAATAAAAGGATGTGCATCCTCGTAGTGAGGCTGTATGGGCAAATACAAAACACAGAGCACAGCTAAGATTAAATGTGGGGAAGTGGAAGCTGCATCTGTCAGGAGCAAGGAGACAGCCAAGGTGAAAGATGGCATGTTCTGGAGTACAGCATGCCCAGCTCCGCCAACCATCCTGACACTGGTGGTGCCTTGCCCTGTGCTTTCCCACTGGAAGTGGGAGTCAGAGGCTTGCCAGCAGCACTAAAATGGCACAGCACTTCTGCCAAGCTGGGGGAACCAGGCTGATCCATGCGGGAACAGACAACTTGTAGCATGCTTGTCCAACCCCTTTGGCTTTAATCAAACTCGGGTGGCCTTTCTTTTCTCAAGAACTACTCTGGGGCTTGCAATATCAAGCTCAGGAAATCTGATTTGGCATTTGAACGAGCTTCACATGAAAGAGGTAATTTAGGATGAAAGTCAAGAGGAAGTGTTGTTCTAGAGGCTGAGATCAGCAGCACAAAGAGTAAGGTCAGGCTGATGGAAAAGGCAATAACAGTAAAAAAATGGAGGCAATAGAAAAGAAATCATAAATCAAGTGGAGACTCATAAAACAAATATTAGGCCAACAAATGAGAATGCCTGAATATAAAACATCAGGGAGAAATGACCTCTGAAGAAAATGTCCTGAAGATGTGAAATAAGACATAGGAAAATTAGCAGGAGGCAAGAACTGGCTAAACCAAAGGCAGAATAGAAGCAGAAAACTCAGGCATGGAAATACCTTACCATATCTTGAAATAGAGAAAAATGCAATTAGTGAGTGGCAGCTAAAACTAAGTTTAAATTAAAAAAGCTCATTATTGATGAGGGGATGCCCTGGCAGCTGCTGGGAACAGAGAGCCCCTGCATGGTCCTGCTCTATGGTGCTACCAGCCAGGACCCTTGTCGAACCCAGGGGATGTGCTGGCCTTAGACTCCGTGCATTTTCCAGGCAACTCCTGCTGGCTAAGCTCCGTGGAATCTGGCTGGAGTTTAAAGCCAAAGTGCTGTTAGCAATCCACTGGAGTGGATGTTTCCACTGGCAGAGAACCCCTGGCAATGAATCAAGCAGTCAGTGAATGAAAAATAGGCACAGCCAGACATTTGATAACAAAAATATTGTCAGTGAGAATCTCCAGCTCATTTAGAGCTGTCTGTTGTGCTCGAGGTGTCTCTGTGTTTTGGGAGCTGGGCAGAAAGCAGAAAACAAGACACATTGCTTCACCAAAGTGTAAATACACCATGGATTTTGATCTATTTCAGCAAACTGCTTTTTTTTTTTCTGGGAAAATTTTCAATAATCCCCAGGAAGTGCTAGTGAAAACCAGAACTGGATACTGTCAAACACAGGACACTTCTCTGAGCAAGGCAAGGGGTAAATATCTGTTCTGCTTAAGTCTGGAGGTGACACAATTTGAGATTGTCCTTCTCAGGTGGCTACCATTACTATTGGGTCAAAAATTAATAGCCAGAAAATTTTTGGAGGATCCATCTCTGGCAGTTTAGGAAGCTGCTGTCCACTGTTGCCTGTTCTGTCTCTCTGCAAAAGGCTGCTGGTATTAAGACATCAAGCTATGAACTCCAGTGGCCAAGGTATGGGTTCAGTTTAATCAAGCCTGATTTGTAATCTCCAGTGAAATGTCGAGTTAAGCAGTGATTAAGATGGTCTTAAACCACCTCAGCTATTAGCTTCATTGCGAGTGAGACAGAGCTTCCACATAGTTCTTGACCTAGTGCATATTTTAAATAATTTAAATCCATATAAAATGGAATAGCACCAACAGAAGATATTGAATAATCTTTGCAAACAGTTATCCTGAAAGAGATTCGTATAAGTATCTCGTATTAAGTGAACTATATTCATAGGGCACTCACATAAATATATGACAGCCTAGTACAAATCTCTGCACAAAATCACTAAAACCAAGAAGCCAAGCGCTAAATTTTCACACCTGCATTGTAACAGTGGTTATTGACTGTACCAATATTATTAGCAATTTGAAAAAAATAATTAAAATAAAAGAAGATTTCTTAGTTTCTTCGTGATTTATGGCAGGAAAAAAATGTTTAAAGGGACAGAAAAATCCCCTGGATGTAAATGCATGAATGTTTCACGACTGGGCTCGTATCCTAGTATGGATAGGGATTCTACTGATAATCAAACCGGTTTTGTTTGATCAGAACTAGCACATCTGGTTTGCTTTTCATTCTTGCAGACAGATATTGCAGAAAACCTTTTCTTCTTCTGGTTGTTGCCTTCCCTTCTTTGTTTTTTGTGCTTTGCTTCTATTTATTTCACATGTTCCTTCTTTTCCCCATCAGTTGTTTTCTTCTCTTCACTCATTTTTCTTTCTTCTGTTCTCCTTTCAACAACATTTCTTTCTTTGCAGTGATTCCCTTTTCATCACAATAAAAATCTGGAAGAAAAATAGTCAAGGAGTATTTCCTCTGCCTCACCAGAGGAGTCTTGCTCACATAGTGAGCCATCTCTCAAAGGGACAGAATTGGGCTCCTGAGATGCACACACTGGCTATGTCAGCTCTGTTTTTCTTTTGCTATTATATGCTGTTGCATTACAGCTTTTTTTTTCCAGGCAGCCTTGGTGTTAAGATTTGGCTTTCCCTTTCCTGCTAATCTTCTATAACACCTTCTTAATCACTTTAAAATGTCTGTCCTTCCATTTGTCCCTCTACATCACTCTCTGGATCATCTTCCATGTGTGATGTGAGGGCCTCCTCCAGCCAGGAGCTATCCCCTCTAGTCTTGTATCTGGTGATGTAGATGTCCAGAGAAGACAGCTGATAGGATAACTGCCCAGTTCAAGCTTGGATGAATCCACAGATGTAGTATTTTTTCTGAGTGTGTGTTCTCTAAATGAACAGAAAATAAACTAAACAGTTGTTACATTAGAGCAAATCCAAATGAAAATACAGAAGATTCAGAATATGGAACTGGGATGCAAAAGGAAGAGAAATGTCATCACTAGTGAATAAAATGGCAAATATTAGCCTTCTTGTACTTGTCCACACAAACATATCTAGAGGAACAAGTTGTTGTAAAGACATAAAATTGGTTGAAAAATTGCAGAATACTGTTTTTGACATTGCTAGAGTCAAATTACTTTTAAGGGATCAGTTTGTGTTGTTCTCTTTTCTTTAGTGTAAATTTGTTTAATTTCTCTTTCTCGTAATAGCAAGTGTAGAGAAGAAGAAAATGTAGTCATAGCAAATGTACAGGATCTCAAATCAGTTCAAAGGTAACTAGTTTTTATTTCTTTTTCTGGCTTTAAATATTTCAGCAATAATGAAATGTGTATGCAGTACTGCAGCTGCCCATCACAACTACATGTTATTGCAAACACAGGACCGTGAAACACAGATCAATATCACAGAGGGGCTATAATCAACATGCAGATTAATGGACAGAATTGTATGCACCAGGGAACAGTAGAAGAAAGACTAGCTGTGCAATTTAATTGCTGAGTTGTTACTAAATCTCTGCTTTCTATCAATTGCTCTTCATTATAGCTATTGATGCATAGCAGACATAGTTATTCAGAGCTACTGGGGTTCAAGGGAATTGCAGACTGTAATGAAAAAAGGTTGGGATTATTTTCTACCTTGGAGTCTGTGACAAGATCCAAGAGATTATTCCCATTTTTCTCCTTGAGTAGGATCCTTTGGTAATCCTTTTGCTCAGTAAAACCAGTAAAGCAAATTAATAGTTAAGCAGAAGCTTCCTGGAACAATTTTAAGTCTATCTGTTTCAATGTGCTTTTGAATGAAAGTTCCAACTTTTCATTAGTTCAATTAAGTGAAGTGCTATAGAAAATTAGTAGCGTGTAGTAGTGGAAATGACCTCTAGTTATGTATTATTTAGCTTAGCTACCTGTAATGAAAGCTTGTTAGCTCTATCAAACTGTCTTTTTAATGCTTTCTTTGGAGCCTTTTTCCGACATATGGTTCAGCAGTTCCTGAAGAGGCTGTTTTTCACTTTCACAGGCTCTACTTGGGGGACACTTTCTCACAATGCTCATCCTTAAATTTCCTGCTGCTTCATATACCTTCTGCTCTTCCCCATCTTTATTCACATCTCTGAGTTTTAAAAATCTTGTTCCTTTGTAGTTATATCCTTTCATGTAGATACCTTGTTAAAAACTGTACCTTTCTCTTTTAGTTTCCTTTTTTAAAAATTGGATTGGTCTTTTTTTTTTTTTTTTTTAAAGAAAACAGAATACCTTGTTTTCTCCTATTGGCATTACAGCAGTATTAGTTAGTTAGTTAATTCTTTTCCATCCTTGTACCCTTTTTTTCTCTTCAGCTAATCCCTATAGAAGCATGATTTTTAATTACACCTCTCTAAATTCTCTCCTAGCCCCTGGAGGAAAACGAAAGCCCCAGGATGTGATCCTTTAGCTTATTCAACAGCAAATTGCACTGAATTTTTGATGGCCTTTATTGCTTATTACAAACTCATCTCCAGTTGTATGTTTACATAGCAATTTCTCAGCTCTCACATAGTTTGGGTTTTTTTAACTAATTGTTTTCCAGTCCTCTTCTGTGTTGATTCTCAGTATTTTTATTAGCTTTTACCAGACTAAAAAAAAAAATTAAAAGGTTCATGCTGGCCTAATTTAACTGGATTTTTGGCATTGGTTTTCTAAGACATTTGCATGTAATAAATATATTCAGTGTGACTATGATTTTACTATTTTTAACATCATTCCCTAAGTTCTCCATGACCCAACAGTAGAAATCCAAATGTGGAATCTCAGCTAAATCATTGTCTTCTCTTTTCTTTGAAATTCATAGACAGCCAATCAAACACACAGAGCTGTTGCTCATTGTTTGTTTTATCATGTTGCGAAGTATCTCCACCTCAATTTAATAAAATTTGTACTGAAAGTACAGGTCAATATAAAACTGTTATTGAATCTTTAAACAAACTAATTTGCAATCTTTCCTTCTTTACTATTTGTTATCTTAAGTCCTGGTTAAAGATGTTGCAAGAGGGTACTTCTGTCTCTTCCCATAGGGTTCCTGACTGGCTTTCTTCCTGGCATCATTTCTGCATCAATAAATGGACTCCTTAAGGCTGAAGATTAACCTAGAGACAATTGTCTGAGAAGATCCAGCTTTTATTTTCCCTTTCAAGGTCACTTGGGTCATCCGACGGTCTCTCTTGCCTCTCTCCAGTCCCAGGTTTGCGTATGAGTGGAAATTCCCCGGCACTCCTCAGACCAATCTTTGACCTTTCTGTCACAACTCCTGTCCTGGCACCCGCAAGGCAACAGGCCATCCTGCTCTCTCTAACTGGGTCACAGATGGCCCAAGCCACACTTTTCCCTTACTCACTGAAGGAACATCCATGAGATAAATTAGAACAGATGTACGGCAACTTCTTCTTTTGGCATTTACACCACTCTCTGGTCTAATTAATCCTGACATTGTGACCATCGTAATATGAACTGCATCGAAGGAATCAAATAGCAGATTGTCCTCTCGAAGGCAAATATGCTTATTTTCCCTGCCAGTGAGACATGATTTTATGTTCCTTTTTCTTTGAGACAAGTTCTTATTTTCTCCTGCTATCTCTAAACTTATAACAATGAGACAGAATACCATGAAGCCCTTACATTGATGTTTGTTTCATTTCCCATGAATGGAAAGCAGATACATTTAAGACAAAAACCTGTCTACTTTCACCCATCTCTTCTGATGCAGTATTTCATACCAGAATTCTCATTTGTTTTTCTGGTAATAAGGTAGTGTGCTAACAATTTTGGGTACCTGTTAATAATATATGTGGCAGTTATACATATTTTATACTAAAGGCTGTCTTAAAAACTACATCCTTATAGGTAATAACCTGCTTATAAAAACACCTTCTTGAATTATTTATACTTATTTGGAACAACAAAATCAACTATCTTTTTATAAGGTCAGGCAAACAAGAACCATTAATAATGTAGTAACATATCTTGGGACTAAGGCGGCTTAATATTTATTTTTTAATCACACAGGTAAGACAGTTTGCTGCAATATAACTAACCAAGCAAGACTTGTCTATAAAGCATTTTATGTGACTACATAGGTTAATAGAAAATTACTAAAAGGATAATGTCTGAGAATGTTTTCACATACAGGGATAATGAAAAAGATTTTTGCAAAAAACCATCTCTTTCTGTGAAAACTTTAAAAAGTTTTCAAAATAACAGAAATGTAATTTTCTATCGCAATCTATCTATAATCTATCACAAACCAAGCCCCATACATCATCATAAGTCTTGTCTAAATCGACATTACTTAATGTAATAGCCTTGATTCTTCATTGTCTTAGACACTTTTCCATTGCCTGTAAAGACAGTGTAAATTTCTAACATGAAATTATGGGATTTTCACATAGTGCCAGCTAAGCATTCTTTATTGCTGTTTATATAATCCCAAAACAAGAGGGGACCAGACTGGAGTTGTTCTGTGTGACCAGCCTGGTCTCCAAGAACTTTCAGGCCACTTGCAGAATCAAGGTCTCCAAGGTCTTTGCTTTTAGTCATATCTGGAATGGACAGTACAATAAATGGCATCACTGGAAAAGTTCCATGGAGATCAGGTGGAAGCAGCTTTATATGTACCTGTCTTTTTTCTAGCTACTTTGGCTCTGCATTTTGAAGAACTCTGGAGAGGAACAGCCAAAAAGATAGTTGGCAATTTCTGTGTGAAAGAGAGAAGATGCTTTGAAGGGAACACTTTAGCATCTTTTGTCAATAATAATGTTACCTTATTACTGTACACCAAGAATAAGAAAAAACAGGGAGCTCTTTCTGCTGCCTCACTGAGTGATTTCCAAATCCACAAATAGATTTCAATACCAATTCATAAATGCCTCCTGAGAAAATGCTCCCATGAAAACATATAAAAAGAAATTCTCCATTGGCTTCCAACTCAATGTTAAAGCCATGTGCCTTCTGGCATAAATTTAATCTTACTTCATTTATGCCACTGGAGATAATATACTTTTTTTTTTAATAAAAAAATTAAGAAAGTGATTTTAGAGAATGTATTTATATTCAGAAAAGGCTCACAGTATCTTAATTTCCCTACCTGAGTGTTTTCTTTCTCCTTTTCATTTTCTGTAATTGTGTCTTACATTTAAGCCTAAGAAAGCTGCAAGGCCTCATGCGCACTGCCGTATATTAGGACTCTCATTTCTTTGAAAATCTTGCAATCAAAGCTTCTGCTGTGAGTATCTGTGTGTGTTGATTTGAGAGGGTCATAAACATCTGTGAACCCCGTGTTCAAGAGAATGGGGGCAAGAAGAATATTGAATGAATTTCTGAGCATGCTTTTCTTCATATTACTACCCATCTGTGCACATGAGATGCTGTCAGTTCTCAAGCAGTTATGTTAGCATTTTGTGCACTGTGCTTTTTCAGGACACGAGTGACCATACTAGGCTGATTGCATGCTTGGATAGCTAATACTATATTTCTTCCATTACCACTTGGCTTTTATTAGGGCAAACTGATAGCAACAAAAAAAAAAATTGCTTCTGCTGTTCTCTTTCATCTTCAATGTAAAAAAAAGAAAAAAAAAAATATAGGAATATTAATGTGGATGGCTCTTCAGTGTTATTCCCTTTTCTGTTGGATTTTATTCTTGGCTGGGGTGGGAACAACCTTTTAATCAGAGACAGGTATTAATGGAGCTACTGTTGCAGAGAAATCAGCAGTCTGTGAAGAAAACTGCTGCCTCCCAATCAAAGAAGGAAGCAAGTCTCAAATGCTCTGGTCTTTTGACTGCAACCTTGCCAGAAATCTGTGTGGAAATAGATTGTTGCTGTCATTCATAGAAGAGCTGTGACAAAACTTTGATGTAGGACTTTGATTACACTATAAGGGCAAACTGGACCTGATCTAACTCTTGCTAATGCTCATCAGATACTTCCAACCAATGCCTGCTGAGTGTTGCACAATGGTTTCTGATCTCTTTTCAGTCAATAATTTAATGCTTTGCCAAGAATCTTCTGGCGGTTTTTAGTGACTGGAAATACCAGCATTAGTTTTTGTTGGACATCCTCAGGAGCAGAGTCTTCTCTGTGCTGACATTTTGATGTACAGCCTTTTGAAAAATTCTTTGCAGTGGACCAAGTAGGTTAATTTGGGCTAAGATCTGGGAAAAGGTGACACTTGGTGAAATAAAGGAAGCGGCTAACTAGAACTTTTAATTTTCTTTCTTCCCTGTATAGTTTTACGATTTACAATTGTAATGGCAATCTCTATCATTCAACAATCACCATCGTTAAAATAGCTTGATCAGCTATCTGAGAACCCCATGTCATGTGTTCCAGCAATTCTGCCATTGAATGAATCCTTTTTGTTTGAAGGCACTATTAGTGTCCTGGACCAGCAATGTACAAGAATTCACATTTGTAGCCTTTGCATTTCTTTGGTTTTTCTCTGCTGTGCTCCCTTTCAAGCCCTGTGATGCATCAAATGAATATTCTGTTTGTTCTCTTTACTTCACATGTATCAGGGTGTGTGGAAAACTTAGAACTAGTTTGGTAGTCTACTGGTTTTGTGATAGAAGCTTATTAACATAGGACTTACTTTGGCAAAGACAAATTAATGCTAGATAGTCTATACTTCAAATCAGGAAATACTTTAGGCTTTAAAAAGTCCATTTTTTTCCACAGCATCTCAGATTTTTTACTACTAATATTGTACGATTCTCTAAAAGTAATGTTTCCCTTTTATTTGACAGTGAGTGACCCATGAAACTGTAAGTGAACCACACTGAAAGATAAAGTGGGCTGTAAAGAAAATATTGGTCTTCCAGGTCAGCAGGAATGAAACCTCATTGCTATTTCTATAAGTGAGTGTTTGTAATGAAGTCTATTGGCTACTTTAGATATTTAAGATCAATTCACCCCACAGTTCATCCTAATAACAATGCATAAGGGACCTCTATAAAATCTAGGACTATGATGGTGCTGAAGAACTGAGGATAGTACCTGAGCCATAGCTCAACCACAGTCTTGGGGTGTGCATGTCTAAACATCTCACTGACTTGGGCAATAGTCCATTGTCTTGGGTTTTTTCCCAACCCCTTTCAGAGAAGCACAGCTAGTGTCTTGTCTAATGATATAATGACTCTTCACTTGTAATGCCTTTTTTTTCCCCATTCCTCTATCCTTTGATATTCCAATCAGTGTAGATGTGAGACTGTCCAGGAGAAAAGCTCTTACCATGGGTACATAAAAACCCTACAGAAAATAGCAATAAATTAAGGGGGTGCATTTCTTCCCTTCTTATTTTTCTCTACAGTTTAACCATCTTAATTTTTGGCTGGTTTAGCTCTGTAAGTAGTAGAGGCATTTCATGTTCCTGTGGATTTTATGTCTCTAATTCAGATTCTTGGGTGTTTAGTAGCATATTAGCTGTAATGGAAAATTTTCCTTAAATTTAGAGCATGGATAGCAACTCTTCCAGTGGGGAGTCATTAAAGTCTGATGGGAACTGAGTGCATGTCTTTCTCATCTTGGAGAGAAGCCACACAGTTTTCCTCTTCTAGTTGCTTATTTTCCTGCATCTTGCAGAGAGTTAGTAATTTTTAAGGAAGTACTTCTGATGTGATGAATCTTCTGTTCCAAATGTGGTGGCAATTTATCAAGAGACCCAAGCACAAACAGGTAGAGAGAGAGACAGACAAGACAGATACAATACAATTCCTTTCTTTTGGAAGGCAAATGGAAAAATACATGTTGGATTTTTAGATGTTAATTTGTTTAGCTTCAGTCCCAAATAATGTTTCTTGGTGTACTTTTTCTGCAGATTATAAAGGTGTTTGCACTTATTTTCTTCATGTCAAAGCAGTTCCATGCTATAATCAAATTCCAGCTCCTGTTTCTTTTGACAGACTCAACAAATTGTATGGTCTAAATCTGTCAGTGCAAGGTATTTTTATTCCAGACCTGAGATCAACCCTGTAGTCCTAAGCATTTTTTCACATATTTTTCCACATCTTTTAGTATCTTTCACCAAAAGCACTTACCAGACACATATACACTATTCTAATATCAGCCTTCCCTTGTTTTGTAAGTTTTTATTCTGCTTTGATCATGAATAAAATCTCTTAGGAAAAAAAAAAAAAGAAAAAGAAAAAGGGATCTGAATATTTAGTAGATTTTGCAAGATTTTTCAAGTTTCTAGCATAGCCATAGCTCTGATACATTTGTTACAATTGCTGGTTTTAGCAGCCACTGGAGGTTTCAACTGTCTGATGCCTCATAGAGCACTGTTTGTTGTGAATTGTTTAAAATCAACAAAATGTAATAACTTAATGGACAGTAAAAAAAATTGTATTTAGAAGAACAAAATAAGTGCTCTGCTCCCTCCTTTACAAGACAACAACCCAACCCTTCTATTATCTTAAATGAGATTACAAACCTGAGCTTTAAAGGTGTAACAACATGTTGCATGGTTATTATGTGACTGTGGTGTGCCAGTGCCTGCCTACCAGCTGCTGAACGATGACCCTATTGTATACTACTTTTTTCTGCACAAAGACCCTTTTAAGCCTTAGAAATACTGCACCACATCTTTGGACATGTCTCTCATCATGCTTCAGAAGAATGTCCTCATTAAAATATAGTTCATATCTTGTTAATATATGTATTTTATAGCTGTTTATAATGTCTTTATTTACCTCTGAGGACTAACTCTAGTTTTTCTCATCAGTTCTTCTGCTTGTAGGGTTTTTTTTTATTGTAACACGTCATATTTCAAACTAATTTTGTCTTTTTTCCTCTTGTTGAGGAACAAGAGGATGTAAGCCTAACCAAAGCTGGCACTTTGAGCAACTGTCAACACCAGCTGACCTCCCAATGTCCATTCAAATCTGTGATTATTTTTAGAAGAAAACAAAACCAATCCTAAAACACCCTGGGAAACAATTTCTTAGAAAATGTATTATAAGTTTTTCTGTCAACTGTAAAATTTTTGGCAGAAAAACAAGGGGTAGCAGAAGGTTACTTCTCTTGTGATTTCGAATCTCAGTTGTCATTTTGGTATTTATGTGACCTTCTGTAGAAAAAACAGATGTAGTTTCATGAGGTAAAAGAAGTAAGGAATCTCCCTGTTCTAAAAAATGCAGTGCACGAGGATGTATCAGTGTAAGCTCATGGTCATCTCTGTTGAGGCTTTCAAGTACAACAGCTTAGGGTGGAGGGACAGAATTATGAAGACCAACATTCTCAGCCTTCTTGGAGACAAGGTCTGACCTTCTTTCAAAGTAGGGAGAAAAAAAATCTTTTAAAAAGAAATTGTTAGTTTCTTGCATAAGAAGCTACTGCATTAATTTTAAACACTGAAAACATCAACATTTTTTAACTTCATTTTTTTCTTTAGAAAACAAAATAAACATTTCATTATCAATCAATATAGATTTGTGTTGTTCTTGTTGCTGCAGCAGCAGCTGTTCTTGTTGCTTTTGGTTTATACCTGGGCAGTCTGACAAACTGAGGAGACCACTCTTCCTTTCCTGTGAAAAAATGCTTATGTAGCTGTGAATCATGACTTTTTATGAAGGGAAATGATGCACTCTAATAACTGTAAAAACTCTGATGCCAGAGCTGGACTTTTTTGTAGCATCACGTGCCTCCTCACAGTTATTTCTACTGACATTGAGTTTTATGGTTCAGATTTAATGCAGCACTTTGACCAACAATTCTTAAATTTGATTCTTGGCTAGAACTTATGGAACAAAAAAAAAACCAAAAAACTACATTACTTAAAGAGAATATTTATTTTCTAATATCTAATTAGTTTATTCATACATAATTATTATGCATTTATTGTATTTATAGCTTCCTTACTTTGAATGGCTCACACATGGGACTTGGAAAGACACTTTCTCCCACTCTATGGTACAAAACAATACACTTTTCTTCTAAGTTCCATTCACAGTTACTTTTTCTAGTTTTTGTTTTTGATTTTATGTCCACCTGCTTTCTTACTGAAAGACTCCAAAGGCCAAACCATGTGCAGAGGCCAGCAATGCAATAGTAGGTATAGACAATAACTTTAACCAAACTAATGCATTTCTTGACTGTTCCCTTTGTTCACCTGTTCTTGACTTTATATGCTAGGTTTTTTAGTAACCAGTACTTCTTTTTTTTTTTCAACATTTTTTGCTTATTGTGGTGGTGCCATATATTACTTCATAGCTACTGAATTGCAATTAAATTAGGAATGTATTTGAGGTTGAGGACATGAAGGCCACCTTTGCACCAGAAATGGCTTTCAGAGTGATTATGTCTGTCTCAGGCATTTTATATATTACAGCAGATTTGTTGATGTAGCTAAGCTGATGCAGTTCTAGTAGCAAATGCTTTTTCTGTGTAGACAGCCTGTGCCAGGAAAGGGAGGTGTTGTGCTGTAATTTATATTTTTTCCCAATAAAATAAACTATACTGGCAATAACATTTTTTTTTCCTTTCAAACTCAACTGTATAAAGCACTGGCTCAGTGCTTTAATAATCCTCTGCAAGTTATTGTACCAGAACAGAATGATTATAGGTGCACTAGGGCAGACTGAGGATCGAATACAGTGCCCATAGAAACCTAAGCTCCCAGCAGCATGGACTGACACTTTAGTTAAAAAAAATTCTTTTCTGTGGCTGAGACTTTCATGCTAAGGACTCCCCTCCCCCCCCCTTTTTTTTTTGCATGGGCTGATGGCAACAGCTTCAACTGTGATGCATGAAAGCAGGCTTTATATTCTTATTCTGGACTGTATAACCCAGTGTCAGCTTAAACTTTTTCCCACCCTAAATGAATGTGCTGTTTCAGATGTTCTGAGGTTCATAAATCTCATTGTTTTGTGGCAATGGACATTGTTTTCTGGACAATGCGAATTATAATTTAAACTACTGAAATAATAAAAAAATCTCTGCTCTGCGAAAGTACACTTTCCAATCAACTCTACTGATTGCTAATATTTCTCCTGTATACTTCTCTCTATATAAATGGTGTGAAAAGGAACAGAGGAGCATTTCACTATCTCCAATAGCCTATATCTTAAAGCTGTGAGGTAGAGATCTCTCATGGTCAGGCAACTCCTACAGGGCTGGGTTTGGGAATGCTTATGTCTCATGGTGCAGCAGAAGATGGAGAAAGGTTCTTGAAATCTTTTCTCTTTGGACTAAAGGAATTGACATTGACTGTGTGCAGTTTTGGTCACTGCAATATAAGAAAGACAAGCTATTAGAGAGTATCCAAATGAGGGCAACAAAGATGTGAAGGGTCTTCAGGGGAAGCTGTATGAGGAGAGGCTGAGGTCACTTGGTCTGTTCAGCCTGGAGGAGACCGAGTGTCGGGGTCTCAGAGGTTGAGACGACCCCGATATGTGTCAGAGTCTTTTTTTTTCCAGCTCGGCAGCCAAAGAAGGAGTCAGGACTCTTCATCTGCAGTTTCCAAGGTTGTTTATTTTCTCTTATCTAGTACATTTTTTCCCTGACCTGCCGTGATCTGCCTGGCAGGCCAGACAGAGGCACTCTGCCGGCCCTCCGGGCAGTGTTATCTTTTTATACTATAATCTACGTGTACAATATTTACAGTTAATTCCCAATACCTATCACCCATGTTGCACAGTCTGTCTCTAAACCAATCCAAAAGTTCCAACATCACCCAGAAGATGGAGGCTATGAAGAAGGAGAAAGAAGTACAGGACATGCCCAAATCCCTCCGTCTTGGCCCCCAAACCCCTATTTTAAAAACCCCAAAACTCTACTTTTCTACTTTGTAACACACTAACTATCACTCAACTTTCGTGGCTTGTGCTTCCTCATACAAGGTTGGTAATTTTTTCCATGGATTGAAATCAAAAACACAAGGGTCTTTGACTTCATGCCAAGGCCCCTGAGCCCCCTGCGAGGGTCTTGAGCCATCCAAGACAGCCAGAGGGATGTCCTGGGTTCCAACAACTGAGGGGAGACCTCATTGCCATCTGCATCTTCCAGATGAGGGGAAAAGGAGAGGCAGGCACTGATCTCTTCTCTGTGGTGACCAGTGGGCAGGGACTGAGGGAATGGCCTGAAATTGTGTGAGGGGAGGTTTAGGTTGGATGTCAGTAAAAGGTTTTTCACCCAGAGGGTGGTTGGGCACTGGAACAGGCTCCCCAGAGGAGTGGTCACTGCACCAAGCCTGTCTGAGTTGAAGCAGTGTTAGGACAATGCTCTTGGGCACATGGTGTGATTCTTGGGAATGGTGATGTGCAGGAGTCAGACTTGTGGGATCCTTCCAACTCAGCTTATTCTGTGATTGTGTGATTCTGTGAAATATTGTCATGCAATGAAATCTAGAAAAGAAAAAGGAAGTAGTGATACTGTGCAAAAAAAAAAAGATTATTGCTATTGTGTAAGCTGTTGCAACAACGGTTGCAACAATATTAGAGCTCACACATTTCCCTGAAGAAATTTTTGTAGGTGCAATATAAAGAAAATATAGTTTTATTCACTGGTCTGAGCAGCCTACATCACCTTTGGAAAAAAAAATAGTATTCTTTGCCTGACTGATTCACTGTGTTGCATATTCAGGACACATATTCAGCCCATCAGTTCTTCCCAGGTAATTATTGGTCACCAGATGTCTATGTTACAGTGGTCAGAAGAGGGAAAAGGAGTTTCCCTTTACACCATTTTTCTTCATTATGTGACTTTCATACTGCTCTGGTTTTTTTCTTTTTATATTTTTGACAGAGGAGATTTTGTCTTATGCAAATATTTAGTGTGAGCTAGCTTGAACCAAGTTGAAAAAACCTGTTCTATTTTCTACACTGTTTGCTCAGCTCTAGTTTCTGCTCCTTGCTACAATTCTAGTCAGAGAGCAGAAAATCCCACTATTTTAATCTGTATTTTGAATGCTGTTAACCTGCAAGTCTTCTTTTTTCTTTGTCAGCCATCTTTGAGCAACAGATCAGATTCTATGTGAAGGCACCAAATGTTTACAGCTCCATATTGCACAGAACCGTATCAAGCTCATCTGTACTCTATTTAATCAAACAGAAGTTGCCTGTACTTGTTTTGTTGTACTTTGTACTAGTGATGCTCTTTATAGGTCTAACACACTAAGAGAATGAGTGCAATCCTTTCTTCAGACATGGTGAAGACCAGAATCACGTCAAGTTACCGCAGGCATCTAGAGTGGTGTTTCAGGGAATTAGGTAATGGGAACAAGGTCAGAGTAAAACATTCTTGCATAAGTATATTCAGGAGGGGAAGCTATCACAGTGGTATATTAATACATCAATTCAGATATTTATGTAATGCAATATTTATATATAACATTATATAATAATCAGAAATATTAATGTCCCTCCCATAATCGTATTATAATTAATTTCTTCTATTATCCATCCTGTTCCCTTTTTCCTCTACTTTACCTTTTTCTCTTGTTCTCATTTTCTCCATTTGTACTGTAGGAATAATTTAAATGTCTCATAAGTACTTCTCTCCTGAAGTAGTTTCTGCAGATACAGAAGCTTTGAAGTTTAGACTTAAATTATTCATATACCCAACTAATATTTCTTCAGACATATTTCTCTGAAAACTTTCAAGTTGCAAACACCAGAGTTTTCATGCATTCTCAAATCTTGCCAGATCAATGAGCGGTTGTTGGAACTTATTAGTCTGGACAACTTCTATTTTTGTATGGCAGTTGCTGATGAACTTCAGAAGAGTTCCCTATTTTCTTCTTTGGGTTATGGTCTTTTGAGAACTGGCAAGTGAGAAAGAATGGTGGACTTTGCTACTGAGGAAGCTGCACAGTGACTTGAAGGAGTTTTCAGACAGAGAAATGCTTCCTTGAGGTTTGAAAACTGTGTCAGAACTGGTCAGGAGTTTTTACTTGATCCATCAGAAGTCCAGATGGGTCAGAAGTGAGTGTAACAAACCACAGAAAAGCTGTCTCAAACTAAATGGACAGGCTGTCAGATGTCAGGAGACTTAGTGATGGTGGGATTTTTCTGGTGTTTAAAACGATGTGAGATGCAAGAGGCTGCAGTGGCCTTTGTCTCTGAGATAGTTTTCAAGGTTTCCACTCACACAAAAGTAGAATTCCTAGATGATTTTTAAAATATATTAGCTTCATAGAGAGAAGTTTTCCCAGTTTCATACGGCCCGGTTTAAGTCAATGATTTTGGCAAATATAAAGGGAGATGTGCATGGTGCTGTCCTTGGGGGAAACTGAAACACGACCATAGCAGAGATCCAATCCAACTTCACACATAGACTTATGCTCACACCTGTGCTCAGACCACTATTTAAAGGTCTTCTACCCTAGAGACACTGTTGTTAGATTAAACAGACCAATACTGTCCTGTCCCTCCCTGGCAGCAAGGAGATCACCATGGATCATCACGGAACTCCATGGCAACGGGATCAGTGCCTCTGTACTTTCACTGTGTGTTCCACAGGTTTTAGATTGTATTCACCTACCAAACTATTACCTCTAGATTTCTACTAGGATTTGATCCTAGTCCAAATCTTCAGCAGTGAAGTGGACCTTCACTGCTGTCTGGAGAGTGCAGTGTAGCAGTTATTTAGTGACCTTTATTTTGCAAAACTGTTTTGTATTAATCTTTTGCACTGCAGTTGGAGATGGAGGTAACATCATCTTTCAGATGCTTATTTTGAACAGCATTGCTAAATTACAGTGCTTCACAAACAGATGTTTTGTCCAAACCAAACAGTTCATTTTGGTACACCTACTGAAATGCATTCTGGTTACTGGTGACATCTAGGAAGTGATGAGATGAAAAAGATAACCTCAATCTGAACTGCTTATACAGTACTTTCTTCCATTTTAACTAGATTTTTATAGCATTCCACAGCTTTGCTATGATAATATGTGTATCTGAAATGATTCAAAGTTATTAAGTATAAATATGTATAAATATTATTTATGTTATTTTGTTGGTGGTATTAATTATAAGATTTTTTGAAGATCGTAGCTGAAAATGCAATACAAGTTGATAGAGGTAATTGTTAATTTTAGTAATATTTCTGGTGATATGTTTGATTAAAATATCAAGTGACAAAGAAGTCCTGAGCTATGGCATTGTACCAGGATCTCTTTCCAGACAGAGGTTGTCCCAGGGTAGGGCAGTTCCACCAGAACAGATTTGGGGCAGATTAGTCCAGGGAGTCAGAGGGATGTGCCAGTGAAAAGATGCAAAGACAAGGTTCATGAGACATCCTTTCCTCAGACAGGAAGAATGAGAGCAGGGGAGAGAGCAACAGGTGCTGCTGAGTCTTTCAAAACAAAGTTTTCCAAGCTGCTTCTAGGACAATGCCTAGAAAATGGCGGGGAAAGAGGTCTAAAAACAACCCACAGAAATCACAGAATCATAGAATGGATGAGATTCAAAGGGATCACAGTGGGACATCTGGTCCAACCTCTCTACTTAAGCAGGGTCAACCTGGAATACATTGGACAAGTACGAGTCCAGACCATTCTTGAGTATCACCAGTGAGGGAGACTCCACAATCCCTCTGGGCAATCTGTTCCAGTCACTCACACAGTAAAGATGTTCTTCCTCATATTCAGGTGGAACTTCCTCTGCATCAGTTTCTGCCCATTGCCTCTTCTCCTATTGCTGGGCACTACTGAGAATAGCCTGGCTCCATTCTCTTGGCACCCTGCCTTCAGGTACTGATAGACGTTGATGAGGTCCCCTCGCAGTTGTCTCTTCTTGAGGCTGATCTGCCCTAGAGCTGTAAAATGGATGAAGTTTTTGGGACATCTCTAAAATTCTCTTCCTGTGTGCCTCTGAATAAATCTTCTTGTTCACCACACCAAAAGGTTAACATCTGCTAGTACCTCACCCAGAATAACTGATATTCTACCAGTTACGAAATCTTTTGAGGGTATAGATTTATCTCCCATCAGGCTATGAAGGGGCCTTAGCCCAGATTCCCCTGTATTGCAGTAGATGATCTAAACTCTTTTGTGGTGTCAGTATACATCGATATGTCATCTAGTTGCTGTTTTCTTTATAAAATTAATTTGATTATAAGTAGCTTGAAAGATACTTTTAAAGAAATATTGGTAGAGATGAATACTTAGTGCTAGAATCATGAAGTGAATACCATACAGTTTCTAACAAGGTGAAAAACCCTTTGTGTAGCATACAACTGCTCTTTGAGTTGTGTTCTTCCCTGTGTTACAAAATGTACTCTTGAGGTTCTCTGTTAAGCACAGAAATCAGACATTTTTATTGTGCCAAATATTGCAGTTATGTAGGCAAATATAAGTGGGCAGCAGCACCCCAACAGAAGGGATCCAAAGATACTGACTTTTTTTTTTTAGAAGTGGTGTTCTTCCAAGCAGGGGAAGGCTGTGTAGTTAGAGCCTCTCAGGCCTGAGGGTCTAGGGACTATTCCTTAGTTTCACAGTCTTAAACATTTTTAGGTACCAGGAATATAGAAATATGGGGGTATAAAATAAATGGTCATTTAAGAATCAGAGGAATGTACTTTCTCTCTGCAGAGAATAATTAATTTTCAGTCGTGAATACACTTGATTATTACTGTATCACTCAAAGAAACATTTAGTATTCACTAGGATTTCAATATTTACTCAAAGAAATGAATCTAATAGTAGCATCTCTTTACATCTAAAGATGATGTTACCAAATTGTGCTGTTGACTATAGGATGCTGTATGTAGCAGAGGAAGGAAAGAGAGTGTGATCTTTTAATGACAGCTAAACTGTCTTTTTGACATCCTTCTGGTTTAATAATGTTTATTAGCTATTCATTATTCACTGTCAGAATACATTACTCTGTATTTGTAATATTCATTTCCAGGGGACACACATTTTAATCATCAAAGTGCTTTAAAATCAAGCACAGTAGCAAAATCTTGGTGAAATTTAGGTACAAGTTGACAAGTTAATATTTGCTTAAGCATGGGAAAAAAAAGTTAAAAAAGTTGTTTGTGACTGAAGAATAAAAGGCCATGAAAAAAATGTAAAGCAAAACAATTTGAAAAATCTATTGCCCCACTTAGACTGCTAAATTCTGAACTAGAGAAGAATACAGTGGGAAAGAGAAGCACATAGAAACTGTGACACATCTAATGTTTGCCATTATATTTTTTTGTCTGTAAGAGAATGATCACTAGCTTGTAAATACCAATTACAAGGCAGAATGAATACATTCACAAAGGATTGATATTTTATTTTCCATTAAGTTCATGACCAATAGACTATTTCATATGGAAAATCTATCATGAAAAGCCGTACAGCAGAAATATACAATCTATGTGTGACTAAAGGTGTGTAAAGGCATAATTGAAATTCCTAATAAATAAGTCCTGTCTGATTTATAGCAGTAAGAAAATAGCAACTTTGTAATTTAATGTATATAGGCACAGGTAATCGCATGTAATTGCAAAATCATACTTTCTTTCAACCCTTTTACTACAGTGTCTGTATTTTCATCAAACTTCACTCTTTATCTTTTCTCATTTCCTTTTCATTTAATTTTTGTATAATAGTTTCTTTCATATTTGAAACAGTCTATTTGCCATCAACAGCAACAGAAGAAATCAGTGCTTTATCTAGTCTTTTCTGTACGGGATTTTTGGAACTGTTTCCTGCATTTCTGCTGCCAAAAAAAAAACCCAAACAAACTGCAGAATAGTTTGTGGAAGTCATGTGACTCAATTAGATACTTCTGTCTGGCCATAATAAACAAACAAGCAAACAAACAAAATATATCTAAGTCAGAGCCTCATTTCATGCATCTCTGTTCTATATGGAAAAGGAAAGAAACGGGGTATTTGAGAAGTTGATGCTCAGATAGCTTGACAGTCTTGCCCAAAAATGTGAATGTCATATGAGTTACAACATAGTTTTTTCACCTGAATATTATTTTAATAATTTATCAAGAAGTAAAATGCATCCATGCACAATCTCAATATGTACACAAAAAGTATTTCCTGTGTTGTGAACCAGGTTTTTCTGCAGTGGGTAGCATGACCCTTAATTATACTTATGTACAGTTGTTTTGCTTTTAAAAAGCCCAGTAGAGGCCTTTAAATCTGATGCAGGGAATGCAAGTTCCAGCCACAGGATTAGCACAATAATTTGTGAGAGGTTTCTGAAAATAAATAAAGGGCTTCTGGTGGGAACTCCATGATTAGCTCTCTCAGTGCTATAGCATCCACTGCCAAGACTCCAAGAGGGAAAATTTTATGAAGTATTTCTATCCTGGTTTGAATTATCAGTCTGATTTACTTCCTGGTGAAAAGTGAGGACAACTTCCAGTTTTTAAAGGGAAGTTAAGCACTTCCAAATCTTGATGAAGATGGAAACCTTGTCAAAATATGCAGGTATCGCTTTGTACACAAGATTCAAGTAGACTACATTTCTTGGTTTGGTAATATAAATTTGTATATTAATTTGTAATATAGTTCCTACTGTGCTTTTACACATGAGTGCTGTACTCTTGTGATGTACATGCTGTGAACTAGCAAATGCTGGCAAGTGACACACTGCTTGTCATTTTATAAGCTTATTCTTTTTTTTCTTTTCTTTGACTACTCCTGTTTTATACAGCTTTTGGAATGACTGGCTACTTCCCTGGGGGAATCTTGATCAGAATAGGCGATAAGTGAATTTATAAAATCAGACACTATTTCTGGTGCTCAGTGTTTTGGATGTGCTCAATTCTGTTTAATGGGCACTCGATTAGAATCTCTATTGCAAGTGTGTTTCTGTATTGAGATATTCTTCAGTAAAATACTCTAACAAATCTTCTGCAGCTTGTGGAAAGTTGATAATTTCTACCATGGTGACACACTTATTTCCTGGTTAGCAAGTGCATTATTTTCACCATCCTCTAAGATTTATTGCAAAATCTTCTGATAGGTATTTTAAATTCTGTAGCATGCAAAGATGTGGCAAGATTTGAAGAGAATTAATAGAAATTTGGGAGGAATCGTGTGAAAATTGTGAAATCAGTGTAATCAATGGCTTATTGGACTGTATGTGTACATACATAAAACTTTCAATTTCCATTTGGTTTTTATGCCTTAGTAATTTTTCAGTAACACTGAAAGTACAATATCCTTGACCCTATCCTGTTTTGTGATAGTCTCAGTATTTAAAGCTGGACATTGTCCTGATCACAGTGTTTTTGACTTGTGAAGTACTAAATGGCCAAGGACTTGACTTGACTTGATAGCTTGAGCAATAAAAGCACTCAGAGTAACAGATTGTGGTCTGAAAGGGGAAATGATGAAAGCTCAGGTACTCAAAGTGTATTCCTGTACTTCATTCTGGCACAGGCAAAAGTCTTTGCAACGTTCATTGTGATTCTTCTGTCTCTCCAAACATGCCAGGGAGGGTGGTGGACTCCTTGAGTTTTGACTGGTGTGACATATTTTCAAAAATAATTATTTTCTAAAAAATATTTTGCTCAAGTAGCAACACTATGTAAAGTGCATCTGAAGCATTTTTTCCTTAAATGTTTATCTGCCCTTTTCAAGTATGACCAAAGTGGAGCTATCACAAATCAACAGGTCCTCAAGGTTTTTGAAATAATCCTGAGCTATGGTTTTTGGAGAAATTTCAAAAGAAGCTTTCTTCTACTTTTGTGAAAATTTCTGTGACTAGCTATGGATTCAAACTTTTGCTTCTGAACTTCCTCTCTGTAATGAATGAATCAACTTTTAGAAATGCAAAATACTTTGCCCCAAACCCACAAAACCCTACCTGTCTAAGATATTTCATATCCCCAATGATCTACTGCAGTACTAATATTCAGTACTACAACCATTTTTTGACAGAGGAAACATTTCTGCAAAGAGGAATAAAGTATTGCTAAATCTTTTCCTGATTTGTATACATATCATTGCTTGGCTTTAGTGATGGGACACTGTAGGAATGCTGATTAATACATTTCTGTGGAATACTTTCAGTGAAATGAATGCCTTTCTCCTATGAATATGGACATCACACTTCTACTGGGTTGGAAATGGATCACTTTTCTGTGAGCATGAGGCAGATGATGCAGAGATAAAAAAGAATGTGGTCTAGCTCACATCTGCTGAGTGTATGGCCCTTGAACAATATTTCTTGTTACTAGGAGTATCCTTTTTTCTTTTTTAGATCTCATCTTTAAATATATTTTATGGCAACAACAGCAACACCTAAGATCTGGAAAATTGTCTAAACTAAAAATTGAAACTAAACTACACTTTCTCCTGGGAATTACTGGTGCAGTGGCTCAGCCCATGATCCTCTGGGCTGGGCTCTGGCCTCTGTTCCCCATGAGCATCACAGTCTTTTGCTGGTGAACTGCATTCAGTCTGATGAAAATTGTGTGGTTTGTGGAGAAGTGGGACACACAGGGATGTCTGAGAGAGCTTTTCTGCTTTTAGATTTTTTTTTGTTAAAAGTAATGCATTTCCATGGAAACAAAGCCATTTGATGAAATTCAATTAGTCAAAAATACTGTTTATAATAAATACAGTTTTGATGGAAATGTTTTTGACATAGTTGAAATTAACAATGCAGTAATGCAAATAGTACCTGCATGTTCAGGTTAGATATGAGCATAGGCTTTGGAGAAGGTTAAAATTTCCAGCGACTTTCATAATTTGCTTTCTTAGAACTGAGCGAACATATCGGGATACTGATATCAGGAACCTTGTTAAAGCTTGATCTTGCTGTCTCTTCAGTGGGAGCAAGACTGGACCCCAGGTAAACTTCTAAGATTACTGTTACCTAGCCTAAATTAATTAACTGTCAGAAGATACCTTTCAGCAGTAGCTGCTATTAGCAATTTCATTTTATTTTCTGAATTGAAATTACAGAAATGGTAAAGCATTTAACTTTGTCTCTTTTATATGACACTATTTTTGCATCTAATAGGAATATGTTTCTGGCATTTACTATGCTTCCTTTATTACAAGTCTATCTGGCTTTCATCACATTTTCATTTTTCTTATGGTGACTATTTTTCATATTTATCACAGTGGTTAAAATTGTATCTGTCACAATCAGCAATCATATAAATTCCTGAAATGTTTATTGATCTGTAAGCAACAGGTACAATAAATTTTAAAAATGCTGTTTCTCAAAGAACAGGAATTATTTCAGGTATCTTGGACATAGGCAAAATACTCTTACTGTGGTAAGGATGTTAATTTATCATGCAGTAAATCTTTTGCTTAACTGGTCAATATTAATTATGTGCAATAACTATGAATGCGGTTATAGGCAGTGGTACAACAGAAAAATAAAGGTCTTTTTTGAAGAACAGTCTTTAGTGTTATTTTAAAACAACAGTGTTAAATTACAATATTCTTACTACTAATGGGTTCCAATAATAAAAAGAGTATAAATCCATAAACGATCTTGTTTACTAAAAATGAAACCTATTTCTTTGTTCAGGCAGTTTCTTGCTTCAGATTTTAATTTTTCATCCTCTGTGTTTGAGATTTGTAGAAGAAATACAGCTTTTTAACCATTCTATAATCAGTGTTGACACATATTCATAGTCAACACAAATAGACTTGGTTTCACTTTCAAACTGTACTGAAAATTCATTTCCAGAAAAAAGTCAAGGTCAATTCTTCATGGCAAATGTTCCATTAAGAGTCATGCAATTATCCTGCTGCCTTACCTTCTTAGGAAGTCCTAATTATCCAAGGTCTGTAGAGCACACATAACCAGGCTATTAAGACATATTTCAGTTTCCTGTAAACTCTATTCCAATAAAACACTGTTATTTTAACTAGAGAGCTATATAGATGTCCAAACCTTGTTTGTTTGTGAGGAAGGACAGGGCTGAAGCTGTGACTGACCTAGTGTGACTTTGTTCATCTTCACTGGCACAGTGGCTCCCATTTCACCACCAAATCTTCCTTGTCTCAATAGCTGAGATTCCTGACAAAGCTGAGACCAGCTTTCCCTTGCCACTGGCTGCTTGGCAAGGGATGCTCGCTGTTACCAATCATCACTCCCATATCCCTAAATGTCTGGGAAGTTCATTGCTCTGTGACTGTGTTGAGTCAGAGGTAAAGTTGAGGAGAAGGTAAGCTCAGTGCTTAGGGTGCTATTTCAAGACTTCAGAGATCTAGAGCAAGTCTCTGAGTGCCAGCACATACAGACAATTCACCACTGCTCACAAAACAGCAGAGAAACAAGTTTCCATCCTGAAGTATTCGAGGAGAGGAGAAAACAGCTCACTTCACCTGTGGAAAAGCAGCTGAGGGGATGGCAGGGCAGTGACAAAATGAGCTATTACAAAGGAACCCATAGGGAAGAGAGACAATTTCTGCTTATACTGCATATAGCCAAAGTGGCTACAGCAGTAGCATACAAGTGAGGTGTCACCCACTGCTCTGTGCTGTTTGATGAGGATGTGGTCTCCTGGTTCTTCAAATGCTGCTTGATATTTTCATTCAAAGGGATAAGATGAAGCAATTCTCGGATATGGGGTCATGTATGGTACAGGGCTGCCCCATTGTTCTATATTTTCTGATTTTTGTTAAATAGAGGGGTGCATTGCTATGCTGTTGGAATATTAAAAAATTAATATTCACTATTAAAATATACATTTAAAAATGTCTATTTTACATAAATAGTGTAAAGCACTGATTATTTTAACATGTGAAATGAAGTTTCCATGTTGTCATCATTCCTTATTTTTGCAAAAAAGTCATCAGAAAGGTGTCCTGGGGGGAAGAATAGAGCCTGTAAAAGCTGTTTGGTACTCCCTTATCTCATTGTTCAATGTCAACAGTTTCTATTTTTCAGGCTTTCCAGACAGTGACTGAGAAAATTGGTCCAGGACATTCTCCTGGGCCCTGAGTGCAAGTGACATAATCAGTACCATGCTGATAACTCATTTTTCCTAAAGCAGGAGGATCTTATCCAAACTGCTTACTGGGAACAGTTTGGGGCTGCTAATGTCTCTTGTCTGGGTCAGCACTGGTTTCAGGAAAGACTTGTGAAATCTGCGTCACGAAGGATCTTTAACAGCAAAATGATATTGGCATTTGCAGGGCAATAACTGGGGCTGTGTCCTGGCCAGTTGACTCACTGGTCAACAGAAGCACAGAAACATCACAGAATATTCTGAGCTGGAAGGGACCCACATGGATCATCAAGCCCAGCTCTTAGCAAATGGCCCATATGGGAATCAAACCCACAACCTTGGCATCATTAGCACCATGCTCTGACCAACTGAGCTAGAACAGATCTTGACATGGACAGAATGAATGAAGAGGAATTAGGAGGATGAAGGAGCAGAGCAATAAACCTATGAGATGCACATTATTCTTTGGAGGTAGGGACCAGGTAAAGTTTTTTGTATTCTGCATAGGAAGTAAATTACTTAAGACCTTTAGTTTAGACCCCTAACCCTCTTGGAATCTGACAAATAACAGCATTTCTGAAAATAATGTAAACTATAATGTAAATTTTCAAGTACTTAGAAAACCAGTTGTCCAACAATCGGATAGTAGCAATTGCACTCCTGCAATCTGTCTTTATAACATAAAAAGGCCCTGTCATTTCTTCCTAGGGCCTTTTCTGTATACATCAATGGGTTTCTACCATACTTTTCACTTTTGCTCCTGAATGGGGTGTAAGTCCAACAAAAAAGTCAATCCTGTTACATTTTTGAACTGTCCTGGTTCTTAGACATTTATTCAAATCATAACCATTGTCCTTTTGTTTCTTCTTTTTCTACAAACTCTACTAAACCAGGCCTTGGTTAGGCTGGATAGCTGACAGGATTTCCTCATACAGCCATGAAAAGAGAATATCACAGGCAAGAAATAGCAACAGGGAGTGTAGGTGGCTGAAGGAAGGAAAAAACTGTGACAAAAATAATTACAAAAAGTAAAATTATCCATCTGTCATTGTTGTGATATTATTGTCCTGTAAAAATACCTAAAATGTCAATCTTTGATCTTATCATAGAAATACAATTATTTTAGGTACTGACCCCTACCTAAGAACTATTTCTTGAAGAAAACAATTTTTATCTAAGAGATTAATCATTCCGATGTGTCATTTTTTATTTGAATCTAGGTAGCCAAATATAGAGTTTTACAGTGCCAGTACAAGAAGTGGACATGAACTATTTCTTTGCAGAAGTGAGGCAATAGCGTCTGAAATATTTCTGTTACATTATTTAATGAATAATTGCTACCTTTTTTCCAAAAGTTTAAATCAGATATGTATGCTTATAGCAGCCAGAAAAATCTGTGATTTAATGAAAAGATACATCATCAGAGTAACTAAGTAGAGATGCCCAGATCCATAGTGGTAGTTGTGAAAAACCTCCATATTTGGTGTTTGCATCTCAAGTCAAGTTTTTATTTCAAAGCTCATAGTCACATGAGTCTTGAGGTAATCAGGGCTCAGTAAGACTGAGATTTTTACTTTAGTGTGTTCATATTAATGGTTCAGGAGCAGCTCCTGGTGTTGTTTTGTTTTCAGCAGATGATCTCCATTTATCTGTGACCATGGAGATACTTCATTTACTTTCACTTTTCTTTTACTCCCAGAGTCTCTTCAAAGTAGAGCAATGAGTTGTGTGTCTTAAAATCATGCCCTGGAGTCTTAGAAAGGTTTGGGTTGGAAGGGACCATGAAGATCATCTAGTTTCAATCCTCCTGTCCTGAGCAGTGATACCTTCCTCTAGACCAGGTTGCTCAGTGTCTCATCCAATCTCTCCTTGAACACTGCCTTGAACACTGGGATGAGGCACCCACAACTTCTCTGGGCAGCCTGTTCCAGTGTTTCACTTCCTTCACAGGAAAGAATTTTTTCCTGTACCCAACCCTAATCTTTCAGTTTAAAGCCCTTGTCCTGTCACTACACGTCCTTGTAAAAAAGTCCCTCTCCAGCTCTCCTGTAGGTCCCCTGTAGGTACTGAAAGGCTGCTCTGAGGTCTCCCTAGAAGGCTCCTGTCTGAAGGTCTCATAAATCATCTCTTGCTCTATAGGAAAAAAATGGGTGTTAGCAAGGTTTTATTTACTTTGAAAAGTTATGTGAAAGGTTCATTTTTTCACCATTTTGGGAATGACAGCACATTTCGTTCTGAGATGCAAAAAACAACTTTAAAAAAATATATCCACTTAGTTTCTTTGGAGCACGTTAAGTGCTATTTATATCAAAGCAAGATACTTTCCACTGGGTTTTAAAGGAAAACGTCTGAAACAAACTGTCAGGTACATGTATATATAATTTAATGAATTTGCTTGGATTTTTTGAACAGAGCAGAAGCGAGCTAACTGTCCCTTTGATGCTGTAAATTATGACAGTGAAGAAATCAGAGGCTGGGTATAGCTGTGAACATGGGCCATAAAAGGCTGCAGCCACTGCCAGGAGCTTACTTCAGGTACTAATTCTTTTTCCTTTGCAAATTACAGAATCAAAAGAGATTAAAAATGAGATGACAAGATAATATCTCATTTTACATAGCTAATTGGGAGTTCAAACACTCGTATCAAATACTTTGGCAGAATACAATAAAGATGAAAGGTAAATTCTGAAAATATTTAATATATAAAAGAAATTTTATCTTTTCCTTGGGTATGTAAATACCACATATAAATCAGTAGTCTCTACTAGGTTTCACAGAACCTGTATTTCTTTGGTACCAACTTTCCTCTCCTGTCACCTTTCCAGTTTTCTTTGAAATAACCTTGTAATAAGACACAGTCAAAAAATGTCAAATGTTAACTAGTGTGTCCATGGAAACAGTAGGAACTGATGGAGCCATGTGTACAGTGAGATTATTGTCTTTAACCCTCCTACAGGCAAGGACTTTTCTTTAAACCTTCAAGAAATGTAGAACATTATAAAGAACAAACAAAATAATGTTTAAAGAATTTCAAAAAGGTACAGCAACAACAGCTGGGCTGGAGAGTCTCTTGGTTCTGCCACAGACTTCCTAACTTCTGTGTGCATGGATAAGTCTTTCCAACATGTGTTTACCCCTTCCTTTTTTTCTTTTTTTTTTTTTTTCTTCCCCACACTACCTAGACTGCCATTTGAAAAAAAAAGACTGTCTCCTACAGTGTGTTTTTACAATGCAGAGCACTTTGGGATTCAGACGTTTAATATCATCAGGTGCTACTGCAGTGCTAAATCTAAATAATAAATGTTATATAAGTACCAACCCACAGGTAGTTTAAATAGCTTTGGAAAGATTGAAAGTTGTTTTGCTCTTTCTTCAATAAGGTACAGCCAATGCTACTTTCTTTTTCGAAGGCCCTGCCCAGCTGAGCAGGGGTAATGATTCACTGCTTCCCTAATCTTTTCCTTCATTAGGCATTTCTAAAACTAAAATACCAAATTGATGAAGGGCTGAGGGTTGAATAGCGATATGAACTATTGCTATATCATTTTTCTAATAGATTACTGAATTTCAGTAACATCATTCATCTACCACAAGAAGCCCACAGACCTCGCTGTCATTTTCTGCTGAGGCCATAAATCCATGACAGAGCACATTAGTTTGAGCAAAGAACTCTGCTGAAGTGGGTGTTCAGCATTTGGGATAGACCTGACTTAAACTCACACTGGTTAGTGTGAGTTTAGAACAAGTTTAGCTGCAGGTGAGCAAATTAAACAGGCAATCAGGCTAAGAATGGGTTTTCTCTCAGGAATCCATTCCTTTTTGTATCACCTCCATAGTTTTCTGGCTTTAGGAGCAGTACCTGAGGGTAGACCTCTCAAATAGAGTTTTTCTCAATATAAGGCATAAAATGTTTTTCAGAAGACAATGCAGTTTTCAGTGAAATGCTTGGTAGTTCGAAGTAGTTTCCATTTAAATGCAAAATGAGCCTTTCTGAAAAGAAAAAAGTCAAAACACTCCACCTGTTCTAAAATCCAAGCCAACAACAGTGCCTCCCTTAATCTATACAAAGCAAATTTTGGAAGTTGTGATATGATCCAGACTACAAGTTCTCATTTATTTCCTTGATGAAATTGAGTTACATTTTATTATTGCTCCATGTGCTACTAATATAAATTCAATATACGATACAATTTTTAATTAGCAGGAAATGAAATACAATGGCATTAGCAAACAAAACTCTAAAAGCAGCTCTAAAAATCGGTAGTATATTTTTGTCCTCAGAAAAAAGTTGGATCAAGTATGTTTTCTTTTCTGCAAGTCTACTGCTTTATTTGGTGATTCTTTTTAAGAAAAAAAAGTCTTCTCCTGCATTTTATGCACTTATTTCTCATATCATTTACCCTGTTTTAAAACAAATGTGTTTTAATTACTGATTTATGCCTCTGAGCTGCAGAATTACATCTCTCAATCCCCTTACCTTTTATTTCAATGCAGGAAAGCAAACATGGTATATTAAAAATAGCTTAAAAAACACAAACAAACAAACCAACCAACCCCTCAGGTTTTAAAAACACTACTATTCTTGAAAATAGTGGTTGTAAAAGGAAAGAAGAAGGAAAAGGGATATTTAATAAAGGAGACACAGTTTAGACTGCAGGAATGGACACAAAAAGCCTTCCACATTGCATTTATAGTGTTTGTTTCAAAGAAAGAAGGAAGGTTATCAGGACTGTTCTTGCAGTTGGTGGTGTAAGAGTTACTGTCTTAAGAAACACAGCCCGAGACCATCAGCTGTGTTAAATCCTAGTAAGTGATGAGAGTGCTAACAAAACCCACAAACAGCATGTCTCTCTTTTGACTGTATTCATGGCTCATGTTTCATTTATTTCACAGATTCAGGAGTGCTAGGAAAAATAAAAAGATACTGGGTATTAATTGTTAGCTTTTCAGAGGAAATATCACAAAACATTAGGCACAGAGATTGCCGCAAGCCAAGAAAATACCATTCACTGTTCTCTGCCAGATCCAAGACCCCTGTGGATGCTACCCAGCCAAATGCAAATGTGTGATTTTTGCACAGCCTATTCAGATCCTCTCTACTTTTGTTTCAAGACCATGCAAATGAATATGAGGTCAATTTTAATTTGGCTTTTACAAATTTGAGGTCTCATCTTGCATGGAGACAGCCCCAAGAATGGCCTGTGTCTCTCTGGCTGCATTGAGTAAGAGCTGCTCACCTGGACCTGCTTCCTCCTGGGCATCCCAAATGGTGCAACACTGGAGAACCAGCTGAGGATGCCCTAAAACAAGAATGTTCTTCAAACATTCTTCCCAGTGAGCAGATGCACATCCATGTAGCACTAACACACATCTAGTTTTGGGGATAGTTTGTGAGAGTGACAGGAAATAAGTGATAACCCCAGGCCCCTCTGTGGTCCTCCTCATCTGGAGGACCAATCTGTACCGTCCCAGAAAGGGAAGCCAGCATCAAAATGAGTCTGGGTCCATCCACACTGGACAGGAGGCAATAGGATTATTTTATAATGTCAAGTAATGGGTAAGTGGGTAAAATAATTATTTAAAAAATACTTCTCTCTCTTTTTTCCCACTATTTAATAGATTTCCTTATTTTCACTTATTTCAATTATTCCCTTTTCTCTATTAAAATTCATTCAGCCATACATACGTAAAATTTTTCCATTGACCTGGAGTGTGCTATTTCAAATCTCATCTGATTAAATTTTTTGTCTTAACCTGCTCTTTGTCTTTACATACTATGTATTTCTCATGAAAATCTACACATTTCTGTGAGAGCACTGCAATATTTAGCTTATTTTGTTAGTTTTTTTGTTCAGACACAAAGAGTAAAGGAGAAGGAAGGGATGTAATTGTCCTCCATATTTCACAGATAATTGTTTTACTTAGGAAATCTAAAGTTTTGATATAAAAATTTAGCCTTACTCTTCCAAATAAAACCATGGCAGGAGATTAATCTCTACAATTTAAGCAATATGATTAACTAATCCTCTCTTTGAGTCTATGTTGGGTATTTTAGCCTAACAATTTGTAATGTAATCTATCATGATAATCAGTAAAATGTGTGTAGTTTGCATAATACTTTAATAAGTGTGTTTGCACACAAAATAAAACTTTAATTGCTGGTTTCAGAAGGTCAATTTTAGCAGTTTTCTGTCAGCCTGATTTTGATGAATCAAAGTAATTTATACATGTATCTTACTTCTATTTCTGAATTTATCTTGCATTTTCACTGGTTTTTATTAAAAGAAATCACAGGACAGTTTTTTGAGACTGGAGTCTCAGTATCTGCTAGGCAGAAGGTGGCAAACAGCCACAACCTTCTTCCAGGTGGGAATGGGGCAGAGCGGGATGTGGCTGCAGACGGCAAGCACAGAGCCCGAACTTTGTGTGGTGGGTCAGAACATTTTAAAAAATTAGTCTCCAGGAGGTTTTTCTTGAGAATTTTGGGGGTTGCTGTAGGGGGTGTGGTGTTGTTTCTTATTGAAAACAACAATGGAAACACCATTTCGTTTCCCTGTGTAAGAATCTTTCTTTTGTGATCAGGACTTTTCTAGGCAAGGAGAGGTAGGCTGAACTTCTCTGCTTTAGAGAATCCAAAGCACTAACCATAAATGTGGGTCCAATCTGGCAAACTCTGACACACTCCTGTATACTCTTCTGCAGAAAAAGTTGTTCCTGGAACGGTCCCACTAAAGCTACTTGGGGCTACTCTGTGAGTAAGCATTTGTGTAAGTATCCATGGCATGTCTATGATGGCTGGTGAAGCACAATATAGAACTGAGAACTGATTAAAAATGTAAATTTTCTTTGATAATGAATAATTCTCCTGAAAAAAGAGAGAGATGACTTAGTACACATATCTATACCTTTTTTCAGGAGTTGTTCTGCATTCTGTTATATCCAAGAACAATTTTCCTCTGTACTGCCTAAAACCAGAACAATTAATTTATAGTGGTTTCAATTACCATTCCTCATACTGACTAGATTTAAAACACAGTATCAGGTCTGTATATACACTAGAGAAATGGCTATTTTCTTTGAGACTCTGTGTTATTCAGACAGCTGGTGCAGGTTCATTAGGGAAATTTCAAAGAAAAAGACCCCCCAAACAGAAAACAAATTGCAAAATGAAGTCACACAATATTTATCTTGTTCCTGAGTGATAGCTACCCTTCATTTTCTAGTCTACTAAGTCCTTCAATTCTGTTGCAGTGCAATTCAATGAATTTTGTAAGTTTTAACAATAACTGTGAAATATTGTAGGATAAAATCACTAGGAGAGACTGGAGCTATATAACCTGTAGCAGTTTCTCCAATATGTAGACACCAGGTCAGAGAGCCAAAATGTAGGTCTCAGCTGAAGCTGCTCACCTCAAATTATAATGCTATTCTGAGGAGATGATAAGGATCTTGAAATAAAATAAACTGAATAATTCCCTTACTTTATCTTTGTCCCCAAAGAGGTAAAAATCCATGAAAGAAAAAACAGTTTCAGGGATATTCACAGTTCCCACACTGAGGAAATGGATGTCTTTCTGGTGACAGATCAGGCACAGCTTGTAGTGAGGACAAAGCACGAAGAGCGTGCTTGGCCGTGGAGAGTCCCCACCTCAGCAGAAACTTTGAAGAAGTTTGGGGAGTGAAACCACCTTGAAAATCCCTGGGGGAGAGAACACCATCATTTTGGGAAGGCAATGAGATGATCTCAGTTTCATCACATGCCAGTGGACAAGTGCAGTGTGTGGATGTGGATACAGCGACCCAATAGGACCCTTCACAGGAAAAGCACTTAGGAATTGTAAACATCTTGTCTTTCATTTTGGCCTTTCCATGCAGCTTTAGGCCTGGGCTGTGTATGGCTACAAACATACAGGCACTGTGAGGTCCTTACAATTATGAGCTTCATTAGCTGAAATCCAAGGAGCTAAGATCCATCGGTGCCCCACAGCGAACAGCAGTCTTATGCTGTATAAACTCTACTTATGGCTGTATAAACATAGAATTAAGTTGTTATGGCAGAGCTGATCCTAAAATTGATAATAATTCTACAAAGGCTCCAATATAGCAAAGTCAAACACGACCATTTTTTTGTTTTGTTTTCAAGAATGCCTTCGCTATTAAGGTGCTAAAATTCAGTGGAATTAAAAAAATAATGAGTAAAAATAAGCAGGGTCCTTTTGAAAAATGATTAAAATAATTATGTAGCAAACCTTGCAGTTTCCCTTCTCTTTTCTTGTAATGGAAAAACAACTATCCACCCTTAACACCCCCATAATTTACAAAGTTTCATAACATGGCTGTAGACATTGGCTCTGAGGCTGAGTTTATGCCAGATAGCTTCTGAGCCTAGAAACATTTTGGGCTTTGGCATGTGAAATAGAGATACCCCAGGGACTTTAATCTTACTCTGAAAAAGCTTTTTTAAATTTTCTGAAATGTCATGTAGGAAACCCATGTATATAGGGACCAGATTATGACCCAATTATCACCTGTGCAAATCCAGAGTGATCACACTGAGTTCAGTGGAGATGCTCAGAATTTGAAACGACACCAGCTAGGATCAAAATTTAGCTTGTTGTCTCCTGTGCTAACTTCAGATCTAAATATTCCACCAGAGGCATTGAAAGTTTAATTATATGGCCTTTTTTCCCACTTAAACTCAGACGTTAGGAAAGTAAATCTTCCTTTTTTATGCATTGCTGTTTCATAGTGGGTTTTTTTCTAACAGAAGTGATAGTGTGGAATATAATTTTCTGTTGGCAATTTGTTTTTAATAAGGTCTTTAACATTCCAGCTATTCAAAGCTCCATGAAGCAAAGTTACTGCTGGTTGCACTTTACTCTAAAAGGTAATGATGATTATCAGCTAGGCAGAGTGCTGTAAGATAATTCAGGTAAACTGCAATAGCTAATGTAGATTACAGCGAATTAATTATTTGGAGATGTTCAGCAAAGGATTGTTAAAACTGTACTGTGAGTCCTCTGGGCCAGGAATCAGGCTTTTATTCTATGTTCACATCCCAGGACAACAGGATCTGTGACTGTGACGCATAGGCACACAGTGCAAATTATGAAAGTATAACATCCCCAAGCAAATCAATAATGGGTGAATCTGATCTCAGAGTGCTGAAACTGTGTTGTCTTAACAGTGTTATACCCTATTTACTGCAGTGTAACTGTGCCCCACTGTAGGTATTCCCCTACCCAGCACTTGAGTTTTATTACAGCAATAATGAGTATAGCACAGGGCATTTTCAGTGGATCTTTATTCTGCTCTGTCGCAGTTTCAGGGCTGCTGTGGGAGATGCAGTAGCATTTCTTTGTAGTATCAGACCCACCTCTCTTTTGTCTGGCACAGAGCAAAGCATCTGATAATGTGTCCTACCCTTGGTCACATTATGCTAAACAGCATTTAAGTGGTTAAATGATCAAGTGTTTTTGATAGCCTCTGGTTTCACCTCAGGCCATCAGTTTCATTCCAGCTGGCCATTAATCCTCAGGAAATGCCCTACAGATAGATTGTTATTACTTACATACACAATTAGGGATTTACAGTACACTGCTGTCTGCTGGAAAGTAACAGGGAAGGAGGTAAGAGTTAAAATGAAAGCTGTAGCAGTGGCTTGGGTTCCCATGTTCCCATGTCTCTGCCCAGTGCTTTGTGAACATGCTGCAGCAGCCTCCTACAAGCTCCCTTCACTTTCTGCTTTTTTTTCCCCTTTGCTGCATACATAAGCTTTCCCATCACTTTCCAGACGTCGTTTGCCTTTCTCCCAGGACTCAGTCAGTCCTCTGTGCACTGGACAAGATGTACCCACGAGTTGCCCATTGCTGATACTGGCTCAGACTCATGGTGCAGCTGCAGGTGGAGCTGCATTGCCAGCACCTCCACACCAGCTGCACTCTTTGGTACTAGGATGTCTCTTTCACAGAATTTTTTTCTTTACATGGGAATAATAATTTCCCTTCATGAAAGCTTTGGCCCTAAGTTTTTTCATCTACAAATTGCAAATGAAGACTTCTAATCTAGGTTGGCTTCTCTGTCTTTTGAGACACTCTCTTGCACAGAAATTTGCTCTGATGCCACGTAACAAAGTGGTATGAGCAAGTGAATAAGGATAGAAGGGAGCTATGGGCATAGCAAGTTCTAACTGTGTGATGGGGATTGGCATAGTAGGAGCAGCTTCTGATTGTTCTCACCCAAATACCGTAATATTTTCCCCTAAACAAAGTTTGTGGTTTGGGCTCTTACAGTGGGGCTTTTGATCACCTGGTGAAAAGAAGGAGCTGAGTCCGCAGGCAGCCACAGTGTGCCTGGCAGCATGTCTGTTTTTGGGGATGGGCATGCCCCATAAGAGGGCCAGGACCCTCCCAGAGGTGAGTTATGCTTTGCTGGCCAGCCAGTCTGTGCCTGGCACAGGAAGCAGGGCAAAATACTGTATATTATTCACATGGGCCCAAACATCAGGATTGGTAATGCCAGAGGGATCCCCTGGTACTTTTCTCAGACTTGCTGCCAATTGCATGGGATTTGGAAAGTTTGAACATCCTGGAAAATTTTTCAGTGAGTATTTTTTATTTTGATTCATCAGACCAAAGGAAATTCCAGGTGTCCTCTCCCCTGTCTAATGTACACAGGAGGGAACTCTGTCCCAGGCCAGAAAACTTACAGAACACCACACAAAGAAATTTAGGGCTTCTCTGGTAACTTTATTTCATGCAATTACCATTCTGTTCATCCTTGAGGTTGATTTGACCCCCTCTAAGGGCTATTCACATGGGAGCACACCCAGGGAACAACATTCCTGGACTTCATTTGGTACAGTTTCTTTACTCTCTGTAAAATGCAGTGAATATTTAAGGTGTCATACAAATGTTTAAACAATACTGCTTTGGCATTTGACCAAAACCGAGTTATATTTACTGGGAAGATCAAAAACATTTCAAATTTCTCACATTTAATAAGATATGAAAGAGATAAGATTTTTTTTTTCAGTTAAATGTATTTAAAAGTCAGAAGGGGAGAACACCTAAATTACTGTCACATACTGCAGGACCTACCAATCTCAAATGAGTGAATACAACTAAGTTGTAGCTTAAATTCTCATTGAAAAGACTGAATATGAACAGAATAAGTTGCAACACTTGTCTGTAATGTGTATTTTTTCTTTGAGAGCAAGGACACACATCTGCTTGAACAAGTGTATTTTGGATACCTCTAAAACTGCAATCCGAAATCTTCCGGTTGAATGCTGCTTTGTAAAGACACTTTAGTACTTTAGTTTTTAACATGAGAGTTCTAATGGACTTTTACCCATATCTGGCAGGACAGTAATGTCTCCTGTGCAGATCACACAGAAAACTCCATTTATGTTTGCTTTCCACAAACACCCCATTGATTTAGACTTACATGAAATGCACCTTTCAAAACAAGCCCTTTTTATACAGAATAATTGTATTTTTACAATATTAAATGGCTTTCTTAACATCAAAGAGGGAAGAGATAGGGCCAGTCCTTCTCCTTCTAATGGGCCCTAGCCTTCTCCAGAGAGGGGCTAACCAGTATCTTGGATGCTATTGACTGTTTGGAGATGCCTACTTTTTTCCTAGTCTGTTCACTTTTCAGGAGGTAGGTATTGTCTAGGTCACTGAACCAGAAGATGAAGCTTCTGAAGCATCAGGAATGGGTCTTTTATATGGGAGCTGGGAGACCTAACCTTAGTCCCTAGCCCAAGAACAGTATACACAGTTTAAAACAAATTATCCTTAGATAAAGCTGTTAAAGTAGAGGCTCAAGTTGTCCCAAAGGATGCTGCTTAACACATCTGAAACAGTGAATCTCTGAGGTCAGCACAAGGAGCAAGTGCTGCTGGGGAATTCAAATGAGCAGGAAGCACCAGAATGGTGTTGGCACAATGCTTAAGATGTTCTCCTCGGAGATTTTGAAATTCTTCAGGCAGTAAAGTGAACAACCAAGCACAAGGCTATTATGTTCTGAGTGAGGGCACTGTCAACTGCTTAACACGATGTGAGATTTGCTTCCTTCTGCACTGTGTTTTTCACAATCTTCATTTTTTGAAAGGAAGAGCTTTATCATTCAGTGCCAAGATGTCAGAAGAGTGTGTATTAGCTCTGTAAGTTGCCCCTGGGTGTACCTGAGAAAAGTACATGTCCTTAATGGACTGGAGGAATGTTTTGTGTTTTAAGGATTTGGTAGCTCTCAAAATGCTATTCAGCCTGCCATGTTCATGGACACAGTTCTCAGGTGACTCTGCACATTCATGAAGCTGGATGTAGTAGGTCTTATTTAGAGAGAGCCTAAATTGTGGATCATATGTGAAAAAATTAAAGAATAGCCATATTCGCGGTGGTTGCACCCATTTGAGAATGTGAGACAGAAATGTACAGTCTATTCCTCTGGTATTAAGCTTCATTGGATGAACAGTTTTGCATATTGGTAAATAGATTTGTGTTGTGCTAACAAAAGTATTAGCAATAGTTAACATTTATGTTTCTTTAGAGAGGGAAAATGTCCAAAAACTATAGAAAACAAAATTGACTTTTCCCATTAAATAAGATTGCAAAAAGCTTTGGCTTCACACAATGTGTTTCAGAAATGTTGAAACAATTTAATTCAGAAACTAAATCATTAAGTACTTCTGTATTTTTAATGTTTTTTTCACATAAAACCAGTTTGATTTCCCAAAAGTAATTTTGAATCAAAAGGTGAAACACTACATTTAACAAATGTAGACATAGTTGAAAGGTTTTATTTTGATTTTTCTTTAAACAAAAAAGTTTTCAGAGTTGATCTTTTCTTAAAATGTGAATTTCAGGAAAGGTTGTGTAGTTTTTTTCCCCACTGAAAATCTGTATCGACACAGGAGTTCAAATAGAACTTAATGCTCAGAATTTTATATGAAAATCTGTGTCTTTTTGAAACTGGAATTGAATTTGGATACATAAAAAATAATTTGTAAAGAACTGTTCTGCATACTACTGCTGAAATTGCATGACTCCAGTAACATTCACACAAAGAAAATTTGGACCAAAAAAGTCTTTAAAACACCAGAAACAGAAAGAATAATGTTCCAATCTGTAGAATAACAGTTATATTCTTAGAACACTTTTCAGAGAAGTCTCCTTTTTTTAATCTTCTGCACCAAAACACAATGAGTGTATGGCTTTGCAGCTACTGTCCCAGCTGAGACAGCTGTAGGGTTAAACAACCAATGCAGTGCACATGGTAGAGTCCACATGGGGCCCTAAAGGGATAAGCCCTACCTAAACCTCCCTGCGGGGTGAACATGGCCATAGGTTTGAATGCTTGCTCTTAACCCCTGTGTGTAGATAACTGCAACATCATTTTCTACTGTTGTTAAACTCTTAGTGTGTGATTCTCTGTGATCATGTCTGAGTTATTTTTAGTGTGCTGAGCTGCACCAAACACTTGTATGTGACAGGGCATTAAATCATCGAGAGACTACAAATCTTGAGTAGGCAGAAGTTGTCCTATATTTGAGATTTCTTCTGAAAAATTGAAACATGAGACCTAAATGAGAGTCTCTCAGTGTGCATTCAAGGCAGTTCTTCTTACAGTAGTGGCTGAGATCTCCAGAGGTTCTACAGTGATATATTTAGTTGTCAAGAATTAATGTTTTAAGGGTTTCCTAAGAATAATTCAAATATACAAAGTGCAAACATAGAGGTCAATAGATATGTTTAAAGTAGTTCATAAGCATGCAAGATCTATTAGAGTTTAAAGGATCAATAACTCTCTTCAGAGCACATAAATATGCATTGACAAGACAGCAAGGGCTGTTATTATAGTCTCTCAAATCAATAGACCACATTTATGAACTGTATGAAAGGTACTTTTAAATGTGTATCAGATAAGGCGTTACCCTGTTGTTAGAGATCCAGGTATCAAGAAGTGAGCTGTAGCCAACCCCAAGGTGAGAAAAATCCAGGAAAGGCCTCATGTCTGATCTTATGGGCTACTCCAAACATTTTTGGACCAAATTTTAGATGATATGATATCTTTATTGCAGCAACACTGATATTTTTTGACAGTCCCAGAGCACTACCATGTCCTCATTCACATCAGCACTACATGTTTTCTCAGCTCTCACATACCAGGCAATGTCTAATATGGAATTAATAAATTAGTTTAGAGCTTTCAACTTTTTCTTGTCAACAAGGTATATCCTGTCTTTGAAACAAACAGACAATGCAAAAAAACCCCCAGCCTTCCACCAAAGGTCCAGACAAATGAAATATTACTAGAACCAGATTGCTGTAGCTGAGAAATGTGCTGAATTATCCTGATTCCAATGGATTTCAGATACAGAACTGTGAATGTCAGACAGAGGTCCAGCCCTGATATATTTAATTATAATATATTTTTCCCTGAGAAATCTGATTATTCTAGGCAATGCTCTCCAAGAAAGTTATTATCTTGATTTGATCTATTTAAGAAAGGATTTAATCTGTTTAAGAAAGAGGTTATGATGAGGCAAGTAGAGGAGGGTTTTGCTCTTTTTGTTGAAGCCTGATGTGTTTCTAATTAATTTGCAGAATACTGGATACTGTGGACATGCACATAATGGTGCAATTACTGAAAATTCAATCATAATGGTGCCAACTGACATTCTCACCAGGGCTCCTCTCTGGAGAGTGAGCCTAGGGGAAGGAGGATTCCATTTTCCTCCTGTTCAGTTTAAGATTAGCAGAACACATGATTACAGGGGTTGAAATGACTTCACAATGGCTTAAAATGTGTTTTAAGTATGCAAGAGACTGAAGAATGTATGTTGTCCGAGGAGCAGTCAACTGGGAAGTAGGAAAAAGAGCAGGAAAAGTGTCACCATGGGGCGACACAAGAACAACATGGGCAGTCCTGTTCAAAGCAAACTGAAAAGCTCTTTATTAAAACATCTGACTCCATATATATATCTTTCTGAAATGCCAGTGTCATTGGAGGGTGACAGTGCCACCTCCTCAATGTCACTGGGCAACCCAACTGCCCGTCAGGTTGCTCGTCCCCCATAAAGGAATGAAAAACAATAAGTGATTTACATAAAGTTTGTGGGAAAGTTCTGTGCAAAATTGCAAACATCAGAAGGCTTAGTAAAACTTGAGAACATCAGGGTGACAGAAAAGGTGGAGAGAAATCTGTGGCTTGGTAAGGAATACAGAAAACACAGAAATAATCCTGTTCCAGTTCCTGCTTTTCAAGCCGTTATAGACATTAGTTCACATCTTCCCAAGATGATGGTGTCTAGCTTTTGTCCCAAGGGGCCAGACATGTGCTCTTGTATTTAAAATATTTCATGGCAGTACCTCATGTTCTCAGAAAGACAGTCAATGCATAAGTGGTACTACCTGTATTGGCAAGCTCAGACAGGCCACAATAAACCTTTTGACTTTTGAACCTGTCATGTAGAATGAAAGCCATGAACTCCATCCTGCTCAAGAGGACGTTCCACTTTCATGAAGAAATTGCTTAGATTTTTACTGTGCTGGTAAATATTTCACCTATAAACATTCAGGTCCATCCTTATCCCAGCAAATAAGTCCTAAGGTTCTGGATATCTGTGTTGTAATGCCAGAATAGTGCCATAATGCTGACTGATTACTTCTGCATAGGTCTTCAGTCTAAATGTGATCAGAGTCAAGTTTTGGATTCCTCATTATTGGGAGCTAGCTGTCAACTCTAAAATACAAAGAAAATCAGAACAGAACCTGTCTTTTGAAGGCAGTGGTACATCCTGAAATGACACAAAAAATACTAAAATAAAACATGCTAAAAGGAAATTCCACATCTTAAAATTCAAGCATGCTTCTGATGATAAAATGAATAGATTAAGTGTAAATCAATAAAAATTTTTTAAAACCTTTTCCTCTCCTCTTTCTGAGTCTCCTTCTATTGCATTTAGAACCTATATTTACACAGTGTGTTCTGATATATTGAAATAACAGTGGAAAAAAATAATTTGATGTTTCTGTCTTACATGGAATTTTATTTACCTGAAATAAACAGCAATCTCCATTTCTCAATGGCAATTCACCAGAAAAAGTACGTATAACCTTGCAACTGATAAACTGAACAAATCATAAAAGAATATTAATATCATAAAGCTTTAAAAAGCATAGATGAGGGGATAATATGAGGGGTGGGATTTGCTAGTTGAAAGGTAGGGGCAGAACATAATAAGAGTAGTCTACTTTCATTCTTATTAAGTTACTGATAAAAATGCAAAGATAATAATTTTCATAAAGGAGATGTTGGCTGCAGTCAACCTTTTTTGTCTCAGAGGTGAAATATTAAACAGTCAAATGAGCATGAGAATAATATGGCCCCTATTAAAGTGATTTTAAATTTAAGCATAATTTTTGCTAATACCACTGAGCAATGGGAATAATTAGAATGGTTTCAGTAATGCTAAAGATTTTAATAATTAAAGATGCAAGATTAATTTGAGAAGAGGCATCATTAACCTAAATCAAATATTAGATTTGTTGTAAAGGAGAGGGGGTTTAGCCATAACCACATATTTCAGATGGGGAATCTCATTAAATACCATGGTTTGCCTTTTACTCTGCACCCACAGGATTTACTTGCATGAATATTAAGTCTCTGTGTATTGAATAAAAGCATTTAAATCCCATGATATGGACCAACATTTTTGTACTATGTAAAGTATTAATTGAATAATCTTGTTTTTACTTTGGATGACAATAGCTAGTTACCTAAAGGTTACCACTTTTTTTTTTTTTTTCTGGAAAAGGATTGTACAAAGTTTAAGCCTGATGTGGTTGAAACCTTTTTTCTGCCTGAAAATATATCTCTCTACGCTCCCTTTATTAATGTTACAGCTTCTCTTTTTGCATAAACTAACAAGTATTTTCATGAAAACCAAAGCAAATAGGAAGTACAGGACAGAATGTATATGTGATGCACTGAAAACAGAAGTTATCTCCTGAGGAAGTGAATTCCTCAGAGAAATAATGAGTAAAGTCCTTTTGTTACTTGGTTGTTAACAAACACTGTGCGTTTGTATTGATTAAAATGCAGAAGTTGATAATTAAACAAAGAACACATCATAAAAAAGCAAAGTTTTTCTCCATTTATAGGAGAACAGTCCTTCATAAATATTGATTTGTTTTTTTTTTCCAATGTGGTGGTTTTCTATAAATATCAGTATCTGATAATGAGCACTTCCACCACTCATTATTTCTCTACTTGCAGAATTTAATGAATAGAAATGCGTTCATTATATGGAAATCTATCTACCTGTTATGCCTTTGATGAAGCCAGCCCCAGAGTTGAAATTTTGTGCACCATTAATGATATGCAAAGAACTCTGTCTTATCTTTAATGATATGCCTAAGAATTTATCAATGGAATTTATTAGATGTTAATTCATCTTCCATGAATTACTTAGGCAGTGGCATCTCACTTCTCTATCACTTTTTGGGATGTTATTCCTCTGTTGTTTTTGTTCCTTTGCCCTTCCCAAATATGATGGAAACATATTTCAAACCTATTTCTAAAACAGGTTTGAGTTCATTGACTCATAAAAACATGTTCCTTGTCTTGAAAACTCCTGGGAAATATTGGCTGATTGTGATGAATTTTCCAAGCCTGTGGGACAGCCAGCTCGAACCTTGACTCAATCACAATTTTTGATTGAATTTGTTTATTTACTGTGGCATTAGAAAATCAGCTTCTTCCACCTTCACTGCCACAAAGTGAAAGCTTACATTGAACTAGGCTGGCCTGAACAAATGGTCACTCTGTACTGAGGCAGCACATAATGCTACATGCCACTTTGGGCACTTTTGATTCCTAAGCATCGCTGTCTTCACTGGGACTGTCTTGGTGGCTGCAGTTCTTCTACCTCTGTACTCTCTGCAGTCTGAACACCCATTGCTCAGTGAAGCTGGAGGTCTGTATCACTGCTGATTGACTTGCGGTAAACAAAATGCCTACAGTATTCTTGACTGACTGCAAACAGGTCTTTGCAGTTCTCTATGCAGCCCTGTTGGACTTGGTAAAATGGCCCTGCTCCTCTAATACCTGGAGGATGAGCCTTCAACAGGTCCAGGCAGAAAGAGCACAAGATGATTGTCTACTTAGATACTATACACTTTCTGCCTGATTATATATTCCTTGTGCTTTCTTTCTGCTTTTCTGATTATATATTCCTTGTGCTTTCTTTCTGCTATTCCTTGTGCTTTTTTTCTGCAGCTACATGCAAGCTGTTCTGCCTGGACTTTCCATGTAACTAACCTGTCAAGTCATGTCAGAAGGGAATCTTATTACAAACATGGAAAGGACAACTCCAAAGAAGAACGAAAGAATCCATTTAATCTAAATCCGGTACAACCAATTTCCTGTTCATGTGTGGCTGGATGAAAAATACTGGCCTTGAACTGTAGCTGGGACATTCAGATTAGATATTAGTTATGGTCTGATCTGCTCCAAGAGTAGTGAAATATTGAAGTGTGAAGGTAAATAAAATCTCCATCTACAAAATTTTTAAAAGGGATGTAAATATCTGTTGGAAATTGATTCTGCTTTAGGAAATGAGCCCCTGGCTTATTTGCTGTTGAGCAGGAGGGCAAATGAACATTAAATTAGGGTGTTGTAGTCATTCCTTGAAAAGGCAGCTAACATCTAGCACCTCTCATCTGGAAATGCCTCTTCAGATTCGGTCCTTTTCCATACTGTCTGCCTGCATAGGTACCTCCATCCATAGAATCACCCTGTGAGAACACAATGCCTTTTCCTTCTTCCCTAAAAAAGTGAAAGTTCCATCTTCCTAAGAAAGGGAAATGGTTATATGGATCTACCCTGCACATACAATCTGGCTGGCAAGCCTCTGTTCCTGCAGCACATTCCTGTGCTTTAGCTGGTGAGGAACTGTGTCCACAGCTGTGTCTCCACCTTTCCTCCCTCTTTCCTCAACCCATATTTTCAGTTCTATCATGATCCTGACCCCTGAAGCAAATACATACTTTACACCCAAAACAAAGGTTGAACTGTTTTTTTGGCACACTCTGGCTGGGTATTTTGTCCCACCCTGTGCAACTCTCAATCTCATTCACTTTCAGTGTAAGTGCTTGGATCAATTAGCACTGATATTATCTTCCCTGGAGTGACAGGCAAAGCAAGTACTTAGCATGTTCCCTTGGGCATTCTTATTTTTAGCCGCTCCTCTGTCACCTTCACTGTTACCAGCAACCACAAACTAGGCATCTGAAACAGCCTCAGCAGCAACTTTTTTGGAAGAGACTGCATGAGGTAAGGCTAGAAAGCATATTCCCATCTTCTCTGTGGTGTTTTGTCCCTGTCAGTGACTGAAGAGCAGGCTGATCACGTGCTGCAGCTCTCTTTTTTCTTAGTTTTTTGTGTGTTTGTTTGTTCGTTTTTTAATGTGTGGAAGCTGACATATTTTCAGAGATTGTTTCTTCCAAAATTGTCCAGGACAGCTCTCAGCTTCAAATCAGATCTGTGAAGTGAAGCCCTCTGTTAAATTCTCTATATATATGCTAGATTTGGTTTTCTTGACTGACATGAACATGGCTTGGCTTGTTCCTCATACAACTCTAAGTTTTGTGAAAAATCATACAATCACAGAATAATTACAGTTGGAAAAGACCTTTAAGATCAGCAAATCCAACCATAAACCTAAAACTGCCAAGTCCGAAACTATGCCATGTCACTAATGACATTGCAGTGAATTTTGAAAATGCTACATTTCTAGAATCAGAAGCAAATTACTATGAATCAGGATTGCACCATTGAAATGAAAACTGAAGGAAGATCCGGGCTAAATTTTTGAGTTAAAGGACTCACTTTGCCAAAGACTTCATAATGGCTCCAAATTTGTGGGGAGGTGGTTTTATTTCAGTCCTACCATTCCTTCTCCAATGATCCAGTAGTTACATTTTCCTGAAAGGAATGGGATCACATAATTTTCCAGTTAATTTCTCAAGTTGCTAATCCTTTAGGGTATGTACACAAATTATAGTGGCTTAGTCCTGGCCCCTGAAGACTTCAGATGTAAATCAGAGCAGAGCTTCAGCGCTGCTTTTATAGGTCTCACTTGCACATGTGTGTGGAAAAGTTCACCACGGAGTGCAGGGTGTTCTGTGGACATTCCTGCTTGCAGGTCAGTGATTGAGCTTGTGGCAGTGAGCCTTAGGGCAGCTGCTCTGGCTCTGTCAGCTGGTTACAATCAACACGGGTTCCTGCACAGTCTCCCTGCACTGTGTGCCCCAGGCCAGCTGGGAGAACTCAGCACCATGCTATGACTGGGGCTGGATGTCTCCTGCAGCCTTGCCTGCAAGCTCAAGAAGCCAGGAAACTCTAGAGAGTGGAAAATCTAGAGCAGAAACTCTCCATCAACATCTTTTACTCAAGCTCACAGTTTTGGTATAACCTGTGAGATCAGCTGCAAGCAGGGAAATTGTGGTGTTGTGCATTGCCTAGAAATTTGCTTTCTCATCAAAACTCAACCAGCTTTTCCTGCCCAAGGAATGTAGCAGACATTTCAGAAATCACAATGATTTCTGCTGTGGAATGAAGTATGTTTCAGGGACTGGTGTCACCAGCCCTCTTACAGAGCTGTCTGATTAGGCTCCTGGGTATACATGTCATTTCGGGTCCAGCTTCTAAATATGTATTGGGACCCAAACACATAAGTGTATGTAGTGTCTATTCTTCCCTATTCTCTTAACTAGATGCTTCAGGAAGAATTTTCAAAAGTAAGTTGATGAGGAGATAAGGTCTAGCACCACAAGTTATTTAGACCTCTAGCTCCTACCAGGCTTAAATTAGGCTTGTAATTATCTCTGTGGGGCTAAGAGTGCATCTTTTGAGTATTTTATTTAAACATTTCATTAAATTCTTTGGCACCTTTATATCTGTTTATGCTTTTACACACATTTCCATTAGGGTTTATGTTGGAAAGATGATATATTTCACTTTATCAAAGAGACAGACAGCCTCTTAAACTATGACTCTACTAGTGGACTAAAGATTGCACTGTGACTTTATATTCTCTGTGCCCAGCCTGGTTTTGGTCCATGTTTGCTAAGTAATTCCCAAACACTTCCTGAGAGCTCCTGAAGCCATTTCTGACTGTGTGACTCTTACATACTGGCACCTTGATCTAAATCTGAGGAAACCTGTAGATATAGGCACAGCCTTTTCTATGCAGGTTGGCTTCAAAGGCAGAGAAAATTTTATTTACTGGTGGAAAACTATAGCCCTATGTCCCAGTGGTTGCCATTTCAGAAAAGCCTGACACCAACATGTTGTGCATATGTATCACAAACTTCTGGCAGTATTAAGGCATAAATGGTATGCATTTTCCCCAACATCTAATAAAAATGCCATAAAATTTCACAGTCCCATAGAGGCTTAAGTTGTCATGTCCAGTAAAACTTAGCACTATTAAACATGATGAGACCATCAGATTTCCTTGTCCTCTGTTGTTCTGGGTCAGTAATACAGTAAAGTAACTACCTTCATACATTAAGACCATGCTTTGCACAGAATGAGAGCTCATTTTCCAGTAAATTCAGATGACAGGATATGTTTGCCACCAAATCAAAGCTCCAGAGATCAGTTCAAAGGAGCTGCACCTTCAGGATGCTCTTATTTCTGCTCCCTCCCTGCTGCAATAGGCAAACTTGGTAATCAGTTCAAAGAGCTTAACAACACCCAAACAATAATTATTACTAATCTAACCACAACAACAATAATATTTTTATAATACTTTAAATAGTTGTCTGAGAAAGGCATATGCCTTAATTACAAAACTACTGCTGCTGTAAAGAAAAAAACCCAAACACATCTCATAGTAAATAGCACTTTGGAGACGACATTTCCTCTTTTTCAATCTATTTTACAGTATTTTGGTGACTTTGTTGCTATTTTGTTTGCTCATCTTCCCATTTGCCAGATGCTGAAGGCAAATTGGCTGAAAGCTGTGTCTGTATCTCTGTTAGTAAGTAACATCAACCTACAGACTGGATCTTATAGCAAAGCAGTTTGATGCTGAGAACATGACACCTATATTATGCATGTTTTGAGGAAGTAGGAGGAAGGAGTGGGGTAACTTTTGACTAGCTGTAGTCTGGTCCCATGAAGTGGAAGGCTCTTAAATGTCAGAACCTCCTGGAGTGTATCTTCCAGTTCTGCAGCAGCCAGGCTGCATGCTCTGAGACTGTTCAGCCATGTGAACTTGACAGAGAAAGGGGAGGTACTCAGGAATTTTTCTGTACAAATCTCTTCCTCTTCAGGGTTAAAGTACTAAGGTAGATGCACCCTGTTGTCTTGCAACTGTGAGATTAACACAAATTGAGCACTTCCCAAATGCTACATATTATTGTGTAGATAAAAAAAAAGTAAGAAAACATTCTGGGTGCAAATTCCATTCTTACTTCCTTATATCACTGTTGCTTTCGAAGCTACTTGTGGTTCCTGGTGGTATACAAACAAAATAAAAATAAAGCAATTCAAATAACCTTATTAGAAATGAATTTGGAAATGTCCAAGTTGATTGACTCACTTGGTAGTGAACTGAGTGCTAATATTACAATTTCAGATTCATTTTCCTGCTTGCTAATAGCTGAAATTAGCAAAAAATGGATGAGCAGTGCCTTTGTGCAAATCAGCTGAGATGATCTGCACTTTTAGTGGAGGAATGATCTTGTGAGTGTACCACATTCTCAGGCTATGAATTTGCTATTCAAAAGTGAGTGAATCTCCATGAGTTAAGAGCACAGGTCCCTTTTAAGTGGACAGATCATTATGTAAAATTAGATGCTAGGTACTGGCTGGAGATGTGCACAGCAGTAAACAGAGTGCCCAGGCAGCTTATTAGATCAGGTTAGCTGGTGTAATACAAAAAATTACTTGGGGTTACAAGCAGTTTTTCTAGGGCTGGGATTTCGTCCCAGTGTTAGTAAATCTGCCCAAATGCTGACATTCTCCTCATGTAGGTTGGTAGACTGTGGGCTTTACAGGTGTCATGGATGTAAGCTCAGTGATATCTCTGCCTGCTGTGTTTTCTGGCAAATCAGTACTACTGAAAAAGAGAAAACAGAGTAAGTTGCTGAGAGGAAAAAAGTCCGGTTTGACCCAAATCAACCCCTGAAAAATTAGTTCTTCTATTTAATATATTTTTAACCGTCATAGAATCAAAGAATCATTAAAGTTGGAAAAGATGTCTAAGGTCATTGAGTCCAACCATTGACCAATACTCCCAGGGTTTCTAGTCATTCTTCCCCAGATCTCTGTAGAATTGCATGGGGTGTCATGACCCAAGTGCAGCCCCTGAATCTGTGCCTTGCTGAATCCCATACTGATCTCAACCCAGCAATCCTGCAGATCCCTCTCCTTACTTCTCCAAGACTCAAACCCACTGCCATCTGATGAGCTGCAACCGTCTCATCACCCACCAGTTCTTCCCTGTGTGCAAAGCAGGTCCATCTGGAGGGAAGCCCAAGCCTTCCCTGGCTGGCTCACTCCCTCCTTCAGGCAGATCAACAATGACACCACCTTGGAGCCATCTGCAAACTGGTGAAAGGTGCACTTGATCCCTTTGCCTAGACTGCTGATAAAGATATTAGGCAGAAGTGGTCTCAATACTGAGCCCTGGAGAATATCACTTGTGACTGGCCACCAGCTGGCTGTAACTCTGCTCACCTGTGTGCTGAAAGATGAGCTGTTAGAGAGACAACTGGTCTAGCTGAACAAATGTCCTGTAAGTCTCATGAGTGGAAGTTCTGAGAAAACTGCTTTTTGGAAACACTTAAACAATTGTTTCTGGCATGAAATAGCCCCCCAGAATGTGAAGCTGTCCAGTGAAATTGATCCTTGTCAAATTGGAGACTACTAATAGCCATCTTTTTTTCTATAGTCAATGCTCCTGAAGCAGAAATTAGGTCCTTGGGGAAGATTTATATCAGAAATATGAGCTCCTGCAGACCTTTAGGAACCTCTAGAAAGCAGCAATGTGAAGGTTTTCAGATAAAAATGTTGACAGCAGGTGCTCAAATGAAATAGACACCTCACTAACACCTGTCTCCTGGTGAAGAAAAAGCATAAGAGAATTTTATTTTTAATGAAGAAAATATTCCTGATCTTTGTGAACAAAAATATCATATCCAGACATTGAAAGATTTAGAACATATATATCATTGTCTGGATTGGAACCACATCTTGTTTCTTCCAAAAAGTTCTAGTTAAAGTCACAATCTGGACTATGGCACATAAAGAAAACAGTAAGTCATTGTAAAACCTAGTATTTCAAAAAGGAAAAGAGCAAAAATATTTCCAGAATTGAGATCTACCAGGTTTTGTGTCTGACAACACCTGCATAGTCTGGTTGTCAAATGAAATAGAGACATAGCTGTTTTCTCAGTCTGCTGTTTCTGATTTAAGGTTTGACATCGAGAGATGAAGTGGCTGGCTCCTGTCAAAGCCAGAGCTTCAGATGGTGTGAACTGGCATCATCTCATTGCCTGCTGCAGAGGTGCTACATCAGACAAGTGCAGAGAAGCTTTTCCGATCTGCAAACAAAATCAGAGATTTTCCCTGGTTTAATGGCTTCCAATGCCCATACTGGGGACTGCTCTGAACAATTATTTAAGTAATCTTTGGCTGCCTGTATAAACTTGAGAAAGTAGCCAGAACCGAAAAATGACACAGCATGAATTTTCTATTAGCTGTAAGTGGTGTCACTTTGATTCATGTTTTGTGGGAAATCTTGGCCAGGGAGACATAAAAAGGAACTCGCTGGACATGTAGCAAAGCAGAGCAATCTCTGCTTGCTCAAAAGACCTGTTCAGCAAGGGACACAGGATCAGAAGATTTAAGCATCTTCAGCCTCCAGTTCAGAGGAGAGTGAGATGTCAGGTGTGAAAAATCTTTTAAAGTACTACAAAGATTTGCCTGTTCTGCTTAGAATACTTTACATATAAACTTTTTTTCTCCCATTGGGTGATGAACAATTTTAGGATAAACAGTTTATAGTTTTCCTTACACAGTAAACCTGACTGTGTTCCATGTTTGTATTATCTCTGATTTAAAGACAATTTTCCAGTATACATACATTTGCACTGACTCATAACACAGCATTTAAAGAATCCTACCAGTGTCTGATGCACCTACTGCTCTAATTTAACAAACTTACTCTCACTAAATTGCATTTCTTTATAGAGAAGGTGAATGGAGTGTGTAGTAATTTAAAAAAGGTTCTTGCTATGAAGTCAGGGACTGTTGCCTTGGTGAAATCACGTATTTTAAAACCTGAAATATTGGAAAATTGTTTTAGCAAGAAAGGTAATTGACTCAGCTGGTAGTGAATATGGCTGGAACCTGATGGTACTACGAGTATAATTCAAATAAAATACTGAAGGCAAGGTAAGTTTGACTATAAGATTTCTGATGTTCTTTAAAACAACTGTTCCTTGCTTTCATCCTGATGGCAATGTTATTGACATTTTCATATATTTTATCAAATCTGATACCTCTTCAAACTGAAAAATCCTAGTGTTTTCCAAACAAATACTCTTGCCGTGAAATCATTCATGACTCAGACAATTTACAGAAAATGGTAGGAGGAAACTGCTGCAGGCAGTGGATGCCAAAGGATGGGGCAAAGGCTCAACACTGAAAAGAAGGTAAAAAGGATCTTCACAAAATGGTGATTTCTTACCTCCTAAACATTCTTTTCATGCCTACTAACTCATGCATTTTCAAAAATCAATTTTTCTTTTCCAAAGGTAAACTTACAAACAGAAAAAAAAAATTGAACAAGCAATCAAAAGGGATAGTCAAACAAATGAAACAAACAAACCTGTCCTCAAAAACCCCCCAACAAAACAAAGAATTAAAAAGAACCAAGTGAACCAACAGCTGGGAGGCCCTTTCAGGACACAGGATTTCAGCAGCATCCAAGTCATGTTTAGGCAGGTCTTAGTAGTGAGTTGGAGCTCTGCAAGCTCTTTTTGGACTGGTTGCACTCCATCACCATTGAAACAAGCAGGACTCCTGCCACCTGCTTCCTTTGCCCTTAGACTGCAGAGGACACATTTTGTATGGTTTTCCCCACCTCCATTCTCTTCTATAAAAACCAGCCAAACTTCTTTCTTCTTTTCAGAGCAAAGAGAGCTGCAAACAATAGGAAAGAATAACTACTAAGAACTAAGCAATAACCAGAGGATATCTGGTATGTTAAATATAACTGCCATGACTTCCACTTTTGGCAGGAGAATTACAATGTCTGAGTCTCTCACACTGTGGGTAAGCAGGTTAAGCTTTGTTGTTTGTTTTCAGAATTTTATAGTCCTCTGTTCTGGTCACACAGAACCCACTTAAAGATAAGCTCACTTGATACCACTGGTGAATTCCTGCCAATATTTTCAGGCCTGTAAATATGGCAAAAATTTTATATAGACATCTGCATGTGCTCTCATATCTACTGTACTGCAATAAATTTCCGTCCTATGAGATCACGGGAAAAGTGAAGAAATCAAAGTGTTTGGGTGTTAGAGATTGAATGGGGGTGAGGGGGATGCTACCATCATCCTTGTAGAAATTTTGGTGCAATACTCCAGAAGGCAATGATGCCAGAGTAAATTAACTGCCAGTGCAAATGATCATAAAGTCTGTGAAACTTACTTATTTACTTCTTGACACGTGAAGAATAAAGCCTGAAGAAATGCCAGTCAGTCAAATGGCATTTGAAGGTAAGTACATCTCTGTTTTTTTTGTTTTTGTTTTTTTTTTTTTTTTTTTTTTTTTTTTTTTTTTTTTTTTTTTTTTTTTTNGTTGCTTGAAAACTAGTTATATTTGCATCCTACAAGGCAGGCAGTTTTAACTGACTGGTTTTTGTCTGTCCTTTAAAATATTCATCCTAAAAGGCAATCACTCTTGATAAGTTGTTCAATTAGGGAAGCTGATACACCAGTGTCATTGTTTGAGAAATTTAACAATCAACAGAAGTGACAATACTCATCAAGTAATATTGTGACAGTCTGTAGAAGAGAAGTATAGGTTGCATCAGCTTTTCAGTGAATAACAGAGTTTATAATCTTCTGAAGTACATAGCTCCTGTGGTTTTGAGGTAATTTATTCTGTCAAGTCTTTTAGGTGAATAAATTTTTTTCATTTTAAAAAATAATCTAATAATCTGTTTTTCATATACATTGCTA
>WBNO01022580.1:0-100011 GCA_013400575.1 Peucedramus taeniatus
CTGAGGAGGAGATGCCCGGGCTGTCCGACGGCGAGGACGCCTGGGACGACGACGACGAGGAGGAGCAGGAGGAAGGCGCTGCCGTGGACCAGCAGACCCGCTGCCTCTTCTGCGATAGGTGCGGGGGGCGGGGGGCGCGGGGGCCCATGAGGAGCGCGCTGCGCTGCGAGCGCCCGGGCTCGGCCAGCGGGAGGAGATCGGGAATCCCTGGTTTGTAGGCTCGCTCTGAAGCTTTTTGATCTCATACACGGCCTCTGTGGAACCAAAGGTGTGTTGGATTGAGACTGAAGGAGGGAGTAACGTGGTAATCCCCTTCCCTCGTGCTGAAGCAGCGTGGAGGCTCTTTCTCATCTTTTCCCCATAGCCAGTATCGAGATGAGAGTTTTTATTTCGATGCAGTAGATCAAACTGCCCCACCCACCTTGTGTTGGTGTGGTTTTTACATCTCAGGTAAAACGCAGGCTTTGCTCTCAGAGAGTGTTTGGAAGTTAACAGGATCTGTGGTTTTGTCAAATAATATTTTTATGTTCCTTGGCTTTAGTTTCAAAATGTTTGACGAACAAGGTAAAAGCTTTGTGAGGCATGTAAACCAGTGCCGTCATCCTTTCTCAAAGGTAGGAAATGTGTTCTGAATTGACCAGTAAGTAAGAACAGAGCATATGGCACTGTTAAGTTACAAGTTAATGTGTCAATATTGCATATTTAATAGTTTGTTATTTACAGGTTGTTTAGTTCTGCTGAAGCTGTGTTCTCCCACTGCAAAACAGAGCATCAGTTTGATGTTAGTGATGTGATCCAGAGACACAGTAAGTTTTTTCCATGACATGTTGTTTCCTTTTGTGTTTGAGTATCTTATTTAAGATAAATTGCAAATATTAATTTCTGTCTAACTGATCTCCTGGTTCGCAGCTGAAGCTTCCAAGATTGAATAAGATGAGCTATTGTAGAAAAATGCTTATACATTTTCTTTATGCTGGCTGCTTCTTGCATGCTTTTTCTACTGCTAAAGCTTTCAATCAATGACAAAAGTGGGATTGATTTCTGCTGGCTTGTGCTGATTCCTCACTGCCTGCTTGATCTACCTGAGACAGACACTGTGTGATTGATCTGATCTGGTCTGCTGGGAGCTCTTGCCTGACCAACAATGCTGTTGTTGGATTCCTTATTTAGCAGAGCCCCATGGCTTGTGTCCTTCAGGTGATCACAGGAAGGCTACCCTCCCGTGTCTGTTAAATTCTTTTTAGTCGAGTTTAAGGTTGGCTGTCACTTGAAGCTGTCATTATATATCATATATTGTAAAATCTAGTCTGGTCTGTTTTCTGTGTAAAATCCAATAAAAAGTATTTTGGGTTTATCTTTGCTGTTCCTAGGGAGAGAACACAGCTAAACTACTATTACTTCTGCCAAAGTGGCAATTTTAAATCAATATTGGTAGGTATTCTTTATGAATAGCATCAGTTCACATTCTTTTAAGCAGAAAGCTAAGAATATGAACGGGGAGCACAACAGCCTAAAATGTCAGCAAGGTAGCTGGTAGGAGATTAGAGTGGCTGTCCTGATGTACTTGCTTGCCAAATGAATGAAATCCCTGTTCATATTAACCATTTGGATGTGTTCCATCCTTAATTTGTGGCAAATGTATTTGCCCTGAGGGTGAGGATTTCCTGGGTTAGTCCTAAAGAGGAGAAAAACATAGATGGCAAACTTAAGATAGGAAGACTGCTCTAAATAGAGATATACACCCAAGGGGAAGTTTGAAACAATTACCAATTGAACAAGTAATTAATATTCACATAACTGTAAAACATGTGGTCTTTTCTGTAATACAGATGCTCTCCCTTTTTTTTTTCCACTCAGGACTTGATTTTTATGGATACATTAAACTAATAAACTTTGTCAGATTAAAGGTAGGTGTGCCACATACTACTTCTGTGTTCTGACTCTGGAGAATAGTGCTGTGCTTTCAGTTTGCCCATTTCTAATAATTGCATGAGATTTTGTATTGTTCTTTAAAAAAAAAAACCCAGGAATTAAAGTAGCTGTTGATTGGTTTATCTAGATACGAGGCTGTTTTGATTTTAAATATATTTAATTAATATGAAGGCTTCTTTCAGAAAGGGATGTTGAGATTTGCACAAAGCCTTCATGCTGTGTAGTATCATCATGTTTTATTAGGGTTTTTTGGGCCTTTGACTCTGCTGTTTCACTTCAGAAATGGGTTCACTTCTCAAGAACTGAAGCTTCTCAGTCCTTGCATGTGTGTTGGTGTAAAAGCATTTCCTGAGGGTATGAGCTGGCCAGACCCCTACTTAGTATAGCTGATCCCTTAAGTTACAGAACATAAAACTCTGCTAAAATGATACCTGAGTCAGGAAAGCTAATGGGAACCTACAGTTTTAAGATAGGCCTTCATATATTTTGTGTGTCTTGTGACTTTGTTCCTTCATTATTCCCTAAAAGTTTAGGTTAAAACTCAGTACCATCTTACCTTGCTAAGTGGTTTTTACTTCAGTCTTCAAATCTTAAATCCTCAAGTATTTAATGCATAACTGCTTGGAGTAAACACAGAAAGGCAAAAACTGAAGTCCAAAACTGACTTCTTTTTTCCTAACCAAGTATGAACTGGATGCAGACAGGAGACAATACAGTGTTTCTGACTTGTGTTCCTACAGCACTGTTCATGTGAGAACACCTGACAGGATTAGTATCTTGGATTTATAGATTAGCCAAACACCTGAGTGAACTTGGTCCTGAGAGCAGTGCAGTTGTGCTAGTATCCTTCAATATCTATCAATGTGCTGTGCATTACCACTTACACTGAATTCCTTGATCCTGGAGCTGCCTGGGCTTTCCCAGCCTTTGCTACAAAGCTCCTTCAGTAATACCCTGCATATTTTACTGTGTGAAAGAACACATCTTTGCCTTGTTTTCTTGAATGAAGTTGAAGGGCTGGTGTTTTCAAGGAAACTTAGCTTACATGTTCTTCTCCTGTCTAGAAACCAACTGGAGCATATTTGAGTTCTCTCAACAGCCCACTGCCTTGGGAAGGAGAGGAATATTTGAAACCAGAACTGGAAGATGATCCCCTGCTTCAGTTTGGTAAATAACTGCTTCAGTATGATGCCTGCTTTGTGGGATAAATGTGGTATTGTCAGAGTTCATGGCATGTGAAGCATTGACACTGTTACTCAATTGATTTATGTATCTGAGAAAGCCCACGTACTAATTATATCTAATTTAATTATATCTAAACCACATGTCTCTTCTAGAAATAATCAAACACTGGTATTTAAGGAATCCTGAATTCTGGATGTATTTGCCTTAACTTAGAGCTTGCTTCTAGCATATTTGCTTCTTCTGCCTGGTCTTGTGTTTTGTAGTTAGCCCTCTCAAATTCAGTCATGCCTTTTGTAAAAAAACCAGCTTGTACAAAGCATCCAAAGACAGAAATAGCACGAAGTGTTTATGATATGCTGTGAAGTCATACATGATTGGTAGGTGTTCTTTTTCCTCCCTGTTTCATCAGACATAGAAGATCTTTGTGAACCTGTAGAAGTTTTGCCTTCTAATGGTTTAAGTGATACCATGGTGCTCCTTGAACAGTTAAAACATGCGAAACACAGAGCCGGAGCTGCAGAAGCAGCCTTGGCTAGAGCACAAGATGATCTTCAGAAAATGAAGTAAGTGTCTGAAGTTTTGGGCTGTTTTTATTTGATGTGTTTTAGATGAGATGTTCATGTTCAAACACCAATAAACTGAAAGAAGTAGTAGAATGTAACTATGAAGTAAACCTTGGGGTAGGACTTGTAGGTCTAACTTGTCTGTTGTAGATGGTTAGTAAATGTCTTGTAGATGGTGAGTAAAAACTGCACAGTAACCTGCACAGATTGAAAGAACAAAGTATGCTTAGAAGAGCTAAGCAAGCACATCAGTCAGAAATAGGTATTTTCCTTCAGACTGCTCTTTGTTTTTGAGCCTAGTCCTTTCGATAGGAATTTAAATACTGGATGCACACACTGGAGAAGAGATAGAGTGTCAAATTGAATACAGGACTCGAGAGGTGTTCAGAGTTGGCTTCAGACAGTAGTTAGTAGAGTTCAGTTACAGTTTGGAGAAACTCTCAGTGGAATTAGTAAATCAACTTTTTTCAGCTACTTTTGTTTTCAGTATCAGATGAGGGTAGTAAGAATATACAGTCAGGACATCCCTGTAGTTACTTCTAAATCTTGAGTTCTGCAAAATATGAATTGACAATGCTCCTGGATAACATGGAAATATAAACTTCATTTAAATCCTCTACAAGCATAGCATTTCAAGATCACACTGACTGGGCACCGAGGAACTGAAATTATATTTAAGAGACTTGGAAAAGTAATTCACGGTCTTTTGTGTGAGAAGTTAATCAGCAAAAACCCTCATAAAATACATTTGAGGATTTGTTGTACAGGTAACTAAGTACACCAAAATATATTAATGTATGCAAATCCTCTCAGCTGTGAAAAATTATTTATGTCAAAAATTATCAGTTTTGTTTTCAGGTGAGTTTGAATTTTGTAAATTGTACTTTACAGCACACAGACCTTTTCTGGTATCTCTGTGTACATTATGCATTAATTCATCATAAACAGCAAGAATGACAAATTTGTCATTGTGCTTCAAAAATGTGGGAGTGTTTTCTGTGTGCCTTTTTGCCTTCTTCGTGTTCCATTAATTTTCATTTAAAACAAGAATAACCTTCTCAGGTTATCAGTAGCAATTTCTTTTGAGCTCTCTAAACTTCAGTGAGGCTTATAGATTTTTTTGAAGTTAGTATATCAAGTTATCTGCTCTTGTAAGAGGGAGCCTTTAATTTTTCTTTCTCAATGCAACCTCTTTAATTCAGCAGGGGTTGGCTGGCAGCAAAAATAGCCAGATGTAGAGCTGATGAAGCAGCACAGCTTTAAATTATGGACTACTGTCTAATATGGACTAATGCCAGTTGCATTGTAGTAGTCTAAATGCTGTAATTCAGTGGTTTGTGCTGGAGGTTATTCCACAGAATATCATCTGCTCCCTTTCAGGTAAACCTCTGTGAAATAATGACAGTAGCATTTCTATAAATCAGATCACCTCCAGCATTAGATGTAACGTAGAGATTTAAGAGCACAGCTTGTCTATACTGAATTTTTTAATCTGTCTCCTCTTTAGAGGTGATGGCTTTTGTTTTTATTTCTCTTTTTTCTTGATTAAGAAGCCAGCAGGACAGCTCTGTCTTTGGAGTTTCTTCAGTGCTTATGTTGCATGCATACATTAGAGGATCTATTGGCTTAAATAATTTTGAATTAAATAATTTAAATCCCACACAATGCTAATTATATTTAATTGTAGATGTCATAGAATCCATTTTATGAAAGTTTAAAATTGTATAATGTAGATATTTGTATAAAAGTAAAGAAAATGCAAAGTACTGTAGTAAAGAGCAGTATTAAAAATAAGATCCAGACCGTTTCGGTGTAAGCAAATATAGGAAGTTTTTGAAACTGACAAAATTTCAATACAAAATCCCTTACCATATTCTCTTCCCCATCCAAACTAGCTGAGCAGGGAACTATTTGAAATGTCAGGAGTGAAATAGTATTTTTGGTTTTGTTATTCTATAAGGAGGCTATTGGTAATGAGATTGTTACCTGCAGTTCCTATATGTGAAGTTTCCATTTAAGAAAGTATGATACTGTTAAAGGTGAGTATCAGAGACTTTGGAGTGGTCTAGGATGCAGCTTTTGTTGCTGTTGGACTGCAGACCTTGGAAGAATATTGTCTGGCTGAAGAGTGTTTGCTTTTTCACTTCACTGTGGGTGTAGTATGATCTCCTTGTCCATGTCTAATAGTGTTTTCATTATAAACCCCTTGATTTGTGTATTTTGTCATCAAATCTGCTTTGAGGAATGAGAACATGGAATCACAGAGTGGTTGAGTTGGAAGGGACCTCAAAGCTCATCCCGTTCCAAACCCCCTGCCATGGGCAGGAACACCTCCCAGCTTGCTCAGAGCCCCATCCAGCCTGGCCTTGGACACTTCCAGGGATGGGGCATCCACAGCTTCTCTGGGCAACCTGTGCCAGGGCCTCACTGCCCTCACAGTAAAAAAATTCTTCCTAATCTCCAGTCTAAACATACTGTCTTTGAGTTTAAAAGCCATTTGTCCTTGTCCAAAGTCCCTCTCTGTATTTCTTGTAGCCGTTTTAGGTACTAAGGGGTACAGTGGGGTCACCCTGGAGGCTTCTTTTCTCCAGGCTGAGCAATCCCAACTCTCTTAGCCTTTCTTTTCCCTTTTGAAGGAACGCAAGACCAGGGAGGAGAGAAAATAAGCAGCATGAAATTTAAATAATAAATTGAATTTTAAGCTCCCTTTTCTTTTCACCCAAGAGCCTCAGTTTTAAAATGCTTCCTTCTTCCTCACGGTAGTCACCCAGTGTTGTGTGGGCTGCAGTTCTTGTGCTCTTTGTATTGAGTCCATATCTGCATTACACAGCCTGAAACACCTTGACACTGCAGTGCTGGCTTTTATACCAGCAAGTGCAAAATAGGTAATTCTGCCTTAAAAATAGAAACTACCCCCCAGTATTTCACTGCTGATAGTTGCTTGCTGTAAGCAGAAAGCTGGGCTTGCTGTAGGGAGTGCAGCGCTGCAGCAGCCCTGAGGAGCCTGCAGAGGGAGGATGTGCACACCTAAAGCTGCTCCCATTGTTGCCCAGCCCCTGGGCAGCCTGGATTCCCTCTTTCTCCCAAGCCCTTTCTCCCCCCCTGCCCAGCCTCCTTTTCATGGTCCCATAAACACGTCTCAAGGGTATATTTCAAATTGATTACAGACAATTTGCTCAGGATTTTGTGATGAACACAGATGTCAGGAGCAGGTCGTCATCCAGCGCCATTGCAGACCTTCAGGAGGACGAGGATGGCGTTTACTTCAGCTCCTATGGACATTATGGGATACACGAAGAGATGCTAAAGGTTAGAAAGTCATCGCCACTGCATCTTCATAGGACTAAAGAGGAGAAGTGGAATGCAGTGGTCTCTGTGCCCATAAATATACTGCAGAGCAGCTGCATTTTTAACCCTTTCTGTCCAGGCGAGGTGTTTTAGTGGTAGTTAGGCTGAGAGATCATTTTTCAGTTTTATTTCCTTTGTGTAAGTTCTGTTTATGGGAAGCATTAGGAACAGAAAATCATTTACAGTTCTGCTTGATACTACAGTACCTTTGCCTACCTTGCCAAAAGCAGCTTTTTCCTGCTTGTTTAAAACATGAAGGATAAAACATAGTACAGACAGTGAATATTTTTCTTTAGTTTTACATTTTCCTTATAATTGAGATTTGTTAGGCAAGACCATTTCTCAAGTATTGTGGTTTTCTCTTGAACTGGGTAAACAGAAAATGTTACTTGGGCATGGTTTAGTGTATTAATAACACGACATTGAACTAATGGAGCAGTTCCTCTCATATGCTTAAGATTTTTAAAAAAATGCTTAAAACTTCTCAAAGGCAAACCTATGTATCCCCTTTTAACTTTAAAATAAGAAAAAACAAGCACAAAGCCCAACAGCTTATAATTAACTTGTAAATTGAAATATCTTAATGCTTCCTTTCAGAGAAAATATCATAGTTGTGAGAGTTTTATAATTTTAAGGCATAAAAAAATAAAAATCTTGTCTAAAGTTGAGGCAGAATACAGAGTTGTGAAGTGACTTTGTGCCTGCAGCTGGCATATAAAGCTTTCAGCTTTGTAAATCATTTAGTGGCCCCAATGCAGAAATACACATGAATCTGTGTTAAGAGTAGTATGACTGTGAGGTTATTATTAAGGGTAGGAGATTTTACGGAAGCACAGAGATGGCTGCAAAAGTAGAAGAATGTTTTCTGAAATGTGTAGTTTGTAGAAATACAACTGAAATGTAAACTTGAAGATAAATAAAAATGATAGGTGCTTGGTTTTGCAGCTGTATAAAGCTGTCATTTGAGATAATGTAGGCTATAGGATGACAAAGCCTTTCTATTGGCTAATAAAGTTTACAATAAATCTGCATCTCTGCACAGGGAGATGGGTACAAAATTGTATTTTACTGATTTAAGGGTATGTTTGTCAGAATCCTTTTATGAAGACTTCTGACTTTCCAAAACATAGGAAAATGATTGTTTTTATTGTGTGCACATTGAAATTTTTTCTTTATGCTAGGCATTCGCTTTGATTTTTTTTTTCCTGTTTACTGTATTTACATAAATATAGTGGCTTACTACATGAACATTTTTAAGAAAGCAGTCTTGCTGTCTGAATTATAATCCCATTTCTGAAACTGTTCAGTCTTGAAACCTTTTTTGTCCTTATGCCTGGCAGTGGTAAGACAGAATTTCAACTTGGGGTTTTTTCCTGCAAATACTTCAGAGGTGGAGCAAGAATGTTGTTACTTCACACTTGCCAAGTCACTGGTGTTTTCATTGCTCTACCTTTTTGCTTGAGAATTTCTTGGCTATCATCTTAATAAACATTTTTACCATTTTACTTAAACCAAGAAGGCATTACATGGAAAGGTCGAGTGGGAGAAGGGGATCGGTGAATAGAGACCCAAAGTGCTTGGCTGTGGCTACAGCTGCATTGAGTTGGAGCAGTGCTGAAGCAATGTGAGGGAAGGATGCAAGGCTGAAAGCTTTCCAGCTGGCTGCTTTCTCAATTGATTATTTATTTTTAAACTTTTTTGGTCCTCCCAGCAAATCCTATTATATACTGCAGTAGAGGTGATGTGCTAAAAATAGTTGCTCTGAACATCATAGCAAGCCAATATGGTTTTAAAAGGTCGTGGTTTCTGTTATTAATGTTAATTATGCAGAATTTTAAAGCAGAATTTTCTAAAATAAACCCCAGCTGCTGTTTGGGTTGTGTGTGTGATAGTACTTTTACACATAGAGCTGGATTTTAGGATTTTCAAGCCTCAAAATAATTTTTTGTCTCCAAAATTTTGTTATCATGAAAATGTTCTCACCACTGTTTTTGCTTTTGTTCTTTTATTAAAATAGACTTTGTTCTTGCTCACTGTAGAAAATTTCTCTGTTGTTTCTAGAAATGCTTAACTTGCTGTAGTAGAAAAATATCTTAGATTTAATAAAAGTACAGGGATTTTATTCTTCAGCATTATTTGCACTAGACAAAAAATTGCTGAATTTTTTTTATTTGTCTGTAATACTTGAACTGCAACAGCAACTCTGAAACCTATACTTGGCTGTCAGTTTGTGTACCTGCTGATGCATGTTAAGAGAATCAATGTTTTAACAGATTACCTTGCTGGTAAACCGAGCTATGCTGTGGGCTTTTTTATATTAAGATACTATGTATGTTTTGTTCTAGGCTTGAAAATATTCCAGCTTCTCTGGCCCTGTTGTATTTCAGTCAAACTTATTTACTGTGTTGGACTTTCATCAAATGGGCTGTATAGCTTTAACTACTAGTTTGTCATCATGATTGCAGATTTCAGAAATAAAACCAAATTAATTTGATGCATAACTTCTTTTTTTACAGATATCTCTGTGTCACAGGGGTGTCAGAGAACAAAATTATTCAAAACATTTTATGAGCTTGTGATTGAAATTTCCACCATTTTCTGTTTAAGTTGGTTTCTGTTTAAGTAGGTGTAATATTGTCACCCTATTACTGCTGTTCCTGGTTAGTGATGAACTTAATTAAGAACTTTGAAACATTCAAAATAAAAGGCAGAATCAGGAAACCATAAAGTAGTTTCTTGTTTTTCCTCAAACTGAGGCAGCTGGCTTCATTTCCCTCAGTAAATTCTGCAACATTATTGTACAGAAGTGTCATGATTGCAGTGCCCATATAAGTACAGTATGTGCAATGCATCTGTAGGCCAAGTTGAAAAGCAAATTGTTCAGCATTTTTGAATTTTATGCTGTACCTAAGTAGAAAAAGTGAACCCTCTTTGTTCTTTGCTAGGATAAAGTCCGTACAGAGAGCTATCGTGACTTCATCTATCAAAACCCACATCTCTTCAAGGACAAGGTGGGTACATCTGCTCAGAAGATCCAGTAATTTCTGTGGTTTATTTTGTCTCAAATGGTAGAAAACCTGCAGGTTAGCTACTGTGTAGCTCTGGGAATGGAGAGTCGCAGTGCCAGGATTTGATCTAATGCGCTCTGCCTTTATTAGGTGCTGGAGAGCTGTTGAGCTGCTGGAGGGTGCAGTGTGCTGATAAGAGCAGTGGTGATCTCTATTGTCATTGTGCTGTGTGCCGTGGCGGGGGGCTCATTAATTATCTTGGCGGGGTGAAGTTGAGCCTCTCTTGTCGAGGATATTAGGTGGAATCTCTCTGAGGGCTCTTTACCAGGATTAAGTGAATTTCCATGTATGCCTGATACAGTAAAAATGTCCTGGAAGCCCTGTGTAATTAGAGCTGGGAAAGAATTCATGTGGAACTGATCTTTTTGAATTAGTGCTGTTTTGTGTCTCCAGACTGGGTGCTTATTATTAAAGGGCTTGGAATTGTGAGCTAGTACTTCATTTGCAGTGAGGAGGGATTTCACTGATAGGATCTTACAGTGGTTATGACCCCTGTACAGTAATAATCCTCTTGTCTTTTGTATTTCTGCTGTCTGTTTCTGATGAGTTTGTTGTGTTTTGAGCTTATAGAACCACAGGATGGTTTGGGTTGGAATGGCCCGCAAGATCATCCAGTTCCAACCCTTCTGCCCTGGGCAGGGACACCTTCCACTAGACCAGGTTGCTCAGAGCCCCATCCAGCCTGGCCTTTAATGTTTTTTTTTCAGGGATGAGGCATTCACACCTTCTCTAGGCAACCTGTGCTAGGGCCTCACCACCCTCACAAGGAGGAATTTTTTGCTAGTATCCTATCTAAGCCTACTCTCTTTCATTTAAATCCATTCCCCCTTGTTCTGTCACTCCAGGCCCTTGTAGAGAGTCTCTCTTCATCTTTCTTTTAGGCTCTTTTCAGGTACCAGAAGGTGACAATTAGGTCACCCCAAAGCCTTCTCTTCCAGGCTGAACAATCCCAGTCCTCTCAGCCTATCTTTGTAGGAGAGGTGAGAGAGATACAGTTCTGTCCTGATAGAAAGTAAATAGTTTTCTTCCCTTTTTTGCCTCAATTCTTGTCACAAGCCTATTTCTACTAAACATTTATTAATTCTTTGATTATAGTGAGAGGAAAAGCAAAAGTATTGTAGAATTATGCTATCAGGTGACTGCGTAGGTGGGCAGCCCATCTAACAAAGCAGAAAGATCAATAAAGGAAAGAGAACTTTCCCAAGAGGAATCTGGTTTCACAGATGCCCCTAAAATTGATAACTGCAGGTTTTCGCAGGGTAGGACTGATCTGAAGTTAACAAAATGTGAGGCCTTGTGGAACAGTAATTTCTCATGATTGATAGTATTTCTCCTGTGCTGTATGGACGTGCTGGGAACATTGAAAACAAAACATGGAGTAACTGTTGGAGTCAATGTTGCTTCAGCCCCAGGAGTAGACACTCATGCTTAGAAACAGCTTAGGCAATATGTGTGCTTACTCTGTTGTAAAAGCATTCAACTCCTCTGAAGAAGTGCTCAAGTATCACAACATCTACAAACTGATTACTGAACATGGTTTTTGCAGCATTTTTTTGATCAAGGTTACCTCAAATTCATGGTGTATCCAAAGCCATCATGGTGTGTTGAGGTTGAACTGAAAAACAGAATCTCTTGCTTTGAGTTCCCAATAACCCCCACCCATATGACCAGTGCCTTGCTTAACTTCTGTGTGTGGCAAAATGATGTAGCTTTCTCTAGGTACCCTGTTATGGAAAGTGACATCTGTTACAGACTTTTACTGAAGGAGCTGTGCTGAAGGAGCTGTGTAGGATACTTTGCTGAACTTAATGTATCCTATAATGCTCTCAGGACCATACTAATGAATGAAAATTCCAAAGGCTGTTTTCCCTTAAATTTTAATTACAATTTTTAAAAAATGAGAAAAGTTCTGATGTAGGAGTGTGCCCCCTGTTGACGGAGTGACCAAATTATCCTTTGTCTCCTTAAAAAGGAAAAAAGCCCAGAAGTTTCTTTCCTCACTTGGGTAGAAGACACCTCATAGGACCTTGGGGACTTCACCTCAAACTTAAGGATAGCCAATTGGACAGAAGCCAAAAAGTCCCACCTAAGCAATTCACTAGAAAGAGAAGAGAACAAAGAAACGAATGGCTTTTGCGGGGTGTTTTACCAGGAGCAAGAACCCCTTGCACCTGGCTCGGGTTTTCTCTGTAAAGAGCTTTGTTATTTTGCCTTTTAGTAAAACTTTTCCTTTTTCCAACACTACCACAGAAGCCATCCTGCTGATTTTATGCCTTCTGAGGTAGCTGAGCTATCTTGGGTGTGATAAACTTCTCCCAGAGCTTATAAGACCTGGTTCAAGGCGATCTTATATCAGTCTGATATTGTGTTTCCTAGAACTCCCTTATGGTATTCCTCCCTGAAAAATGCACACTGACGCTTTTTGGTTTTTTCTGAATGGACAGTTGTGAGGTAGTTTGGGAGGAACTTGTTCAAAGAGCTAAATTTTTATACTCCCTTTTGATGCAAGTCTGCATCCTAACCTTTAGGATACCAAAGAGGTGTGATTGCATGGTGATAGATGATAACAGAGTATCTAGGTTTGTTTATTATGCATATTTTATTCTGAATCAGCCAATTTGTTTATTCTGTCTCAGCTTTCAAAATAAACTATTAAAACTTGAACGAATCCTGCTTGCTGCCTTTGTTTTCAACCTGTCAAATTTATTTGAGATGAGAATTGGACAGTTCAGATTACCTGGCAGGAGTAATGAAGGTAGCTGTACTCAGTAAAAGGAAGTGTGGTCCATTTTACAATGAGAGTACTTTTGGGTGGAAAAATAATTTAGTTGCACTGTGGCTGTTGCTGCTTAGCACTGTTGCCGTGCTTAGTTTTTGTTGTAAGACTGAAATCTGAGGCAACCATCAGTGCTATATTCAGGGAGTAAAATGAACTTTTAAACCACTGTCCTGCCAAGAGCTCATTGATGAAATGAATTTAATTGGCCACAGCCCCTAGCCTCCTGATTTTCTGAGTTTAAAGTGATTTTTTCTGTCACTGAAAGTAGGATCTCAGTTTTGCTTAGACTGCAGAGGAGGCTGTGAAGCTGCAGTGTATTGTAGTGTAGTGAAATCACTGGTCCAGCTGCTCCAGGTCTTTGGTGAGAGGCCATATGTGATTGTTGCAAGAATGTGTGGCCTGTAGACCCTTGTCCTTAGGCTAGTTGATGATCACTCCACTTGTCTTTCCCTTCCTCACACATACTCCAACTTGTATATTTTCCCTCCAGTGCCTCTTTTCCATCCCGACCCCTGCCTAAGGCTAGATGAGTTCCATCTGGGTTTTTAAGTGACCAGGGCAGCTGTCCAAAGTGGTGTCTGTTTTGATTTTATCCCAATTTGTGGTGATTGCTCTCTTTCATGCAACTGTACATCAAGATGATTCTTTCACAGTGGTTTATTTTTGGCTGTGACTTCCAGCTGTCATGGCTCAGTGATTTTGTTAACTACCATAGGTGAAATGTTAGAAAAGGTGATGTTGGAGGGTGTGAGATTTTGGCAGCTGCAAGAATATTGATTTTTATTTTCTATTCCTGTCTCCAGCACATTCAGTTTAGGGATTTCTGTAGCTATAACATGCTGTCACTTAACTTCTGAGTTGTAGAGTTGACTCCTTTTGAAACATAGCTGCAAAAGAGTTGCAGGTGAAACTAGTAACTCTATCCACAACTTCCCTCTACACAAGCTGCTGTAAAAGGTCGTAATACTGATGGTTTTGTAGTCCATTTCCAGGTTTTAAATGGCTCTACAGAGATGGGTTTCAGTCAGTTCTTCAGTCACTACTTCCCAGACCACCACATCAGCAGCTCCCTTATGCTAAGGATGAACAGCTGGTTTTATTCATGCTGGCTTCAGGATCATAGTTCTGTATCCATCATCAGAATGTACAGAATTGTATACAAGGAAGGCAGGCAGATTTGAGCTACAGAGCATTCCAGTATTTGCTTTGCTGCTCTTTGTCAGGTGAAGTGCAAGGTTTTGTTGTGCCAAAGCAAGAGTGATCAGTAGCTGATAAGTGGGAAAGTGTATCAGCAGCAGGGTGCATTATTGCCTTGAAACATTTTGTAAAATGGGATTATAGTTCTCAAATACGGGATTGATTAGTGAGGGGTTTGATGCCTTCTTTGGAAAAATGTTTAATGTAATGAAAGCTGTGAGGGCAGGTTTTACAGCACCCTGTGCTGTGAGAAGAAGAGACAGTGACATCAGTTTTTCCTTTCTAATAAATTCTTGCTGTGACTGGTAATTCTGACTCAGTGTTCTTGTTAACTTAGTGTATTGTAAGTTGTACTTTCATTTTTAGGTCTTATGTAGGGGAAAGTAAGTTCTTTCTTTACAGTTCTGATTCTGCTCATGCTTAAATGCTGTACATGATATGAATGGCTCTACATAGTGTTTAGAAAACTTATTTTGATTTTCAGACTTCAGAACATTTTTTGGTTTAGTGCTTAGGGTTTTTTAACACCATTGGTAAAGCTTAGCTATATCAGATATGAATCTAACTATAAGACCGTTGATGATCTGGCCAATGCAGTAAAATACACCCTCAGAATCTCCAGAGATGTCTTTCAGCCCCAGTAATTCTGTGAAAACATCAAGCCTGGAACTCAGCTTAGAAATCTACTGTAACACATTCATTAGGTTTTTAGCTGTTGAGCATTTCCAGCAGTTAGAAGAAATGCACTGTTAGGATAGCAAGGCCTGAAAAATGCTACTTGGTAAAATATCTATGAAGCTTAAAACTGCTGGCAGCTCAATGCTACTTAAGTCATAAATTCGGTACTCTTTTCTTAGTTGCTTCACATTTTTTAACTTTCCAGTCTTCCTGTAGTAGCTGATATGTGATATACAAAAACCCAGGCATATCCATGGATCTTATTGAGCTGAGTGTACTTTTTCCAGCTGTAGTGGTGAAATTCACTGTTTCCTGAAAACTCTAGGGATTCCATCTGAACTGGATTTTCTCTCACTCTATTTTGATTATAAATAGTGCTAGACAGAAAATATTTCCAGGTGTTAAAACTGTGCCAGTGACCATTTTAAAATTTAGTCATCTTGAGCCATAGCTGTTTTGAGGCAGTTGTGGCCATGTCTGGCAGAGGATTCCTAAATAAAGTTTCTGAATAGACCTTTAATTAAAAATTGCAGCTAGAATATGTTTTCTCAGTGCCAATGCCAAGTTCATTTATTTGTGATTCAGTGATTAAAATTGCTCAGGCTATAATTTCCTTTTTCTCCTATTCATGTAATATTTTAGGTGGTTCCCACATAATTGCTTGCTGTTCTTTCCCATGTGACTGGGTTACTCTGCAGCTGGGATTAGTAGGCTTCATTGTCTGCCTGGAAAAGGTGGTAAAGTGGGGAGTTAGAACTGCAGTTTGACTTGGATATCTCTGCATGTAACAGTAGGACTTTATGCCTTCTGTTGGAATATGGTATCTCACTGATGCAGAAAGAAGTGTAGAAAAATCATAACAAGGAAAATAAGATTGTTTTGCTTTCATTTATTCCTTTCAGGTGGTTTTGGATGTTGGCTGTGGAACTGGAATACTCTCCATGTTTGCTGCCAAAGCGGGTGCCAAGAAAGTGATTGGAGTTGACCAATCTGAAATCATCTATCAGGCCATGGACATCATTAGGTAGGAGAAGTTGTGGTTATTAGTTTTCTGTTTCTTTATAGGAATTTAAAATTTCTGTAATTTGTCTGTGTTACAGAAAATAAAAGGTCTACCCTGTCAACTGCTCTCCCCTAATTCAGCAGTGCTGAGGGTACATCCTGTCCAGTTAGGTCTCTAAAGGTGTTCATTAGTATCAGAACTAGCACTGAGCCCTGAGGGACACCTCTGGTACCTGGCTACCAGTTAGGATTTGTACTCCTCCTCTCAGCTCTTGAACCTCATGGTCTAGACTCGTCTCCTCGTTCATGTATCTACTCCACATGTCACTAAATTGCCTGTGGAGGATATTTAGGGAGGCTGAGCATATATAAAAATCAAGCAATGACATCTGAAGACTTACAAAGGATTTCTTAGGGCGAGGTAGGAGGAGCGTAAGTGTCCATGTGCACTGTTGGTAGCTGAAGGCTGTACATTTTTTCATTTAGGTTGATTTTATAACAGCAACTGTGAAAATAAAATCCAGGTAGATACTGAAGAATTTGGGAGTGACAGGTTTTTTGTGCAAGCTCAAGTGGCACAGAAGTAATGTTGTCTGTGCAGAATTTGTTAGGTACCACTCACACATTGGTGGTGCAGCACTGCATACTTGGATGCTGTAAAATTACTCAAATACCTGCTTGGGAAAAGCACCATGTTAAACCTTAAGTGCATGTTTGACTAAAACACTTTTCTGGCACAAGAACTCACTCCTTAAAGAGAACTTTACCTCTGAGTCCATGACATTCTCAGAATGCTTGCAAGTGTGAAATAGTGTTTTATATCTAATGTACTAGATTACAAATTTAAGGCTTTTATAACTTTCAACAAGTGCACAAAGTCCTTTGAGTGTTATTTATACTTAGGGGAGAGTAGAAGTAACAGTCAATATGTATTATCTTTGGGCAGAAGGGCAGGCCTCTAAGAAAAGCAATGAATCAAAACTCTTAAGAGTGATGAATTGCCACTTGAAGTACACAGCAAGTCATCAGTAAGGCTGCACCTTCATAGGTACTTTCTGCTATAAAAGGTGCAATTCACATTAAAGTCTGCAGTTCACACCAAAACAATTTATATTTGTCTGTTTAAAGCTACTTTTCCTAAAGGAATAAAGCTGGCAAAGTTGCAGTGGAATAACAAATATTTATTGGAACACTAAACAACTCTGTAGCTTAAAAAATGACTGTTGGGGCACACTTCCACCTGTGATTCAAGTGTGTGCTCAAAACCTTTGTCCTTACCAGAATTCAGGTTGATTTCTAGCATGGTAATTACTGGAAACAGTGCAACCCATGTGTGTAAGTGAACCAGAATACATAGCCTGAGTAGCCTTAAAAATAAACTTACTTTAAAATAAATTATTGCCTTTTCTTTTTCTTGCTGTGAATAGTCCCTGTAAAGTTTCTAGCACAGTGAATTACTTGATTTTTGTCATTCATTGCTGTTTAACTAGAATAGAAGTTGAAGTAGACTTCCTAAATAACTTCTCAGTTTTTACTACAATGTGTAAACTACATTGGTTGGTTTGGGTTTTTTTAAAACATTATCATTGAAAACAAGTATGTAGTGAATTAATCCTTTTCCACTCTGTTGTTTTAAATCATGTCCTTGGATGTGGTTATTTAGAAAGTTATCTTTGTATCTCTTTTAGTCCTTCTTAAATTATTTTTGTGGGTGGTAGCTCTTTAACATTCCTCACTTTGAACTTCTGGTTTTACTTCTGTTTAGAGCATTAAATATTATATTAGTAATGAACTGCTATCCTCTAACAGAAAACTGTCTTGTGTAAGGATTTAATTGATCATTGTAACAGCCCAAGTGTTCAAGGAGCCCTTTGACCTTTTCCTTTCCTTCCCTTCATCCTGATCGTACTTCCATTGTCTCTTAGATTGAATTTTTAATGTCATTACTGGTCTGCATTGAAAGCCAGACAGAATGTAAGAGTAAGATATCAGGAGAGGGAGGGAAGGGGCAGAGGTAAGAACTGCAGTGAGAAGATAAATTTCTGTGGTGAGAATTTCTTTTCTGCCCTCTGTGAGAATAGCCATGGTAGTAAAGACAAGTGCAAGAAAGACTATCTGGTTTGCCAAGAAGAAAAACAGTGCATTTCAAGCATTTGCACACTTAGTGATTTCACTATGGTGCAGTTCTTGTTTCAAACCTGTAGTCCTGTCCCAGTCCCTCCCTCCTTACGCAGGATGGTTGTACCATGACATGCATGTGAGGTAGTCCCTGATCACTGCAGGTACTGAACATTGCAGATGCTTTTGCTCAGAGCACAGTGGGAAGGGTGCCTTTGCTGTGCAATAACTGTAGTACTGATTTAGAGGGAAGCTCTGTTCTCAGTGACATTGCAGCTGGTTTGGTTAAATAAAAAAACGAGTCATGCAAAACAGCTTTGTAAGGAAGTTAATTTCCATTGCTGTCCTGGTGTGGTGAGTAGGCTCTGATTGCTGTGGAGGTCAGAGGAGGAGAAATGGAAACAAGCAACTTTTAAATAAGGAGGAGCAGCAGTCTTAAATTGTCTTCTCTGTTTTCCTGGTTTCTGAAGCATGCACATTTGCATGCATGGCACGTTGGAGGTATACAGATCTACTGTCTGCCATCTTCTCCTGGCACTAAATCTGCTGCAATTTTTAGCTACTTGGAAATGTTCCCTCTGAAATATAACTGAGGAATAGTACATTCTAGTGCTTCTTGATTAGTTAAACCAAAAAGTTGGTGAGGGGAAGAATGCAAAATACAGATGTCAGTATATCTCTCTTGACAGCATAAATTCAAAATAGAAACCAATTTGTTTATGTTTTGACTTGCAGATTAAATAAACTTGAAAAGATTATTACATTAGTCAAAGGAAGAATTGAGGAAGTTGATCTGCCTTTGGAAAAAGTGGACGTAATTATATCTGAGTGGATGGTAAGGTGCATGGCTATTTTCAAGCTGTTTTCAGGAAGAAGATGTGTTTTATTTCATTTGAAAAGTTATTCTATAACTGATGCTAGTTTTTTTTAACCAAAGAATCTATCATGGTTCCAACAGGGTCTTTGACAATGTCAGAGATGGGATGGCAGTCCTGATTATGTGGCACTTGGACACAATTCCTGGTCCCTCTTGTTCAAGCTCTTTCAAGTCAAGCTTCTCTAAGTACAGTTGAGCTGCTTTAGGTGCAGCAAGTTTCTGTTACGTAGTTGGTTTGGAAATCTATAAAGCACTCAGTCATACTGTTGTGGCTGCTCAGGTGAAAGTAATGGAGAAATATTGTATTAGTCATCTAGCCAGCTCATTCTGATGGGTAAAATACCTTCAGTCTGCAAATTCAGCTAAGGACTCTCCTGACTCTGCAGGAAAGGTGACAAGGAGGGGAGGTGCCGCCTCTGGAAATCTGCAAATGCTGGGAGAGTTTGAAAACAGCGTTGTTTTTCATTGCTGGGTTTCAGCATAACAGTATAAACACTGATGTAAAAGTACAAAAGAAGTGTGATGGACAGCAGTGTGGAAATGAGCCATCTCCTGGAATCCATGGGATTTCAGCTGTTGGCCTGTTACCTTTTTCATGTGGTGGCTGGTAACTGTTACACTTGTCCTTGCTACCTGCCATTAATCCTGGTAAAGAAATCTGTATTACAAAACCCAGCGCCAGCCTGGGTTTCATAGTGACACAGGAATGCCTGTTCCCTATCAAAAATGTGGTAGGAAACATCTCTTTGAACGTTTTTTTTTGTGAACTGCTATTCAGTATCCTCATATCACAGGCCTTCAAAAAGCGCTTCAATGCATAGGTTTTCTGCATGCTACTTCCAGTTGCTGGCACTTAAAATTCCTTTCTGCCTGAAATTTAAGATCAGAAATGAAAACTTATATTCAATATTACTTGTTTCTTTGTGGGGTTTCTTTCATTTTTTAACAAACTGTGGCTGTTCTGCTATATACAATGGCCTTTGGTGGGGAGGTCATGCACTCGCTGTGGATCCATATGTATCTCCCTGGTTTTCAGGGAAAGATGAAAATGAATTGGTTTGCCTTTTTTTATATGTATTTGTTTATTATTACATGTGTCAGTGAACTAGAAATCTGCAGTTTTTCCTCCACTGCTGTAATGTACGTTATTTGAAGCATGAGCTTAATTTAGTATTGAGGCCACTAGTTTCAAGGATAGTTTAAGCCATTGGCTTAAGCTAGTGATTTAAAAATAGCACATTATGATTGGTGATTTTTGACAGTATGGTGGCTTCACTAGAAATGTAATTATAGTTTTTCAGAGAAATTTCTGATCAGCTGCCTAATATGTGCACCAAGATTAATGTTCCCAAAATCACATTTCTCCTTCTGGAGCCCAAGATTTGGTTTTAAAGGGAACCTGGACAGGTGAGCTGAAGTCGTGTTGTAAATCAGTGCCTCTAAGATGACTAAAGGATTTCAAGACTCAGCTCTTGTAAGAAATTAAGTATTGAATGTTGGATATTTTTCTTTTGTGTGCTAATTTACCTTTTTTATGTTGTAATTACATAGCCATGTGCACTTCAGTTAATTAGGTATTCTAAATATTTAGGAATGTTAGGATTTTTATAGGTTGCTGCATGACAGAGATAAAGAAGACAATGCTGTGGAAGTAAGATTGATAGCTGGACAGTGTACACAATGTTCCAACACTGTCCAGAAAGGAACATTATGTTGACTAATGCAGATGAAGATTCTTCTTTGGCTTTCTTGTGGGAATTTGCTTTTTAATTTCCTTCTCTACATGATACAGTGTGAATTCAGTTCTTAATATGTGAATGTAAGTGCTTGGAAATGTTGAAGCATGAGAGCGAAAAAGAATTCAATATATGTCAGATTTTGCCTCTTTATGCAGAGAATCTGTATGGACTGGCAGGAAAATTCTCATGTTTTTCTTTGTAACAAAAATATGAAAAGTTGTGGTTTCTGTTTAGAAAGCAAACTGCTTTTAGATTAGTGAATGTCAAACCCTTTTGTGGAGCCATAGCTTTGTTTTGCTTCGTACAAAATGCTGCTAAAGACCAGTACACAATAAGCTTTTTTTTTTTTTAAGAGCTGTGTCTGGAACATCAGAAAATTAAAAACAAGTATGAGGCAAGAGAGGGGGAAAATACTGCATTCTGCCAGGATTGTTTCTAGATTAGGCTTTCTGAAAAAGCTGTCACATAAAGCAGTGTCTTGTAAAAGGTACAGCATTGCGTTATGAGCATCTCAGTGTGATGGTTTCTGATGATCATTTACTTAATTGCAGAAGTGACCTATGACTGCCACAAACTGCTTGCTCTTCTTCCCTCTCTTTCATTTATAAATTTGTTCCTTTAAATTATGGAAAAATAGGAGAAGCATCTTAAATATTTCACAGTGGGCAGGCATGTGTGAGTGCATGTGTGTCTGTGTAGAAATTTATATTTCAAATGCATACTTACCATCTTCCAAAATAATACTTTCCCAATTTAAATCCCTCTGGATATGTTTTTTTCATGTTCCAGGTTTAGAGACTGAATGAAGAGCAGCCATACCTTCAGTGGTTTTATTTAAGCGTGTGAAAGAAATTAGCAGTGAACTTGTTTGTAATGTTCTAAATTCAACTTGGGACATCTGAAGTTTGTGTGTTTGACAATGTCGTCATCAGACCAGGACATTTCTTTGGTTGTGTTCTATTCAGCCCAATGAGTAAAACACAGAGGAATGCAGTGGGATGTGGGCAGAGCTGTGAGCTGTTCTCTTGGTGTCCAAAAGGCAGGTTGCTGAAGATTGAGGGCCCCTTGGACTACCAGAGGCCCAGATAAAGCTGTTCAGAGTTTCACTCCAGAGACAGGTGGACATGGTTTTTAGCAAAACTTCAGTGAAGTCTGCAACCTGACACGAGGGACTTCTTGTGTGCTGTGAGCCAGGAGCACAAGGGAGAGCAGGTGAGCTGAAGGGCCACTTCACCCAGTGAACCACATTGCCTTGAGAAAGAGTACAAGAATGGCCAAGGAATAGTCTCTGCTAATAACCAAACAGATTCTTTAAGGAGAAAGTCTGTCAGTTTTCAGAGAAAGGTTTTTTTGTATGTAAGAACAGGTGAATTTTATAAAAAATAGCACTGCTGACCTTGCTTTTATGGAGGTTTTTCTCTCCAGGAGTGTTTCATGGTTTGTATCAGGGCTGCAAGCTACTGATGCATCATCCTGCCTGCCTGCCTAGAGCTCTTGATATGTGAAACCTTTAAAAACCCTAATTTGTGTAACTAAAGATTTGTATACTGGTACCAGGCTCTCATATTTTGTTTCTTGTCTGCTTGTATCATAAGTCACCTACAGATAAGTCCCTTACTTCTTGTTCAGGGTGTAGACTTACATGCATTCCTAGGCAGGAAAATATGACATACAAATGTGACTGAATTATTGCTCACATATTTAGGTAGGGTGAAAAACTTCATAGGCTGCTTATTGAGGAGATGAGTGGAGAAAGAAACAAAATGTATGCAATGCTTTTCTGGAATGTTCTTGCACAGCTGCATCTGTGTGCAGATTTTTCTTGCCATCAGTATTGTTTTTGCTTCCTCTCTCCTACTAAAATTATAAAGCTAAAGGTTGCTAGTTTTATTCACTTGAAAATATCTGCATTTCTTGTTTGTAAAGGGCTTTACTGTGAAAGACAATTGCCTGAGATGGTTGTCTCAAATACAATGTTAGTGTATAACATGTACTCATAAATTGGGTTTTTTATTCAGCTCTTTATGGTACTGAATATGCAGCAGAGTTATACAAGATAAAACTGGGGAAGAGATGGACTGTCAGATTAAAGTACACTGAGGATACAACCCAGCACTTGTCTTTTAATCATATCTTTGGTCAGATAGCTAATATTTTCTTTTCTCCTTTTTCTTCTCTTACTTTTGTATTTCTCTTTTTAAAAAAATATTTTTGAAATTACATGAGGATGGGCTGTGAACAGAGACATTCAAGATCTAGGAAAAAGAAAAGGAAGTGAGCATGTCTGAAACACTGGCAACCATCTTCTCCTTCCTTCCTTCTTTCCCCTATTTCTGTGAGAGATACACAGTTATTTCCTTGCATGATTTTTTTTTGTCAACACCAGTAATGGGGATCACATTTCTGTTCTTCACATCTTCCCGTTTGGTGTTCTTACTTTTATTTGTTTAAGGAAACAACAGGGTGTGCATAATGACAAAGTCAAGCTGTGATTCTGAAATTTGTGAGCTGGCTCTATCAGTAATGAATTGCTTCCTCTTTTTTCTCCTCCTTTTTTAAAATTAAGAGAGATCAGCATGAAGGCAAACTTAGCATGCGGGAGATGGTGCTGCAGCAGAACATGCTGAAGTGTTTATGTGTAGCTGCTGCTTGTCATTTAAGTGTGCTGCAGGTTTGGAGGGAATTTTGTCAGATGAAATGTAACTTTTCATGACATAGAGTGGGCCACATCATTTTGTGCATTTGTTAATGCCAGATTAAATTTTGTGGAAGAGATCAGAATCTGTTGTCCAATCTGTGTTGCATACAGTCTGTATCTTGCTTTATTCTCTAGGCCAGTGGAAATCTCGTAGTTGAAAACATCAGTTTAAGACAATAATGCACCTTTTTTATACCATTAGGGATTAAAAAAGGAAGTTGACTCTCTGGGCCAGTGATTTGATAGCTGTTTTTCATCTCATTGAATATTCAATATTGGGCCTTACTGAATCTGGAGAACGAGACCAGGTTCAGTAATGTTATAGAAAATAATAAAATGCATCTTTGATAGCAAGTGGAGGGGAAATACAACGCTTATTCAAATAGTTAAACAATTCTTCAAAATTCTGTCTTTCAGCTGTACCAAAAATTCTGCTAATTCTTGCTGTTGTAAACATGCTAATCCGCTTTTTGATGCTTTTAAAGAGTTTAAACTCTTTTTCTCCACAAAGATTATCATGTAAATACTGAAACACTAAAGCTGAAAGAACTTGAATACTTATATTTTGATCAGTTGGTAAAATATTTTAATGTAGCTTTGAATTAAAGTGAAAATGAATATGAGAATGCTGTAGTATATTTTAATAATAGGGAAGAAATTAACAATGCAGGATATTAAGTCATCAGAGATCTAGGAGCCTTTTATAATTCTGTCAGGAACAAAGAATGTAAAGGATATATAAGAAATGTAGCAATATTCACATTCCTATGGATTCAGAGGGCTCAGTCAGTGTCTCCTTGGGCAGACATGAGGCAGGGCAGGTGTGTGCTTGAACAGAGTTACTCTCAGTGCTGTGTATTTCTCTTCCTTTCCAGGTCTGTTTATATGGGGTTTTGTTGGAGAACATTCAGCTGAAGAACATTTCATTTCAGCTTTGCAAATACAAAAAATAAAGAAGTTTATGTTCCTTCTGAGAAGGAAATGGCCAGCTTTTTAGTAGAAAACGTGTAATGGGACAGGATAAAATTTAAGGTGTTCTGTGCATTCGGGTTGTCTTTATATGTCTTAGTTTAGCCACTATCAAGATTGTACTAATAATATGCAGCTCACAGATTTGTATCATAGAGGTCTCTTTGCACTGATTGATTTTGAGGATGTCACTAATGCTTAAGAAAAAATAAACCCTTGACCATTTTTGGGAGCGAAGCAAGAGTTCCCCACAGAAAAATGTCAGGGGTAATTCTCTTTCCAGAAGGCTCCCCTACAGGTGGGGCAGCAGGCTGTGAAATTGCATTCCAACTTTCACTGCAGATAAGCACAGCACACTGAGCAAAGCATTTTGGTGTAAGTAGTAAATTACTTGATTCAGTACTACTTATGGTTTATTTAACTTACAGGAATGCTATAATGAATGGGGGGGAAGAGAGAACTGGGAGTGTGGGGAGAACCAGCAGTGCCAGAGTGGAAAGGTCAGGGAAAGGATGGTGAGAATTTCTCTGTATTTCTCCTGAGAGTGTCTTCCAGCTGTACTTCCTGCACTGGTTGGCAGGCACAGTTAGTGGGCAGAAAGAAGGAGGTGAAGAGCTGGTCCATAAAGATGTCACTTTGTGAATTACTGACTCTTGCTAGTGACTAGTCTTCAATATGTCCTAGAGGTTACCTTTAAAATACTGTGAAAACAACTCATTTTCAGTTAAAGGCAGCTAAAAATACTTTTTGTGAGGTAAACATATTCTATTTTAAGCCATAACAGTATAAAAAAGAAAGCTGTGGTTCCATGCTGTGCTTTTGGCTTGCTGTGGTCATCAAATTATTCCTGTCTGACGCAACTGGAGCTTCAGGCCTTTTCAGCTGTTCAGCAAACCTTACTAACATCCCTATTGCTCACAAAGCACTAGTTCCTTCTGGGACTTATTCTAAGGATGTACAGAAGTTGGGCAGTAAAGTAGAAGAACAGGCAAGATTGGGAAGAAAAGTTTTCAGTGGAGCACTATTACCAGAAGAAACAGATGGAGAAATGGACATGGCCATTATTTTCACACTGTTATCTTCGAATACAAATATGTCATGCTTCAAGTTTATGAGGTTTTCAGCTTTTTTTTTTTTTTATGTTGTTCTGAAGGCTGCAGAACCTGGCACTTACAAGCAATTCTGAAGTTTAAGCATTTTTTAAGATCACTGAGTCCAACCCAGCACTTCAAAGTCCAGCACTAAACCATGTCCCCAAGTGTCACAATCACATGACTTTTAGATCCCTCCAGGGCTGCCCTGGGCTAGCCTGTTCCAGTGCTTGATAACCATTTCAGTGAAGAAATTTTTCCTAACATCCAGTATGAAACTTCCCTGGTGCAGGTTCCTAGCTTTGGTTTGGTAAATTACTGCTGACTGGGCTTGTAAGGCTGTCCAGAGCCTGGACTTCACTTGTCCATTTTGTTCTTGCCAACTAAATCAAGCCACGTGTCTAAGCTGTGTTTTAAGCAAAATGAAAATGAGGTTGCTAAATGAAATTTCAAAACCTTTGTTGGTGTTTGTCTTAATTGCTTTGGTGTTGTGAGGATGTAGATGAAATATGTTACAGTATTGAGTAACAATGATGCTCAAACTTGGAGGTCAGGAATGGTATAAAATCAATATATCAATGGGAAAACAAAGGGCTGTATATCTCATAAATATGCAGTTTGTTTAGAAGTAGTTAAGAAAGTGGAAGTTCTCTGAAAAATGCTAATTTTATTTAATAGTTCTATTTGAGTTTTTTAATATCTCAAATATTCAAATAAGGAATGTTTCCCTGTTTCAGCAAATGACTTATTGAAGTTTACAATAAATTATTCTAAACACCAATAGCATTATCATTAACCTGCCATAAAATTAATTCCAATACAAAGAAGCCCTGTGCAAATCTAGTTGTTACCATTTTTATCCTGGAAATTTTGCAAGTCCAGGGGCTGCTAAATGATGTAGAACACCCAGAGAACCTATGTTTGGTGCATGATTTATTTCCACCTCTCTTAGTGAGCACTGCCAGGGTGATACAGGGCACCACGAGGTTGCAAATATGAAGAAGCAAAGATGCATTCCATTCAGCCCTTCTCTGACAATAGTTTTAGTGTTACTTACAGATCTGAAGGAGAAGGGCATTTTTTTTAATTTTTATTTTTCTTGGAACCTCGCAGTTATTACTAAAAAAAATCAATAACATGCAGCTTTTCACTTGCTTTGAGTTGAATTCAATATCTTCTGATGTTGCAGGGCTCTTGTTGGATAATTGTTGGTGTAGATTGTGTATTTCTTTTCTCTGTGTGCTACATAATTGCAGTTTGGGAAATTAAAGATGATACTTTATATAACAAGTTTTGAAGTGACAGTACTGTTGTTGAAAAACTCTCTGGATGTATAGGCTTATAATGTTCTTAAACTGTGTTGATAAAGCCTTTGTGTTGAATGACTAAGTGTAAGAAACACAAAGATTTCTAAATTCTTTCCCTTTTCTGTAAACAGGGTTATTTCCTTCTCTTTGAGTCAATGCTGGATTCTGTCATCTATGCAAAGGACAAGTACCTGGCAGAGGGAGGCTCAGGTTGGTGCTCAATTCTTTTAATAAATTTAACTCTGGGGGGAAGCTAAATGAACTCAGAGACTTAGAATAAGCTATGCATGGATGAGAAAGTTGCCAGTCTCAGTGAAAAATGTTTCCATTAGTAGGAGCTTCAAGGCATTAATTTACTGTATGGGCAATAGAAGAACATTAGATGGGGTACCAAGGTCTCAAGTTAATGGTGTTTTTAAGAATAGAGGGCTATTTATTCTCAAGCACAGACTAAATTTTTCCTCCCTAATTCTTCCCACACACGTGGGCATTTGTTTTCCCCCCTGAAATCCAAGTTTCTGCATAACTATGAACAGAGGAAAATAAGTTTTATCCTGTAAGATGTGATGCTGTTTGAGTAAGCTACTGTGGATTAGAGGAAAAGTGGATAAGGTGTTTTCCTGAAGGAGGGAGGTTGTGTGGGGAGGACATAGTTTCAAACTATGGAATATGGAATAACAAATGTAATACATTGTTTCAGTTCAGCATATTTATCCTGGTGGTAATACGCTTTTTATGGCTTGAGGGTAGGGTTGTGACAAAACAAAAGTGTTTGCTTTGGAGTTCTTTTACCCATTTAAGTAGCCTAAATAGTGTCATCTTAAGCAGTGTTTAAATTCCTGTAAGTATTTATTCCACATGTGATGCAGTTTTGTGCACGAGTTCTGCATGTTCTTAATTCCTTTGTCAGTATTGTATTTCATATTGACCTTTTCAATTCTAGTCATTCATCTGGGGTTTTTTTCCCCTTTTGTGCTAACCATGCACACAGTTTCACTACACTGACCTAATGATTGGATTAATGACTGTGTCACAGTGCTTGCTGCAGTGCTTCCCTCTGGTTGCAGTGAGCTTTTGTATACTACTGAGTGCTGCAAGAAAAACGGGATTTATGCTGTTGTTCACAAAGCTGAATATACAAGCAAGAGATGTCTTTGAATATTTAGTAGCCACTTGAGCAAAGTGACAGAGTAAGAGCTTTTTTGTTTACAGTAATGTAGAATAGTCCAGTCACATCAAGAACACAAGTGTGTACTCTGTGTAGATAGTGCTCATAATTTTATGCTGCAATACAATTAAATCCAGGGACATTCCTTAAGGAATCATTTTATGTTTAGCCACTACTTCCAAAGCCTTCTAAAAAGGGCCAGAAATTTCTGACCTCTGTTTAAACTGTATTGTTGGTCAGTTTGCTCTTGGTTTGTAACTCCCAGATATTCCTTTGAAAGATGAGGTATCCTGGTTCTGCAGCACACTCATCCTTTGCTGTCTGACAGTGGTCTCTGGCCCTTTGATTCTTGACAAAGCACACGGTATTGTACAGGCACCTATGGGATTTTCAGTTCTGTCAGCAGTTTCATTAAGGTGCTTGCAGTTGCTGTTCCTTTGCCAGCTTGTCCAGCAGGTGAAAGGCTGTGCCCTGAGTCCATGAGAAGGGTACTCAGCAGCAAAGACTCTTCTGCAGCGCAGCTGAACTGCACATCCAAATCCAGATGAGCCAGAAATAAGCCAGAACTTCACTCTGAGGTGAAGCCTTATCAGAAGAAACTCCTGAATCTGTGTAATTTTGTCTAAAGCCATTTGGTAGTATTGAGTCCAGTTATTACAGAGAATGTTTGAAAGCTGAAAAAAGCAATAACAGCAGCTGCAATTTGACCAGATATTTCAGTGTCTGAGCTGGGAATAGAATCCAAATTTTCAGATATGTGTTCAGTCAGTCATATCGTCATTACTTCAGTTAAGCCTATTGGCATGCTGGAGTGGATTGTCCAGGGTAGTGTGTACAGTATAGAATAGCTTTGTTTGGGAACATAACATTTTTGCTGCCCAGAGCCCATCTGTTTGTTCTTTAGAGCTGTTGCTCAAGTATAGATTTTTTCACACACTTGAGTCCAGCTTGCATTGTCAAGGGGTGACAAAGGTAAGGAAGGTGTCATTCAAAACGTAATGCATCCAAAGCATAATGCTCCTTCACGTCAAAATGGTGATGGTATTCACGTGGAGTTATTGCTGTGTGTCTGGAGGATGGCTGTCTTCCCCTTCAGCATTCTGAAGTTTGTGAGGCATTGCTGAGGGCTGAAGGATTTCCCATCATGTTCTCCCCACCACGTGAGCTGTTCTGGTGACGGATGGCTCGTGGGCACCGAGTCGAGAAGGACACAGATGGTCAAAGCGATGAATCTGGGAGAGCTCAGAGGAGAGTGTGCTTTTGTCCAATCAGCATTTTGCTCATTTCACCTGTGAGAAGGAATAATTACTGAATTATAGGCTTAATGGAAAAAAAAAAAAAATGACAGGTCTGTCAGGATTGCACAGGAAAGTGTTACAGAAAGAGCAGAGGATTTCCAGGGAAATCAAGGGTAATGGGAAATAGCAAATGCAATTTTATGCAGGCGTTTTTAAATATGTACAAAACTCCACAGTGTTTAGATGATTTAGGCTGATATTCAGATAGCACTGCTTACAATTTCAGTCAAATCTCAGTACAGTGTATAGGACATGGGTGGGTCTGTAAATTAATAAATCGCTCTAGTCTTCTGCCTGAGCCCTGTTGGTAGAACACAGATTTATTTTTGTGTAGTCTACATAGACTGTCTACTTTTGCTGCTATTGATAGTGAAAATGCAGATTCAATTAGAGCATTTTGTGTTTACATTTTCCCTTGTTCTTAAGCACATTTGTATAATCGACCATGAGTTCCACCGCTGATTTAAGGATTTTCTGTGAGAACAAAGATTTAATAAAAACTGATTATGATCCAGTTCAAATACTTTATGCTTGATAGAGGTGATTAAATTTTTCTTTGGTTTACAGAATGTCCCAGAAATTTGGGCTAGTCAGAGGAAGGAAGTTTATAAAGTAGTTGATCACATATTGTTGTGGGTTTAATTTCCATTTCCAATGTCACTACCACATTCCTGTGTGTTCCGTAACCAGAGACTGCCAGTCTTTTCATCTCTCTTTTCACCATACCATTCCACTTTATGAAACCCATTCTCCTAAAAAATAATCCCTCAAAGGCTCTTACCCCTTGCTGTTGTTGTTTTTATCGCACTGTCCTAATTTGTGGAGCATCAGTGGTTGCTGTTGAAGGTGTGAATGCTGTGAGGTGAAGCCAAGTGTTGTACATACACACTGTTAAACCGCAGTGGGTAAGCTTGGAGAAACAGTCTTCACTCAGTGATGGCTCCAGAAACTAGCTGCAGATACTCCCACCACCACAGTGGTGATGTTTTGTGCATGTGTGACAGCTGTCAGGTGTGCTGGAACCAAGATTTGTTTTGTACAGGACAGTTTAACTGTCTTTCTGTTAGAATTCTTATCAAACTGTCTTTGTACTGCTGAGTGAATTGTAGGCTGATCCTGGAGACACCTTCTGCTCTGATTTCCTCAGCTGCAGAGTTGGGGTGATGATTGTTTACCAATGGGATGCTAATTTCAGCTTGCTGATATTTATTTATTCTGCTTTAAACAGTCAGCAAGTGAGAAAAATGTCAGTGTACTTACTTTATTGTATTTGTAGAACAAAAAAAAACTTCTTTAGAGAAGGTTATTCTTTACAATCACTATTTATAAGAATATTTCCTTTGACCTAAAATTGTTCTTAGTACATGAAAGATCTAATTTCAATTTGCTGCCTCTATCTTCAGTATTTTGCAAGGTAGAAAATAGTGTTTTTCTGACCTACCATGCTATACCAATGATTTATTCATTTTGATAAACTTTCATTTAAAGCAGAGCTGAAGACAAAATTAATTTTACAGTTCACCAGATTTTGGGGAGGAAGAGAGAAACTTGGCTTCACTTATATCAACAGTGCCCCTTTCATGTATTAATATAAAATAAAATTAAATTAAATAGGGAGCTTTAGTTGACATTTTCCTCTGAAATCAGGTCAAGAATTCAATGTATATGAATTTAGAGGCTTTAAAACTCTGAAGAACAAAACATGGGAATTTCTTTGTGAAAAGAAACCTAGCTAAATATAAATTGAGCTTCTTTTACTATTTGTTAGGGTTACAGACAGCCATGTACATAGCAGCTGTTCTTCATGGGTTTTCAGTCAGGTGAGATTGCCAAGAGGTTAACTGACTTTGTTGGCAGCTGTTAAAAAGGCAAATGTCAGTCTTCCACTACTATTTGTAAAAGCAGTAAATAGTTACTTGTTCTGAAGATGTTCTTGGGAGAAAGAAAAGCACAAATGTGAAAATAGTCTAAAATGATAACTTTATCCTGAAGCTGGGAGGGAGGGAATCCATGAGGTTCTATTCTGTCTGTTGTGCCACTTCCGACTCTTCAGATGCAGACAGAAAAGTGTTTTTTTCCAGTACCCAGAAATAATTTTTTAGGTTGTAAGGTAAGAATCAGCCAGAACTGATAGCAAACAAGAATAAAACTCTTGAGTAAGAATATATGCTTTTTTCTGAAAATAAAGTCTTTTCCCAGAGGTTTCCTATTATTGCAACGCCCTTGCCTGAATTTCTGTTTGGGTGTCTGTCTACCATTCTGAAATATATTTTAGGTTAGTCTCTGTACAGAAGCCAGAATAGGCTGTTCCAAGTTATTTTCTTCAGACATCAACTTTCCAATCATTTCCTGGTAGTGGGAGTCAAGTACAAAGATATATTGTTATGAATAGGAAATATGAGACCAATATGTGAGAATTAAATTTTTGTGTGTGATCTCTTCTGTCGACAAATGGGACTCTAGAAAATAAAGTAGCAGAAAAAGTGTCTTGTCCAAGAGCTAAAAAAAAGGTTTTTTTATTCTTTTGAGATGTTACCACTTTTAGACAAAGGAGTAAAAAAGTTGTCTGTGTGTGTAAAATTAAATTTCACTACTCTGTTTCTGTTACAGTTTATCCTGACTCGTGCACCATCAGTCTGGTAGCTGTTGGGGATATGAATAAACACATGGACAAGCTGCTTTTCTGGGAAGATGTGTATGGCTTTGACATGTCTTGTATGAAGAAAGCTGTCATTCCAGAAGCTATTGTGGAGGTGCTGGATCCAAACACACTGATATCTACAGCCAGTGTCATTAAGGTACCATATTACTTAATGCTTAGGAAGCAGATGAGAAGTTTCCTTGGTTTATGGAGAAGGGGCAAAAATTCACATGGCACACACAAACTTCGGCATCTTCAAAATTATAAAAGTGCAATAAGGATCTTGCTGCTAAGACTGGAAGGTTTGTATTAATTACTTTTTTTACCAACTTTGAGCCTTTAGTAAAGTAATTTTCCCATATTTAGACTGTTCTGTTCTATGATTTCTTCTATCCAAAGCCAAATTTACTTTGGCAGTGCTCTACTGGTAACAGTGCATGCATATCCCTTTCTAATCCATGCTGTCATGAGCAGTCACTGTCCAGCTCAGATGTAGGGGCTTATAAAATTTTGTCATTTTGCAGCATGTAGCATAACTGTTGTGCTGAATGGCTTTTTACTCATTTGTTCTCGTTTAGCCATCATGGTTTTTAAAATAACTTAAAATCAATGCATGTGCTTGTTTGCTGGAGTTACAGTACAAAGTAGTAAAATTAATGAGTTGAGGAACAGTGGCATTATAGGTAAATTGTTTTAATCAATAGCTATCCCACAGAACAAATGGATTATATTTTGTAAGGAAAGTTTGAAAGTGTTCCCATTCATCATTATGATTATTGCAGAAGGTACTTTGGTGTGCTTGCTCACATCAGGTGCTGCTTGTTCTATATAGTTCATAATGTAACTTTTCAGAAAGGAAAAGACAAGGCAGAATGAAAAGTCATAGAAGGCTTTGGGTTAAAGATCATCCAGTTCCAGCTCCCTGCTGTGGGAGGGACACTTTCCACTATTCCAGGTTTCTCAGACCTCCCTCCAATCCAGCCTTGAACAATTCCAGGAATGGGGCAGCCACAGCTTCCCTGGATAGCCTGTGCCAGGGCTTTCCCACCCTATAGTAAAGAATTTCTTCCTAAAATCAAATCTAAACCTGCTGGCTTTTAGTTTGAATCCATCCTTGCCACTCCATGCTCTTTGTCTCTCTCCATCTTTCTTTTAGGCTCTTTTCAGGTACCAGAAGGTGACAATTAAGTCACCCCAAAGCCTTCTCTTTTCCAGGCTGACCAGTCCCAATTCTCTCAGCCCTTCCTGACAGGAGAGGTGCTGCATTACCTTGATTGCCTTCTCTGGACTCTAACAGCTCCATGTCCCTCCTATGCTGAGGACCCCAGAGCTGGATGCAGAAATCCTGCAGAGAGGAGGGAAGAACAACCCTCCTCCCATGTACCAACAGAGGCTGGGGGCCTCCTGGCTGGAAAGCAGCTTTGCAGAGAGGAATTTGGGTTTTCTGGTTGACACCAAGCTGACCATGAGCCAGTAACACACACCCTTGTGGCAGAGGCAGCCACCAGCCTCCTAGGCTGCATTAGACTTATCACCAGCAGCCCAAGAGAGATGCATCTTCTCTTGCATCCCAGGGAGTTGGCTGTAGCCCAGGGAGATGACTTCTGGAGTGCCATGTCCAGTCTCAGGTTCTCCAGGGCAGGAGTGAAATGGCTGTCCTGGAGTGAGTCCAGTGAAAGACTGCAAAGGGGGTTCTCCAAAGGTCTTTTTCAACCTCAGTTATTCTGAGACGAATACAAAGCCAATCTGGCAAATCAAAGCCCCCTGGTTTTAACCCACTTTAACCATTTTGATGCGGTAGTTTACCATGTGACCAGATGAACAAGGGGTAAAACAGGTCAAGATGCCTGTGAAAGCTGCTTGCTCTCAACAAGGGGCAGCAGCCATCAAGAAGCAACTTCCCTGAACAGAACGAGCTACTATGTGTAGTTCCACACCACTGCTACTCCAAGTGTCTGCTTATTTGGGCATGTGAGGAAGAGGAGTTTCAGGTGTTTTGTCACACTGGATTAGGTAGTTTTTTAGTCTCTTCCCATTTTTTGGAAAGCTGAAATAGTATTGCCTTATAAAAGTTGTCTCATGATGAGAACAACTTCGTCTGAAGAGAGATCTTAATTTACATTCCTCACCTTTACTGACAGAATTTTATTACCCTTTTTGACAGCATATCGACTGCAATACTGCATCCACTCCAGACTTGGAATTCTCTTCAGATTTCACCCTGAGCATTACAATGAGCACTCAGTGTACGGTAAGACCATTTCACTTTCTTCATACATGGTCGGTATTGCATTGGACTAAGAGACAATCCATTAATTATCTTTCATTTATCATCAGTCCTTGCCTTGAAACATTCATTTCTGCAGTACAGAGGTGTCAGATGAGCTCTTTTTATAGAAAGAGATGGTTGTAAAACTCCAGTAATGGTCTTACAGGGTAATACAGGTAGGTGAGGAAAGGGAAGGGTAAGGAGCCTTAGCACTGAGGTCTTTCTGGTTTTGTTCTCTAGCCCATCTTCTGAAATACAAGAAAGTCTGGTGTTACCTTGCCTAAGTGCATTGAGCTTTCAAACACTACATTATAAGCAAAGGCAGGATGGCCTAATTTTTACAGTAATGTCAGTGATTTGCTTTTATATGCAATACAAATTCTAAGTGCTTTCTAACAATTTATTAAAATAACCTCATCAAATTTGACAAAAGGGCATTACACTCTGAAATCAGTAGTAAAAACTGAAATTTTTGCCCTCTGTAGTATTGTGAAACTTCTGGGAGTTTTATGCTTAAGTCATGCTTAAGTTTGTGATGACAAAATCAAGTGTAAAGGGGTGATTTTTGGCTTACTTCTAATATATTGAGATTAATTCTGCTACACCTGGTTTATTGGGCTTTTGCATGAGCATACAAAGAAGAGCTGCAGGCTTCCTCTGACATGGACACAAAGAATATGTTTCTGTATGATATAAACTGCTTAGGGTGATGACAAAATCTTGGATGCCTGCGTCAGGCAATGTAATTCCTGGTTTGGATGTTAGGTCATGCTGCTGCATTTGCCAACGTTTTTGTAGAATATCAGTCTGCATAAGAGTTTGTTGGTGTCAAAAGGTGAAATTTTCCCAGGTATATAGTTTAAATCATTATCATTTTTAATTAGTGGATGTGTACAAATGCTTCATATTCACTTGTCAGTATTCACCAAATTAGGTGAATACACAGTAACATTTTTGGGTTTATTAAATGGCAATCTGTATGTTTTACTGTGCATACAAATGAAACCCCTCCTGTTTCAAGGTATCATAGGATAAATCTACTTGCCTCAGGGCAGAGTCAGGTTTGATTTGAGATCAAGCTCCACTGCAGCCCTGGTTTAATTTTCTTAATATGGCCACGTTTGAATAACTGATTAAACAGGAATCTTTACAAAATTTTGGTCATCTTTCTGATGTTAGGATAAAGTAAAATAGCTTATTTTATCAGCATTGTTTTCACCAGCACTAGGCTCTTATAAAAACTTCATTTCTCTTCTGTGATTCTGTGGCATCATTGGCATATAAATCAAGATGTATACCTGCATTTTATGACTTCCAAGAAGAAGGGGAGGGAAGTGGGGCAAGAGCAGTGTTTCTGAAATTTTGCAGTGAATGCAGATTCTAAAATTGATCAGAATGCTGTAAAGTATTTTGCACTTCATCATTTAGGTTTATTGACACTTTGAGTGAAATTTCCACAGTTTCTGTGATGGATTGCAGAAGTTTAGTTGAAGGTTGACAGTTCATCCATCATATCAGGGTGCCTAACCTTGCAGTAAATGAACAATAAAAGTCCATTATTTATGTTGAAATTTTTGAGGAGATGCTTTAAGATTACAATTTGTCCTTTGAAAGTAGTATTTGATGTTTTTCTTGTTTGCATGTGTTTTGTTGTTCTACTGGCTTTTCATTTTCTGCACAAAACGAGAAAGTTGCCTACATTTCCCAAAATTCTAGGATTTGGTACTTGTCTCTTAGGATTTTCAGGGTTTTTTTAAAATATGATCATTTTAAAATATCTTTGCTTTATTTACAAAAAATACTCCACAAAAATAGCAATTTGGAAATCCATCTTCATATGCTTGTATTTCATTTCAAAGCTGCTTTTCCTCAGCCATGGAAGTGTGGAAGCAGATTTGGTTATCTTATTCCTGGTGTTGCCATCAACACTGCTGATAGCAGAGCAGTGTTACCATCAGAGCTAGGACTGGCTCTGTTGAATAGCCTCTCCTTAGAAACCAGGCAGCTGAAAAATGTAGGGGCACACAGATCTGTTTTTTGTTCTGGGGATCCTCTTGCAGACCAGCTCCTGGTTTGCAGTGTCCCTGGCTGTGGGGCTGGGTTTCCATGCTCCCTCCCAGGGCACTGTGTGCATGCAGAGCAGTGTGAGGCAGACATTCCTGCACTGAAGTGGGTCAGCAGCATGGAATGCACAGCTACTGTTGCTGAACTTGGTTTTGCAGAAGCTTTGCACTGATGGGAAGTAATTTAGCAAGTAGTTAGAGAAAAAAGCTGTGGGCTCTTCTGGTTGGGGTGTGCAACATCATGTTAATGGTTGAAGAGCTAAACTCTCAGCTGGCATCTCTAGAAGTAACAGCCTTATCAGGGTCTGCTGCTTCCTCCCATCAGCCTGTTTGCCTGTCTGGCTAACAGGATGCTTGAAAAGCTGACAGGAGTCAGAACCATAATTGCAGTGTTTTAGCACCTCATTACCACATTTGCTCTGGTTATGGCTTGGAAGCCCCCAGGATTCCTCAGGCAGGAGAGGCTGCTCTTCATGGTTCTGTGGCAAAACCATAGAATGCTTTGACTTGGAAGGGATCCTAAAGATCCCTAGTTGCAACCCACTGCCGTGTTCAAGGGATCCCACCCCTTGGATCAGGTTGCTCCAAGCACCACCCAGCCTGGCCTTGAGCACTTACAGGGATGGGGCATCCACAGCTTCTCTGGGGAACCTGTGCCAGGGCCTCACTATCTTCACAGTAAGAATTTCTCCTAATAGCAAATCTCAGTCTCTCCTCTTTTAGTTTAAAACCATTCCTCCTTCCCTGTCACTATCTGCCCATGTAAAACAATGTTAAATTCCTCTAAAATCTGTCCTTAGTTTTTCCTCAGCCGTTTTCTGGGTTTGGATGAATGTACTAAGGACATTAATGCCCAGCCATCATGGTGAGCTTGTGTAAAATAGTAAAGCTGTGCAGTTCACAAAAGTAAGAGCATAGCATTGACACATCTGATTTGTTTGTCTTTCCACCTATTTGAAACTACTCTCATACTTCTATGTGACCGAAAAACCCCTTAGCAGAGTATTAAGTCATGCTCATAAGAGATGAACCTCATGTCTTACTGTAGGTGCCTCTTGAGTGTATTGCAGATGTTCCTGTAATACATTGAGTCAGAGCCTTTAAAAATTAAGGCTCTAAATAGTTTTTTTTCTTCCAGATGTTCAAGAAAATAAATAAGTCTTCCCAGAAAAATTCTAATACACATAAGAAATACAAAATGATTGAGCAAATAGAAACATTTTAAATATGACCTTTTATGTGCTGGTTAGTCTTTTAGAAGTTCTGAGACAGGGTGGTGGAGTAGTTAAGGTTTTTTTCTGAGAATATATTGCTTCTCTTAATTTTTCCTTCATTCCTTGCATGCTTTACCACAAAGAAGCATTTCCTAGCATTCATTTTATATATCATTATTTTAGCTTTCAAATATTTAGGATTTTCAAAGTGTGAAATGATTGCATGGAATCATTGTATGAAATTGTTCCAAAGTACTTTTATTGCAGGTTGACTTGATTTTGGTCCTACAAAGATAATATGAGAAAAAAAATCAATTAGCCTGCAGAAGTGCATTTTCCTAATAAAGAGCTAGAGTTTGTCACTGATTTTAATGAGACATCTGGCTGATTTTAATGAGACATCTGGCTAATACCAGTTAGGAGATGCTGCTAGAAAATACTTCATTAATTGTATTCTAAGTTGATCACTGTGTGAGCTTTTGAGATAAAATATAATGGTGATTACCCTCAGTATAGAAATCAATTGACAAACTTTCTCTTTTGTTTGCAAGCATTTCCCCTGTGAGTCCATCAAGGTTGATCTTTCCTAGCTGAATAACAATATCCCCTGAGAGGAAAATGACAGTATCTCTTCATTGCTCCCAGGAGATTTTGTCAAAGAGCAGGGGGATGTGTATAAAAAGTGGGAGGGAGGAAGGGGTGGAAGAAGGATAATGAACTAGAGGACGTGACTGATGTATTAAAACCTTCAGGAGGAAAAAGGAAGTTGAGTTGACTGGAGAAAATTATTCTAACTAAGGAAAAAAAAATCTTTGCTTGTTAAAATTTTCTTCAGTGTTCGGCAGTTTCATTTCCTAATATCAGGTTTCCACTTGGGAGCCAACAAGAAATATTAGCATGGGAATCTTTGGTTCCAACCTTAGGTGAGAAACTAAATTTTTTAAGTTAGAAGTTGGAAATCTGGTTTGGGTATCACAGTTAAATCCATCTTGAATTCCTGATTTCTGAGTGAAGGAAATACTGCTCTACCATGTTACAAAGCAGGTTTTGTCCTTCTCATCTCTTTACTTATCTGTAGCCTCCTCTGCAGTGACATCCAGATTATTAATCTTTAAAACACAAAATTGCTGGGTTTTAATTGCCAGGGGTTTCTCTCCCTGTGATAAACACACAGCAACTCTGCTGCATGGATGACAAACATTCCATCTCCATGCTTGGATAAACTCCATCAAAAGCACATTATCTCCCACTTCTGTGGCCAGCTGTCTAATTGTATTTGTTGTAGCCACTCACTGTTGGAACATGATACTAGTGAAGAGCAAGAATGATAAATTACTCACTGTAGGTGATAGTGATGATGATAATTTTTAATTTCCTTGTTCCTAAGTGAATTGGTAAGGCTGCCTTTGAATTCTCATAAGGAAAGGAGCAGTCTCATTTGTTTTGTCCTGTTAAAATGCTGCATGTACAGCCAGCCATTTCATGTAGGAAAAATGCCATAGTATTCAGATGTATTTCAATTAAAATTTAGACTTTTCTTTGCATTTCAGCTAAAGGTTCTGAGTGGAAGAGTGTAAATAATGTGTATTCATTTATTGTATGTTAAAGCTTTTTGTCGTTTTATTATATTTGATACATGTTACATGAATAAATGGGGAGGAAAATAATCTTGAAATCATTTAGCTGGGAGGGAAGAAAAACAGTTTGAAGATAAGTGAATCTTATTGGGAAGACCTGCTTAAATTATAGGCTTTTCATATGTTTGCATGGACACCTTAGAAACCCTCAGTAATGAATGAAGACCTTAAGCTACATGAACTCTTCATCAAAATGTGGGGTTGACAAAATCGGGTAGGAGTTTGTGGCTGCCATTTTAATTTCAGGAATATTTTATTCTTAGTTGAGTGAATTCTTCGGTGAACTTTGTAGGATGTTGCTCTCTAGTCTTAATAATGTATCTCTAATCCTTAATGTTTCCTTCATTCCTTATTTGGCCACCTTAGTTCCCTGGGAAAATATATTGGCTTTGTTTTGTGGTTGGAATATTTGTCCTTATAGCTTGCCTTTTCTCCTGGAAAGTTATCTGAGAACAGGAAGAATAATATTTTGGTAATGTTTCCTAATATTTACTGTCCTTTGAGGCTTGAGTATGTGTCAGGCTGGAGTTGTAATTATTTATTACCAGTTTAGAAGTAATTTTTTTTTGCTTTCCTCTTTCATAGTATTCAGGAGACTGGCACTTGAAAGATTTTTCCAAAGAAGGTTTAAATTCTTACTGATCAGTTCTAGGTGAAGTTGTAAATGAGCTGTCAAAGGTGTAGCAAAAAGATGAGAGAAATTGCAGTGGGAGAAATAACAGCTGTCATTATGCTTAAAAAAAAAAAAAAGAAAAAGAATCCAAGGCAGTAGTTGTAAAGCATCATTTAGAATTTATGGGGAAGTTGTTTGCTTTTTCCTTTTCTTTAGTTTAACTTCTTGTAAAAAAGATGTCACCCTTAATGAAAATCTGGCCAGCCCTATATTTCATTTTAATATGCATGTGTCTGTAATTGCTTCTACTATGCCACTTGTGATTTTTTTCTTATATTTTGCTGCATGTGATAAATTACACAACAAGAGGGGAGGACTGAATCTTACTTCAAGTTGAAGACATTGGAAATCTCTTTCTTTGTAGTATTTCATATTTAATAAATGCCTGTGATTATTATAGCTACTGCGATTTGGGATACTGTTCAAAAGTGAAATGAAAGGAAAATATTTTGAACTTCACTTTTACAGAAGTATTTCTTTGAAATGCACTTAAACATAAGAGATACAGAATTGTGCATTTCAACATAGACACCAACAAGTTACAAAAAGAAAGAAGGGAAGATATAAATTCCTTAAAAGAAGATAGTAAACAAACCCACAATATTATAGCGAGTTTTTTATTGTCAAGTATTTCAACTTTGATTTGTGTCAGTTTTTAGATTTGTGAGATCTTGTTTTTAAATACACAGGACTAGTGATTGTAGATAAAATTGAAGAAAGCATCATCTGTGTGTACTTTACTCCTACTGCTTTTTTCCTTTTCTCCAACACGTCAGTGTGGGGTAGCAGATCATTTCTGAGGTGGTGCAGTGCTTACAGTAATAGAGCTTGAGAGCGGTGATAGTTGTTTTGGTTCAGGGGTTTTTGGAGTGTGTTGAAACAGACCTGTGTAATGCTGTCAGAGATTTTAGTTTTGCAGAGCTCTTTGAAGGAAGACTGGCTCAATTGGTCAGAGCATGGTGCTCATAATGGCAAGGTTGAGGCATCAATCCCATATGGGCCATGAGCTCAATGATCCTTGTGTGTCCCTTGCAACCCAGAATATTCTGTGACTCCCACTGCTTCATGTAAAAGCAGAAATTCTAATGGTTTATATCAAGCTTTTTGCAAAATACTGTGAGGACAAATAATTAGAACTTTGTGCCTTTGTATCCTTCAATACTTTTCTGGAGGTGCACATAGAATTCTTTAGATTGGAAAAGACCTTCAAGATCATTGAGTCCAACCTCTAACCCAGTACTTCTAAGTCCAGCACAAAACCATGTCCCCAGCTGCCACATTCACATGGCTTCAATCACTCCAGGGATGGTGACTCCACTGCTTCCCTGGACAGTCTGTTCCAATACCTGACAGCCCTTTCAGTGAAGAAATTTTTCCTAATCTAAATTCCCTTGGTGCCACTTGAGGCCATTTTCTCAAGGCCTCTTTTCAGGGAGTTGTAGAGTGTGAGAATGTCCCCTCTGAGCCTCCTTTTTTTCCAGATTAAGCACCCCTAGCCCCCTCAGCTCCTCCTCATCAGATCTGTGCTGCAGACCCTGCCCCAGCTCCATTCCTTTCTGTGAAGCCTCTCCAGTACCTCCAAGTCCTTCTTGTGTCATTCTACAGAATCACCTGTTGGGTTTTAGGAAGGCTGTGTGTGCTCTTTGAAAGGAGTCTGTGGGTATCTGTGTAGCTGGCTTGAGATCCCTTTGGCCTGGGGCAGACAAAATAAGACAAAACAGCTCAAAAGCAGAAAGATCTCAGAGCACTGACAATATAAACAACATTTTAAGCATAGCCTTGTGTTTGAATGAGGATATATGAATGTGTACACAAACTATGGAGGACCATACAAAACAATCTGTTTCTTGAGAACAGTTGGTGAATTTAATACCTCCTATAGCATGTCTGTTCAGAAATAAAACTGAACTTACTTTGTGAAAATAATGTCTAATTTGAATAAACTGAGTGTCTTTCAAGGTGATGTTACTGGCAGGGCAACGCATGCAATACATCACACAAAATCTTCCATGTGAAATCAGGGAGAGGAAAAGAAGGCTGGATGTTACTGGGAGGCTTTGGTATGGAGTTGAGATGGATATTGTTCCCTGGATATATGCAAATAACTGTTTCTGTTGAACAGCAGGTTTAAACGTTTTCAGTTTCTTATTTTAAAAGGATAAGCCACAGGCTATGTGCATCAAAGTGGGGTGTATTAATTCAGTGCTTTTTTGCTTTTTGTATTTCCTCAGCTGTGATTGGCTTGTAGAATAGCTGTCATAGGGAATATTAGACAAATTTTTCAGGTGCTCAGTAACTACTGGGTTTGGTATTAGACTTCTTATTTTCCCAAAGGTTTAAAATATGAGAGATGGAGATTAAACACACTGTTGGTAAAAACAAATTATGTAGTTGTAGCCAACTTCAGAAAGGAAATTAGGGAATCAGTCAAACCAAGTGTGTGTGTGGCTGGTTCTTTTAGGTGGCTCAAGAACATTTTGAAAATTATTAGTGAAAGATACTCATTAGATTTATCAATTGCAATATGTGCTTTTACAGTTAAATTTCAAAGCATCATTCAAGATCTCCCCTCAATGTGTTTAATGTAAAAAATACAATTTCTGTTCAGCTAAACAGGCCTGGGGTTGTCTCTTGACACAACTCACCAAGTGTGTGTTTCAGTTTTGGGGTGCCTCCACTGCCCAGTTTTAACTGACAGAATTTTGAGGAATTCCCAGAGCTGTTCACAGAGGCATACCCTCAGGAACTTGAGCAATAATATTTTTTTATTTTTGGTTTCTTTTGGCTCAACAATTATTTCAATGTTCAATATTGAAGGACACTATCCATTTTAGAGCATAATAAGAAGAAATCAATGGATCAGTGTAGATAGAGGTCTTGTTCTCTGTAACCCCTGGAGCTCTGATTACGGTGATCTTTGTGATGTGTAATAATTATTATTACTGCTTGGGATTAGCTATTCAAAGTCAGGTTGTTTCAGATAGGGAAACCACTGATACTGTAAAGAATATTTATCTAGTAATTTACAAAAGGTACAAATCCTCTTTCCCTTAACACGGGAGAGGCAGCAGGGAATGCTTGTAACTGAGTTCTTTTCAACCTGAACGTGACCCAAAAAACAGTTTTTTGGAGCCTTTTCTCAGGGTAGCATGTAGATGTTTCTGTCACCTCTTGTTACCAAGTGTATGGATATTTGCATCCACCTTAGCTATGGTTTGTCTGCCTGGAGCTCTTGGCTTTTTGATCCAAGATGTAGCTCGATTGTCTGGTTTTCTCTGGAAGCCAGTTTTTTTTTTTTTCTCCTTGATTTATTTTTGTTGTCACAACATTGTTTTTCTGCAACAGTCATGTTCTTGGTCTTATTTGTAAGTATACTAGCAGTATTCAGCTGATGGTTGAAAAATATTTTATGAGACTTGGTAAATCTCTAACTAATGTCCAGAAAAGATTGTGCATCAATAAATGTAATCTGATGGGTCAATAGAACTTTGTCAAAACCTTCTCAATCTTTACTCAAAAGACATATTAGAGACAAGGCTTTAATTCACCTGGGAATGAGATTCTCAGCTTGAGTGATAGGACTTTACTAAAGGGCTAGGAGAGTCAGTGTTTCCCCTGTCTGACACTCATTTGTCATGAAGGGCTCTCAGTGTCTCCGTGGCTTGTTTTGTATTTTTAACTCTTTAGCCACATTGGAATTTGGAAGTTGCCAGGCTTGTCTGGAGTGCCCTTTGTTGAAAAGCAGGTGCTTTGGCATAGTTTTACTGTTTTAGTGCATTGTATTCTTCATTGTGTTGGCAACATCTCTTTTGGACTTAGACTAGAGAGGAAAAATACTAGAATGTCTTATTCATATTATATATTTCATAATGATAAAACACCACATCCTAATTTTCTAAACATGTCTTACTTTTTTTTCTGTCACTATCTTGTGTGAATCTGTATGAAGGGTATGCTATAGAAATTGTCCTTTTTAGCTTTTCAGAACAACCAGTTTCCTGGTCCTGGACTAGGAGGAAAAACCCTGGTGCAGTAAGAGAGGGGTTACAATGGGTTGTTTGCAGTGAGTGTTCATGGAACAGGCTTGCCATCATTGCATTGGTACATACTTTGTTTGAATGCAGCTGATGTAGGGAGAATCCCTTCCTCCCGTGGCAGGGATGGAGAGAGTCCCCAGCTGAGGAACTTCAGCTCACTGTGGTTACACAAAAGCTCTGTTGGGGTCATTTCTTCAGGCTGATGTGATAGAAAAGCACAACTGCCTTGGCACCAGGGTCTGATGTGCTTTAGCCTTTTCACAGGACAGGAGGAAGCAAACAAAGCTGGGCATGGTCAGGATTTCACAAGTGAAACTGAAGTGAATGTTTTATTGGTATCTTTCAGTTGTTTATTTGGGTTTCTGGGACTCTCACAAGCCTTTTTGTCAAAAAGCAGTCCAGCATTAAAAGACTGAGTGACTAATAGTGTAAACATAGTGTTTTATGTGTGAACATTTTATATCTATTAGTGTTAGGAAGAAATTCTTCCCTGTGAGGGTGGTGTGGAACTGGCACAGGTTGCCCAGAGAAGCTGTGACTGCCCCAGCTCTGGAAGTGTTCTGGGTGAGGCTGGATGGGGTTGGAGCAACCTGGCTTGGTGGAAGTTGTCCCTGCCCGTGGCACATGGGTTGGAACAAGATGATCTTTTAGGCCCCTTCCAACCCAAACTAGTCTATGATTTCTTTTCCTATTCAAACTGGAAGAAAAGTCCCACTAATGAATTAGGCACTGAAGAGAGAGGTTCTTGAGGTTAGGAGTGAGGTGGCAGGAGGGACAGAGAAGGAATCATATGGAGAGTTACAATTAGAAACTATTACCTGCTGGAAGGGCCAGCCTGAAGCATTTGTGAATGTTTTTCCTTATCTCTGTGTGTAGTAGAGGAAGAAAAGGATTTCCTGCCTGGCTGTGCTCTGCCTCTGTTCACAGGGAGCTTCTGTGGAAATTCCTGTTTAGCCACACAGCGAGTGAACGAATCATGCAGAATCCCTTGTACTTGGTGCCTGTTTACTGAGGGTCATGGATGGGACAAGGACTGAGTTTGTGCTTGTGGGTTTGCACATCTGAAAGGCTGTTTTCTCATATATGATTCTGGTTGCAGTTAAGGTGTGTGGGTTGTTTTGGAAACTCATACTAGAATCTGATGTGTAATAAAATGCAGTTACTGTGGGCTGAATATTCTCAAGTAGAGCAAAGGTGTAATGGCAGCTTTTTCTTTTTTTTTTTTTTACCTAGGATTTCTTGCATACTTGAAAGCATAAATATAAGCTTGTTCCTCTTGGTAAACCCTTGAAAAGGAGTAGAAATTCCAATAAATGCATATATGAATCACAGAATTTTTCTTGAGTGTCACTGTTATTCCTTTATCATATTTACATTTTCACCTCTTTTTTATAGGCAATTGCTGGTTACTTTGATGTGTTTTTTGAGAAGAACTGCCACAACAAGGTGAGTATTTGGGGTTATACATTTTAAAAATGTCTTTGAGAGATGAGGATTATATTTTGCATCAAGGTGTTTGGCAGTGAGTCTATTTTGCTGTAGCAAAGACTTCATATGCATTTGTGTTTGGTAATTGATTGATGTGGTGTGATATGAAAAAGATTGTTTTTAATCAAACTCTTGAACTCTCCCATTGCAGGTCTTGTTTTCAACTGGTCCCCAGTGTACCAGAACACACTGGAAACAGACAATTTTTCTTCTGGAGAAGCCAATTCTTGTAGAAGCAGGTATATTTAAATTCAGTTGGGATGCAACAATGGTTGTGTTACCGTGCTGTTACCATTAAATCTAGATATAAAATACTTCAAAAATTACATAAGTGTCAAAAAGAACTAGTAAATAAATCTTTCAGCTGCTGTTGAAGGAATTTTTTTGTCTCATCAAAGCAGGGAAATATCTGTGTACAAAATTCTTGTTTAAAATGACACATGAATGTATGCATAAGTATCTTGTAAGTGGGCATGTATCTTATACTTGTCTGGCTCCATACTGGAATTTTGGTGAGAAAAGTTGTGTATCAAAGCATTTCTGATGCAGAAAAATGTAAGACCAGAACACTGCTATTGACATTCTCTTAATTTTGACATTGCTAATATTCTGAAGTATCAAATTTGTCAAGTGATTGCACAGGATTCCTTGTAGTCCTCCTGAACTGTCCTGTATTTAAATGGATCATGGTGGGGGCCATGCATAGGTTGTATCTGCCATGGTGGGGTTACTCTGTAAAATGAAAACAGTTTTAAAGAACTCACAGCCATGAACTTGAAATATTGAATAGGTTTGCTTGATACACTGTAAATATTTATAAAATAGATAAGTACTGTAATAAGTTTCACCTTGAATTTGATGCAAGTAGAAATGTTTTTATTGTCATCAGGGATAAGCAAAATTCAGATGATAAACTGTTGAGGTGAGGTTTTGAAGACTATAAAGTGATGCTTGTTAGTGGTTTAATTAGTTCTATTCTTGAAGTCTTGAAAGCACATTTTATAGAAATAGTCAAATATTCCTTGCTTTATAGACAAAAGTATATCCGTGACCCTCATAGAGTGGTCATGCAAGAGGATGGACATGCAACAGGTCAATAATTGTAAGTCTTAACCTCTTATTCCTGTAGAACTTTCTTTCAGACTCTCACAGACTTTTTACAGTCCAAGGAAATGAAGCAGTTACATTTTTATGCTATTTTATTTGTGTCCATTTGGCCACTAGATCTTTACTCACTACTGTTGAACTCTTATCCAGTGATGAATCAGTTGTCTTTGAGAGCCCCTTTTCTTTAGAGACTAGCAGGACCAACGGAGGAGTCTCAAAATGGGGCTCATTTCTGCTGGTCAGTTCATAAACTCATGGTAATGTGTGGTGCTGACCTGAACAGTTTGTAAGTAGATCAGACATATTGGGGGAAAAGCATAGAAGTTGTGTCTATGCTTCTGCACTCAGTTGAACTGCTTTTATGGTTGCCTCTTCCAGCTACCAGACATGACAACTTTTTACCAAGAGCTTCTTTCCTAGAGGCACTGAGGTTTGTGGTACCTGACAAATCACTTCTGTCTTTCATGCTTTGACTTTATATTCTTAAACAATTTTTATTTGCACTTTCTTAAGTCTTGTCACTTCTTGGGGTGCACCCATGCTTTGGTGCATTCGTACTTGGCTTGTGTTCTCTTCAGATTCTCTTTCCAGACAAGGCTGACTAAGATCTCCTTGCTGCTTCTCATTAAATCTCAATGTCATAGAGGCAATTTTTTTAAAGTGCAATGACATTTATTAAAATATGCACATTATTTCATATTACAGAGATCATTTGACATTTTTCAACTGTGTGAAATTACTGGGAGGTGTGCCCCAGCCTAGAGTTCTGGTCTAGGTGTGGTGACTTTCTGAAGGCAACTGCAGAAACAATGTGCTCTGGTTGTGTGAACACAACCAACTCGACCTTCAAGATCACTTGTGCTGTAACTCCTTCCTTCCTTTTTATTAGCTCATATTTCTTAACATTATTCCCATAACAAATCTTGTTACAGCTATGTTTCTCTTTCTTTCTGCCTGTCTCCTTCTCTTTTTCTCCTTCTCTATTTATTTGAGTTCCTCTTTCCCATCCTTTTGCCCATTCTGTCTGCTTTTATATCTTACATGAAATTACCACTTAAATCTAGGATTGTCTGCCTTTTGCTTCTAGTGTTCAAGAAGATTCTGAGAGAAGCTCCTGATGTAATTTCCTTTTCTTTTGTAATCCCAGTCTTAATTTCTGTGGGATATTTGTTGCTCATTGATGACATAAGCCCATCAAGCAGAAGGTGTTTCCTGATACTTATATAGGAATGTATGTTAATTTACATGATTTTTCTGGAAAAACCATTCCCTCAGACTTTGATCCTTCTTCATTGTTCCAAAAATCTTTTTCCTCAAGACATGTTGTTGTAAGTATAGATTTCCCTATCTTCTGTTTTTATATTCTTCTCTTTGTCTAAATAGTGACTTGAATACTCATCTTGATAATTTGTGGTTATCCAAATTTTTTTGTTTCTTCAGTTTTTCCATTTTCTCGACTAAACAAACTGTTCAAACTCATTTTGCAATCTATTTCAACTTGCACTTCCAGCTGTTTTTGTCTTGCTTCTTAATGAATTAGCACTGCTTGTTACCACTTCTCATTCAGCCTGGCATGTTGAACTGAGCTCCACTCTGAGTGCACTGAGCTTTTAGAGAAACCTTGTCTTCAGAAGGGCTTTCCTCAATTTGAGTCAACTGGAGGCAAAAGTAACTGTATTAGATTAAACATATTTGCATCATCTGAAGCCTTTTCATCCATCCCTGTGTTTACCAGTATTCATTAGCCCTCTAGAAACAGCAAAGAAGATGCAGTTTTGACTAAATATATTCATAGAATCATTAAGGTTGGAAAAGACCTTTAGGATCATTGAGTCAAGTCATTAACCTAGCCCTTCCAAGGACACCACTAAACCATGTCACTGGGTGACACATCTGCAGTTCTCTGGACAGCCTCTTCCAGTACTTTACAACCCTTTCCATGAAGAAATTTTTCCTGATGTCCAATCTAAACCTCCCCTGGTACAACTTGAGGCCATTTCCTCTTGTCCTGTTGCTCGTTACCAGCTCTCATCTGGCTGCAAGCTCCTTCCAGGGAGTTGTAGAGAGCCCTGAGCCTTCTTTTCTTCAGGCTGAGCACCCTCAAGCTCCCTCAGCTGCTTCTCATCAGACTTGTGCTCCAAAGCCTGCCCCAGTTCAATTCCCTTCTCTGGACACACTCCAGCACCTCAAAGTCTTCCTTGTAGTGAGGGGCCAAAAACTGACCCCAGGATTAAAGGTGGGGCCTCAGCAATGCCCAGAACAGGGTCACTGCCCTGGTCCTGCTGGCCACATTACTGCAGACCCAAGCCAGAATGCCATTGGTCAAGATAAACGCTGCTTTTTTTCTAGTAAATATTGGAAAATAAAAAGAAATAATGCAATTTGAGTCTTACAATAATCTGACCAGTGTTACCATGATGGCATTCGCTTGTAGCTTTTTAATAGGTTGTTAAAGAGGAATTTGCTAGTGGAAAACACATTTTAAATGTTTTCTTGTTTTGAAAGACAGGGCAGTGGCTGTTTTTCCCCAGTGAAGAAAAATGGTTCCCTCAGATTTTTAGTTCTGAGTAAAATAGTAAGGCTGACTAAAAGTCCCTTATCAGATGCTTTGCAGCTTTTGGGGCCATGCCTGCAGTGGTTATAAAGCACTGATTGTATTTGGTTTTGCTCTCTAAAAGAGGTTGAGCTTTCAGATATCCAAGCCTGCTGGGTATTTAACTGGAAAATGCTCCTTTATGCCATGGCAAAATTGTTTTGTTCTGCAGTGTGAACTAGCTAATTTTCTCAGCTGTTTGATGCCAGGGTATTTGTTGTAAAAATAGATCTAGTTTCTCAGCCATAAAAAGGACTGAATCTTTTGATCTATTCTAATGATAGTAGAATCAAGCCAAGGGATGGGTCTTGGAGCTCATCCTGCCTCCTTTGCTGGTCCTGCTGCAGCCTGCACTCCATGTACAGTGTTTGTACATCTCTGGGATGAAGTGGGAGAGGTTAATTCTGGGTCCAGAGGTCTGGACAGTGAGGCAATAAAATCTACACCTAATTAATATTGATTATTTGCTGCTGAGTTTCAGCTTGATACCTGTGGTATAGCTTTGTATATAATGGATATATGCAAATGGATATATTTAATAGCTAATTTCTGTTCATTTCATTTAGCTATAATGTGAGTGGGGGGTAGCCTCTTACTGCTCATGTGTTCTGAAAAACCAGTTTTCTTCCTCATGGACTGTGACAAGAGACTTGAAACTGATTTTCAGTCAAGTAAAACCAAATAGCATCAGCATGTTGGATATGCTTTAACTGTTCAGCAAGCAATTAAAATTAAAGAAACTGGAGAAAGAAGCAATATATCCTGGGTTTTCTCAGACAAAACAGTGATGTATTGTAGACTCCCTACAGAGTACAAGCCTTCTCTTAGAGCCCTTTTAATAGCTTGAACATGTCTTTATTTTGAAGATGGAAATTGAGATGCCAAAGCAGTATCTTTTTCTCCGTAATGGTCCAAAAATGAATCTCTTCCTTTTGTAATTTGTTGAAATATTCCTGCTAAGCAAATGAAAAATTACATCATTCTCATTTGCTTGTCTCAAGTATTTACTAAATAAATCAAATGCTTACAAAAATTATTTTAAAGGGCCCACAGAATCTTTTCAGTAACAATGCATTAAGTTAAAACCCAGCTTTCTATGCAGGCAAATTCTATTAGCAATAAACCAGCCTATTGTCAGCATTGTGTGCACTTGATATTGCCTTGCAGTGGAAGTAAAACCTTGATTTGTTTTTCTGTGGTGTTAAAGGGGCAAGCACAGCAAAGCTGGAGCAGAACTCACGTGACTAAGCTCCTGTAAAATCCTTGATTGTCGTTAGCTCCCCAGTCTCTGTAATTGGAAAGCTGTTTGTAAATTTACAAACTGAAAGAATGTTAATTTGTCTACTTAGACAGCACTATTAAAAGTAGGAAAACAACACTGGCATGATTAATCTGTCTGAATGTTTTGATCCTATACTGAAATACTTCAATATTGTTCATCCCAGTTGGATAATTTGGCTCCTAATTAAGATTTTAGTGTCTGTTTTGCTTGTCTGCAGCTGCAACATGGTGTCTATAGAAATCTGTCTCTTGTTTATTTACAAGTGTCACCTCCAAAGATGATGCTGGCTTTTAAAATCAAATAAATGTTAAAACCTGAATTTTGAGGTCACATAAGTCTGGCAAGTCTTATGTTGTATTTATCAAAATCTCCATTTTAAAATGATCCTGCTGACTTTTCAGGAACATTTTTAGGTGTGTGTTTCAGGACACTAAATTGAGAGAATCTCTTCTCATGGCTCTTCTGTCTCACTGGAAGATAATAGAAATCCCATATTTAGACAGGAAAACTTGAATGAACTAATAACACAGGTGTGCCATTCTGGGTGCCTCCCTTTGCAAGTTCTGCAGCTGCAAGGGAATGTGGTTCAAACAGCAACAACAATCTAGTTTTTCAGAATTTTGTCACACTGCTGAGAGAAAGCTTAGAACAAGGCCATAGAGTTTAGAATCTCCACTACAAAAAGTGGTGAATTAAGCTAGTTTTAAGTGAGTGAGTTTGGCCACTGCAGCTCTACGCTGTGGAGGACCTGGCCTTCATCATTCCCTGTGTCAGCTTTTTGTGGTGCCTGAGCTATCTGGGAATCTCTGTAGTGCACACACCTGACCTTAGACAGCCACACAAGCATGTCTTGCCTCCCATGGCTGGCAGTGCAGACTTCTTTGCAGCAGCCTCATTCCTGGCTTGTCTTGAGCAGTTGAAAAATGTCAATTTGGTACAAAAAGCCCTCAGAGAATATACTCAGAGCATGCATGGAGAGGACAGACCCAGAATAAGTTCAGCAGAGGGTGAACAGTGATGCAACAGAAGGAGTTGACAAACAGTTGATAAGAGTAGCCAGCCCAGAAGAATGGGTCAGATGGATGATACCAAAAGGCAATGGCTGCTGCTCAGAAGAGAAACTGCTTGTTGGATCACACTGGGTTGGAGATTCAGTAGAAGTGGCCAGAGGGGAAGGTGGCAGTCTGTGCACAGCTGCAGGTGCCTGTAGTTTAGGAGAATGAATGGGAAGATTAAGGGTAAGTTCCTGAGTTTAAGGGAAATGCTCTTGGTCCCACTGCAAACTGTGTCAGTCTTTTCTTGTTTTCCATTGTCAAAGATTGGTGGTACATGGAAACCATTTTCTACCCAGAGCAATGCTTTTGAGACTTGCTGGTTTTTCTGTTGCATTAGATAATAGGTCCAGTTATTTAAACTACATCATATTTAAAGTGTCAGCTTCCAGCAAAGACAGCCTTGTTGTGCAGAGTGGTATCAAATTGTGCTGGTTTGTGTCTGGGAAGGCACAAACCCACTCAGTTGCTCTTTACAGTGTAGGGGATTTGTAAAGGTACTTTTCACCAGCAGTTCCGTAGTTTACTACTGTAGTAGTTTACTACACAGTAAGTACTGTGTTCTTACTTGTCCTACTCCTAGCTTCATTAAACTCTTCCAGGGAAAGAAAAGAAGGAAACCTGAAAGACCTTGATTTCTGGCTGCCTTTGGTAACTCTTTGAGTCTTTTTTGGGATCAACGAGGGAGGAGACACCAAATTGTATTGAAAGGCAGGGTAGTTCCTCACATTACAAGCTCATTGCCATGGGTCATTCCAAGATTTAAATGGATGTTATGGATATGCATGCAAGGGACTGTGTAGAATCTTAGATTTTGATGAAATCCTTTATAGACTGGAAAACCATGATTTGTTGGGCCTGAACACTCTTGGTGATAGAGGATCTCTGCACTGAGAGATACCTTGGCTCACAGACTGCAGGCTGGCCCCGTGTGTGATTGTATTGCTCAGACATAAGTGACAGATGCAATTGCTTACAGTTTTACTGGTGGTAAAAGTCAGTATCAAAATAAACTGTTTTGACTGTCCAGGGCACAGGTACTGCAGAGCCTGCAATCAGACATGCATTGTGTGACAGGGAGTCAGTATGGACTTAGGGATGTCTTTTTTCCTGTACTAGCCAAGCTTACACAGCACTTCTCCTGAATTCTTCTGCTTTTTCCATTTGGGGAAAATTTCAAACCTCCCTGGGGGATAATAAAAATGCAGGGAGGGGATGGTAATGGATTCAGTTTTGTCCTAATCAAACTGCAGTGGCACTGTGTGGTTTGCTTGCATTCAGCTGAACGTGATAAGAGCAAGGTGATGCAGCTGAGTCCCAGAGACAGCTTCCTCCAGGCAGCTCCTAGGACACAGAATGGGGGAAAACATCAGTCATTTTCTATCTACATGACATTGATTAATTGTTCAGAACTGCCTTTCAGTTACTGCTGTTGTTTCCTTCAACCCTCAGAAGAGGCTGCTCAGAAAAGCACATCTAATGTGGCTACAGCATAAGGAATAGCTGAGAAAAAAATGAATGGATTGCTTTGTTTCATTAACTGTCTTTACAAACAGAATCTGAAGGGTCTGTTCTCTGAAGTCAGCTATTTATGAAATTATATTTAAGTTTTTGCTTCATTTTTATTGTTTTGTATTAATGTTTTAAATGGGAAGATTGAAGTGTGGATTAATTGAAATTATGGAATTTTAGCTCTCAGAGGCTCTTTAGTCTTACTGAATTGTTATCACAGGATGTTAAATCAAATAGGTCATTTTCTAGCAGTTTTGAAAATCTGTGTGTTCAAATCAGGTTAAATTTCCTAGCTGGAGGGAGACTATAATGCCTTTTTTTCTTTATCTTGTCCTCCTCTCTGGCAAACCTGTCTCTGTTTAAATAATCTGTGAAACCATTTTCACAATTCTCTGCAAATTGCATTGTGTTATGTCAGTCTTTTGATTCCTAATAACAAAGCTGCATAGGAGTTGTAGTGCAATCTCCAGCTAACTGGTACATGATGAAAAAACCCAAAATGAGCAAAATTTTTTTTTATTCTGATCCTTGGTACTACAGTCATTCTTGTTGACAAGCCTTCTTTGATATTTATACTGCAACCTTTAACAGAATGTCCTGCATTTATAATTTATAATTTGGACTTTCTGTCAGTTTACTATTTGTGTATGCAACTGAGAATTGTACCAAATGGAGACCTCCAAAATGCTTCCTGAATTTTAAACCAGATTAGTTTTGAAATTGCTACTTGTTTTCTTTTTTGCAATAAGAAAGCTTTTTAACAGGTATTAACAATGGTTTTTAAAATCACAGTTGTGTAATGAACAGCTGGAAAATACCTTGGATCCAATGAGATAGAAAAGCAGCAGCAGTGGATGTGGCTGGTGTGAGCGAGGAAGGTGAATGGGGCAAGGGAGGTCTGATGGAAAAGTAGCAGGGAACTTCCTGCTGTAGATTGGGATCGTGGCCTGCTGTAATGTGTCCAGCAGGATCATTTGTGAGGATGGTGGGTTTAAAATGGTGGGATGAGGTAGCTCAGCAGTGGACTACCTAAATGTACACATTTACAAATGTGTGTGTTTATATTTTGTGGGTTGCATATTCCTAATTTACATATATTCCTTAAATGAAAGGTCTCAGTAAGGACTGAAAAGAAATTGAGATTAGGTTTTTTCCTTCTGTGTAAAAGCATTTGCTCTGGATGTAACTGAAGGACATACCTATCAACTTTTATGACACTGATGCTTTGTAAAACAAAACCTGTGATTAATAATATATATACTTGAAATGCCACAAAGATTTCTGTGGTGGTTTCCTTTCAGATAAAAAAAATACCTGGTCAGAACTTAAATGCCATGAGAAATCCAGAGCACATGGCCCATACAGCAGGATGGGAATATGCTTTGTGGCTACATGGTTTTAGTCCAAGATGGTCAATATATCCCAGGGATACAGTGGTTTTTCCCAGCCACAAATGAAATATTTGGCATATCAGTAATTAGGGTGGACATCTGAGAAGTGAAGCATCAGCCACAGCTCAGCACCTCTCCAGGTCTAACTGCAGTTGGTTTGACTTAGGTTTATTGTCAAGAGCTTTGAAAACTTAAACTTCTGTAGACTTTTAAAATTCTGATTAATTGGGAACAGCTTCACATACAACATGGATGCAGAGCATCTTTGCTGTTACTATGAGTGATTTGATACTGTAACCAGAGCAATTCCTTCTTGTTTTTTCAGGAGAGGCCCTGAGGGGAAAGATCACAGTCCGCAAAAACAGAAAGGATCCGCGGTCCCTCTTCATCAGCCTCTCAGTGAAGGACACCCAGCAGACATACAGCCTTCAGTGAAACTGTCCATGTCTGGGAGGGGTTCAATTCAGATGCTGCATTTGACTGCTGGTAACTGTTCTGGAATATCCAAAAATGGTAAACACTTGGGTTTGTGTGCTTGTGCCCACCCAGGAATATGGAAAAGTTACCTAGAGCTGAGATCTACCACAAAATCAGATCTTGCTGCTTCACATGGTGTGAGGAAAGCAAGAAAGATGGGTTTGGGTTACCTGAGACTGCCAGGTGAGAAAAAATGAGCCCAAAGTCTTGCTGTAAGGAATAATAAATACAATCTCTCAATAATCTTTTATTCTTCCACTGGCAAAATCCTTGTATAGTATTTTGTGAAAGAAGCAGCATAGTCATGTGTCAGTGCATCTGAACAGTAGCTGGAAAATCCCAGTGGGAATAGTTTTTGAATTCCAACTGCAAGATTGTGGCAACAAAGACGGTATTTTTACTACACTTCTGCAGTTTAAAAGTTGTACACGCTTCAGTTGCATTTGTCTAAATAAATGAACCCAGTGTGATATATAATGCAGTTGCTGCTTTCCTTGTGTTCTGTGTAATTGGAAATTCTGTCTATCCTGTGGTGGCTCATTTATTTGTGCCTTCAGTTTTTTCTCTACTAACCTGTTGGGGCATAGGTGGATGGAAGTCTGTATCTTAGCAGCTTTAGGAAAAACACAACAAACAAAAAGCAATTGTTGGAAGAGTGGGTTTGGTTTGGCTTCTTACAGAAACACTGGACACTCAGGGGTTGGCTGTTCAAGGGAGAGGGGTGTGCATATAGGTATTAATTTTAATTCACTTTAGGCTCCTTAAATGTCCTTATTAACATGTGGATATTCAGGAGCTCAGCTCACATAACAGGAATGCTCAGGTACTGATTTTAGATCCCTCAGTTTATACAAGTGAGACTGCACACAGTTCTTAAATTCTGTCTATTTTCAGGATAGCCTTTAGTATAAAAAACTTCCTTAAAAAATGAGACAATGGCGCACACAGAAAAAGTCAGAGATGCAAGTTTTATTTCCCAGTAGTATCTGAGAAGTGGGAATGCTCTACAGTGATAGACACGTGTGAGTCTCAGTGAGCTGCTAACACTTGTCTAGCTTGGTGACATATATCCATTTTGATCTTGTTCAGGGCCCTTCCAATCTGAATTTTTTTGTACTTCTTCAGATTCTGTGTTTGTGTAAATGTTGCTGTAGAAGGCAAGAAAAGAAGAAAAAGGATGCAAAGGGAGAGCAGTGCAAAGCCCAGTAGAGACTTTGTTGTAGCCTTGGGTTGCAGTGCTAAAAGTTAAAAGAAGCTTGAAAATGTGTAAATGCTATTTTTAAATAAATAAATAAAACCCCAAAAATCCAACCCTGCAAAGAACAGAGGATTTGGTATCATCTAGCCAGAAGGAAATTTTCTGAAAAGATTTCCATTAATGTAAAGCCTGAGGAGGGTCATTTAATAAAGGCACTGGATTTTCAAAGAACTTCAAATACACAAGTGGACATTGATCTAATGGTGACTCTCTTACAGCATCCTGTGGAAATGACCCATCAATTATAAGGGGCTTTTTTCTGTCTGGCAGTTGAATAATATGGGATTAATTGACAGCACAATCAGTTATTTACATTTCCTGATTGTAACTCTAAGAATTAAATATTGTAGGAAACGAGATCAATAAATATTCACTGAAAGGGATTCTGATGATTGAATCTGAGGGAGAAAAGTGGAAAGTAACTATTTGGAGTAGAAATACCCTTGGATTTGTCCAGTGAGAGATAATAATCCTTCATACAAATGTGATCTTTTATTCTATGGTGCATGGTCAATGTGGCCGAAGATGCAAATAGTTTGTAGCTGAATTAAAAACAAACAAGTAAATAAATAAACAAAATATTGTGGAAATGGCTGATATTCTGCATAGTTCACCGAAACATTCCTTTCTCCGGGTAGTAGGAACAACTTGTTCATCAGTCATTGGTGTATCACATTTGTAAATGTTTTTAAACAATTGGGGTAGTCACAATTTCAGACCTAAATTTATTACTTCAGTGTGTGTTGAGAACAGAAAGAAAAAGGTTGTATCTTGGGAAGGATGAAAGTTTGACAAGAAAGTCTCACAGATGTGAGACTTATGCTTGGCAGAAAGATCTCTGAATGTAGAACCTGAGAATGAAATAGAGATGGAAGCAAGTTTTGATATAGAAAAGAATTGCTGAACCAGTGTTACTGGATAACTAAGAGGTAAAGGGTAGTTAGAAGGGGGTTTTATGGCTTATAGAGCAAAGGATAAACCCACCTCAAACAAGAAGATGTTTCTACCAAGTAAAAAGATACCACAGGCAAACAAGACTGCTGATGTTGCAAGTAGAAAAAGGGTCTCAGAATTTTCCACTGCAAGAAAACTGAAAAACAACTTCTAGCTTAAACTGTAACATACTAACTTTTAGTGATTGGGAACAGTAACATGAATATGGTATAGTAGTTATGATAGCCTATAGGTGAAAGTTAAAGTATAGATTGGTTCTTCTGTATTAAGATGCTCAGCAAAGAAAAATATATAATGCACTGTAACCAAAACTAAAGGGTCTTCAGGCTTGTCTGCAGCTGGAGCTGACAGCTGTAGGCACAGGCTCTGTCACCCATGACTCTGGACTGTCTTGGATGCAATAAACTCCAATTTGAAGAGCCTGGAGTCCTGCATCTCCCATTCAGGCTCTTACTGTTGTAGAGAGCCTGAATGTCACTCATCATCTGATAGCGTTTGCCTGTTACACCAGCTCATCTAAATTTACCTCACAGGATTTATTTCTTTAGCAACATCTTGTGTGACAAAATCTTTTTTTTTTTCTCGACTAAGCAGTATCAAAATTATACATTGTATGGGTTAGATCTCTGTAACTTTAAAATTCATATGAGGCATTTATTTACCTGCCTCTCAGAGCTCTGTTTTCTTCTGTTCTTCCCTCTCCTTCCCTGGTGCTGCTGAGGACAGGTGCAGTTTTTGATGCAGAAGCAAACCCCACTGGTGGCTGCTGCTCTCCACTGCTCATTCTTCATCTCATGATTCTTGCCTCACACAATCCACAGAGCTGTTTACTGCTGGCTCCTTTCTAGAGCATCTCTTGTCTCTGGCCTTTTGTTTTTTCCTGCTCTGGGGTTTTTGTTGGTTTTCATTTTGTTTGAACTTCTAACATGCCCTGACAGCATTCTCCTATTTCTGATGATCAGATCTGTCCCATTGTAGGCTGCTCCTCCTCTCCCTAATCCTTTCATCTGAAATGTTGAATGTGCAGCTGATTCTTGGGAGGTGCAACAACCCCTGCACAAATCTAATCTTTGCTTCAGCAACCAGTGCTGCTCAGAGCGTGCTTGATTTGCAGGCACAGCAGAAAGTGGATGCAGGTGCAATAAGACAGATACAGACAAAGGATTGTCACAGGCCTTGAAATGTATGAATAAGTTGTTGTTGCTAATGGAGAACTGCCAAAGCACATTAGAAAATCTGATTGGGTCTGTGATGCATATCTAGGAAGATAGAAAGAAAAAATAAATATGGTAGTTTAAGGTCAGTTGTCAGATGCGTGAAGAAATACCAGATGGAATTATGATACCTTCTTTAATGTGTAGTTTCATGCATAAACAAAGCCTTTTCTTTGACATCAGAAAATTTAGGACTCTTAATTCACTTTATAAATGAATTTTGTGAAACTTGCACTCAGCAAAGGGCAGATGAATACATGGGGGTAGAGGCATGTCTTTTTTCCAAGAGGATAGAATTTGCATGACCCAAATTGCCAGTGGCAACTACAAATTTAATGGGAAAGTGTCTTCATTTGCAAAACCAGGGGACCTGCATGGTAGGTATTAGCAGTATCATGTAAGTTTGTATATGGGAGTGGGTTTTGGGCATTCAGTGGGGTTTTTTTGGAAAGTATGTTTTTGCCATGTTTTATAATGAAGTCCAGCACTTCTGAAGAGCATTGCATGGACAGAAGTTTCTAATGTTTAATCCCACAGTTAACCTTTTTCTCAAGGAGTGCTCTTTACCAGCAGTTCTCAATCTCTATTCATGCTGAAGCAATTTGCATTATGCTTAGCCCAAAGTCAGAGGAGCTGATATTGACCAGTGATTTATAAAAGTTCTTAAATATTCAGATAAAACCTGAAGGTTGGCCTGCCTTCTACTTGAAAATCTGTGCCCAGAGTCTGTGTACTTGAAGATAAATAACCCACCTGAAAATGATATGGATGCTCACAGCTCTACTTCTTATTTAGATGTTAATGGTATGTTAGTTTTTGGTTTTTTTTTTAATTGTGTCTTCTGCAGTGCTTTTAAATGGTTTGTTAAGCTGCAAAATTATCTTGCTGCTTCTACCCATTGGAGAGCAGCTAAGCAAGACTGACAAACTTGGGAGCTTCTGGTCCTTGGTTACTGAATGACTCTTCAGTAAGCACCATGCTGGGGTCTCTTAATAGGATTTTTGTGTGTACACCTCAGTTTGACCTTCTAAATTCTGTCCTGTGGGCTGTGCTGTAATGAGACAGATCTTCTGTGATCCAAAGAATAGCAAAGCCTCAGTTTCAAATAAAGCTCTGCAGAGGATTTGGAGAGCTGGTTTGGGAGATATACCTTCCAACTTAAAATGTAGGCTGCTAGTGAGATTTGAAAAGTTTTATTTCAAGGATGTTTCTCTGCTCTCTGTTTAATAGTGCCTGAAGTTCCCAGCAGTAATGACTCTTAGCATTTTCTGTCCCTGGTTGAAATTACCTGAAGGAAAAATTGCAGAAGTGTGTCTTCCCTGAGGTTTGTGGAATGACACAGCCTGGCTATGGCTGGCTGGAAGAGGTAGGAGGGGAAGCTGCAAGATCAAGGGTTGAAAGTAAAGGCTTGTGTGAAGACTAAAGTGATGATTTTATTTTTAGAAACCAGGTTTAAAGATACAATTTGCTACTTTTACTGCATGGATTAACTGCATAGTAACGGCATTCAGGAGTTTTCAAAGGCAACCAAAAATAAAGTCATGGGTATAACTAAATACACAAACTTTGAAAGGAATGGCAAAGATATTTTACATTATTTTGTTTATCCAGGCATTGATAGATGTTAAAGCTGCTGAAGTAGTGACAACTAATTAAAAGACAAATACCTTCTTACATAGGAAGGGAAATTAGAGGGAAAATCTGGCTTTTAATGTTATGAGCACTACAGATAAATTTGCAGAAGGACTTAAGTGATTAAATAGGTGTAGAAAACTTCCAATTTTAATTGCTTTTATATAACTGGACAGAAACCTGAAGATGGCTCAGTTCTCCCAGTTTAGTAGTAAATTTTAAACACATACACTGTTTGACATAATTTTTGACCTTACATTAAATTCATAGGTCAATAATTAACTTCACAGGGAAAAGTGGTATTGGTAAATACCAATTTATTGATACTGTTGAGGAACAGAGAGAGAAGGAGAAGCTTTCCTGTTGGTAAGGTACCATGCACACAGGAATTATTAACAGGATATTTTAAAAGCTCATGCTTTTTCAGCAGCTGAATGTAATGTGTAAATGTCTGTTCCCTGGCGCCCACCGACTGGCTCAGAATTTTTACCTGCTTTGCTAATTCCCATATATCAAAATAGAAATAAACTTCATTTCTATCCCTTTCTGAATGGCAAGGGTGTTACTGGGTTTCTTTGAATTACTAATGTCTCTGGGTTCCAGAGCTCTCTGATCTCCTCCATGATAAATGAAAAGGCCTCACTCATCCCATTGAAAAACTGTACCATGAAGCAATCGATTTCTGGATTGATAACATTTCTCTTGCTGTTCCTCTAACAATTAACCAAAGTAAAATAAAAGACTCTTAATGACAGTGATAACAAATTGAAGATGAATAAAACTTACTCAACATGTTAATTCTATTTTCCACTTGGGTACTACTCAAAACATCAGTGTAAATAGAGTGAGAGCAAATATGTCCCCTGGAAAGCAAACTGGCTGAAGTTAGCCTTTCACAAGTAAGAACTACAACCCAAATAAAATTATTCTCCTTGGATTCAACTGGCAGATGCTAAAATAATCCCCCTTCACATGGTGATCTGAGAGGCTTTTCAAATTATTTTGTTTTCTTCCAAGGAAAAACAGGTAAAACAGGATACCCATTTTTTTGTTTTTTTTTTTTTTTTTCTTACCTTTCTGGCATCTTGGTACATGATCCCTTCCAATACAAAAGAAGGGATGGATTTTTCCAAAGTGACTGGCATGAACTGAGAGAGCTCACATCTGCACCCCAGAGTAGTGTGCAGTGAGGAACAAGGTGTGAGTGATTCAAGTGCTTAGAGGATACCCACATGTGGTAAAGTACCACTGTGAAAACCCTTCTCATGGACATAATGCCAGTGCTACTGGAATATAAATCTGTGCCAGGTGTGCTCCTTTTGGGATCACTGCACCTGGCTTAATTTGCTTACCACTTGAGCAGGTGTTGTTCATAGACTAGAATTAAAAATCAACAAATAAATAAAAATCTGTACAATTGACATCGTTCATCCACTATTGTCCAAACAAATTAATACCCATAGGCCTCACTCTTTAAAACCATCACTCTCTCTTTGCAGTACTTTTCATTATAAAGTCAATCTTGCTAAAAATTTTAGCTTTTGCTTCTATTTCCCTTAGTGTTGCAGACTGCCTGGATGAAAGAAAGAGCTCCAGGGGGGCAGGAGGAAAAGGTGGGAGACACATAAGACCAAAGGTCCTGGGAGGCACGAGGAGCTCCCTGGAAGGAGGGTTGATTCACTTTGGGTAATGATGGTTTAGGTAATTAAGCCTGAAATACAAGTGGGATTCACTAAGTAGAGCTGAATTTTGATTTAACCTTCTGATGGGTTATGCAAAGAGAGGAGCAGTGAAAAGAGGGAATTTCTTAATAATATTGACTCCTGTCACAGCACTGGACATTCTTGGAACAAAGGCTACTCAACTGGAAAATTGGATATGAGGAGGAGGAGGCCTTCTCTGTGACTCAGATGTTAAACTGTGTGTACTGCTAGCTTGGGAATTAATACAAAGCCTCGCACCGAGGAGAAAAAGCAGTGCAGAGTTAAGTTTCTTACCTCATAGGAATACATGAACTGATGTTAATTTTGGGAGCATTGTGCCTTTAGAACAGTCACAGCCCTTGTGTTTGTGGAAACCCCAAAATGGATTTGGCTTAGAGAATAACAGATTATGTGTGGTATCCCCAGAGGAAGAAATAATGCTGTTACCATTGGTTTGCAGTGACTTTGACCTCCTTTAGGGTGCCAGGTGACAATGACCTGGACTGAGCAGCCCTGTGGGGACAGGTATCCCCAGTCTTTTGAACTTCTCAGCTGGAACAAGCCAATGTTCTCTGCAAAAGACAGCAAACCACAGCAGGGAACACACTACCAGCTGAGGAAAATGGAAGGAGAGGGGTTTTGGTTAACCCAGGTCATTTAATGTTGTCAAAAACAGAGGATATTGAGGTATGACAAGCTCCTTCTTTAATTATCGAGCTATTCAGCTCTGATCAAAATCTTCTGAAGTGACTAGGGATTTTAATTTTCTTTTTGGTTTTTTAAATTGCTCTGATGAAGCTGAGATTTATATTTTTACAAAAGTTTGCCTCTCTGAATGCAAGTGCCTCAAAAACCTGAAGGCAATCTCCTTCGTAGTGCCTTAAATGAAAGATAAGATTGTTTCATCCAAAACAGACTTCCTGAACATAATTTCTTCAGAACAGGTTGATCTGGGTTTTAATATTAAAAAATGTCATGCTTTTTCTCATCTTCCTATGTTAAAAAAAGCCCCACAAGCAGATGATGTGGTATGAGGGCAGGAGTAAATACCCCGTCTTTCACGGCTTTCAGATCACCCTTTAATCCATAGTTTGGTCAATTCTTAAGTTAAAACCTAAATGCAACATCTGGCTAAGGAATACACCATGGAGTTAGGGTTGTGGCTGAGCCCAGCCCTTAATGGAATTTTGTGGTTTTTACACGGAACTATTTTTCTGAATCAGATGTTTTATGCCTGATTTATTCATCCATGTGACAGTTAATTACTTTTGAAGTAATTGAGACATTATTGAAGGAAGTGGGTAAGAGAGCTGTCAGCAGGAAAACCTCCACAAAATCAATATTATAACATCATCTGGCACAGGCTGCCCAGAGAAGCTGTGGCTGCCCCATCCCTGGAAGTGTCCAAGGCCAGGCTGGATGGGGCTTGGAGCAACCTGGGATAGAGGAAGGTGTCCCTGGCAGAGGGGTAGGAACATGATCAGCTTTAGGGTTCCTTCCACACCAAACAATCCTATGATTCTGTGATCCTGTAGTCTGCTTTTGTAGTTGCCACCTGAAAAACTTTGCTTCAGTCAGTGGAGTAAGCAAGAAATGGCTGGGGTGCTACACCAGTCCCACCATTTTTCTGCTCACATGGATTTATTCCCACCAAGAAATTTTCATGACAGTCTACAGAGTTGAGAAAAGACTTTCAAAGAACTTAGAGGGGACTTTATTAGGTTTTTGATAAAATGCTGCTCTTCGATATGCCTGCCAGGACATGGCTGCTTTTCCTGAGTTCTGTCATTGCTCCTCTGGGACCACTCTGTGCTTGAATGTTTTTAATAAATGCCTGTGTTTGTACCTCATGTTAGAGCACTGAGAGCAAAATGAAGCCATTCCCATTAGTCAGAATGCCCAGCTAATATATTACCAATAAACCTTGTTTTCAGTAGGTCATTGCCAAACAATTTGTTCTTCAGCATATTCTGATGTTGCTGGTTGTATTTTTAAAACACTGAAGTGTAGTGATCCTTTGGAAAAGGACAAATACATTTTTTCAAATCTCCTTCCCCATCTGCATTCAGTGTTTGATATGTGCAGCTGTTGTTATCTGGGGAGGAGGGGAAATGGTCAAGCATCAAACTTTGATTTGTTTGATGTGTGCTATGCACTAAGTAACCTTTCACCAGTCTCTTTGAAAAGGTGGGGTGGTGGAGAACCAGAGAGGCTGAGGCACTGGGTAGATCAATCATGTGCTTTTTTGCATAAAATGTTTTCAATACAGAGTCTCTTTCAAGAGTGCCTCTCCTCTACCTGTCTTCCATAAGGAATAAAAACTTAGATGGGGTTAGCCAAGTGTAATTTACAGTTTCTCTAGAGATGAAGCTGAGTTAAGGAGAGGAATGCATAATCCTAGCTGGTAACAAGGGGGTAGGTGACAGGAAGTTAATAAAAGGCAATAAAATACCTACCTGCAACTTGGTAATTACCTCAACCTAGAGCAGCATGTGGTTTAAGAAAACATCACCAGATCCTATTACATTTTCCTGCGCTTCACAGACGTCTCTGCAGGTCATATTTCTCTTTCCTCCTCACTCCCTGCAGCCTGTTGCAGCTCACACTGTGAAGCTATTTTTCATGCTTCTTAGCATGGAAATAGAAGGGAGAGAGATGAGCTGTCACCTGGAGGATTTTTGCAGGGGGTTGCACGTGGATCTGATGAAGGGCCAGGGAAGAGATGGTGCAGGTGACATTTCATCTTTCTGCAGTACATTCCAGGGACTACAGTTTGCTCTAGATTGCTTCCCTCTGACTATGTGGGATTTGAGAGAGATAAATCAACCACGGGGGTGAATACCATGTTGCCATGGGTTTTAGTACCATTCTGGCTCCACATACAAGATTTCTCTGCTTTTATTTTCAGTGATAATCACACCAAAGGTAAATCCTGAGCATGCAGATGCCCCTCTATTCTGCCTGGGACTGTCCAAGGGGAAGCCATATGTTCAAGTCCTCCTGCCTGTTTGTATCTAGATCTGAGTTTTGAAGCAGCTTGTGGTGGCCTTGCTAGCCTAAAAAAAAAAAAAAATTAGAGATTCTGGATCAGCCCTCTTTGAACACTGCTGATTCTGTCAGCTGATATCAGGAGCTGCTGGTAGCTTTCAGATCATCTCTGCAGAAGAAACAGTTCTGTTTTGCAGACCTTACTACTGCATGCCCTTGAAGTGTACATTCATTTCCAGTCTGATTCTGGTGGGGATTTTTTTGGTTTTGCTTGTTTGCTTGGTTGGTTGTTGTCGTTGTTGTTGTTTCTTTCCCTGTATTTCACACCTGCTTCCAAATTGTGATTGTCTCAAAGTTGAAGTGTGTCTTTGTATGCTCCTTCACTTTCTTAGGGGTTCTTTGTTTTTCTCCAGGATCAGTGCTAGGTGGTACCTGGAATTTGCTCCTCTGCCTGCTGCAGACCAAGCTGGCTTGTTTCCCCTGTGCCTGAAGAGTAACCACTAATAATTGTCAATCCCAGCAGAAAGTTGGAGAAAGGAACATATGGCCAAGTTCTGTGAAATTCTCCAGGCTAAAGTCTCCAGACATCAAAATCAATTCAATTTGTCTGTCTAAATGTTATTGCTCAAAGTTGAATAATGATGTGTTGCTTGAAGATGAGCAAATTGGGTAGAAAGAGGCAGGAGCCATCCTCTAGATCTAAGATATCTGTTGTCAGTTTTGTAACAATTCCTGTAAAGCAGTGAAAAATTTCCTCTGACACAGGAGAGATGAGAGTGCTGACATTGAAGTAATTGGTTGGTCTAGGTGGTTATATTGCAGATATCTGGGCAGGCATAACTTGTCTGGAGTTTGACCCTCTGGGTCACCATCCCCATGGCCATTCCCTTGTTGGGGACCAGAGTGGGGAGAAGGCATCTCAGCCCCCCTCATCTCACCTGACTGGGCCCTACACCCATGATGAGGTGGCAGAATGGAAGAGCAAATATTTCCACTGTCAGAAAGTCTCTTCAAAGGATATCATCTCACTAAATGTCTTTTCCATCCATCTGCCCCATTGCAATTAAAGGGGGATGTGTTTATGATTGTTAGAGAGATTTATTGTCACAATGCAGCTATGTGAACAAAAGGCTTCTCTCAGATTTTTGTATCAGCTTGAAGAGAACTGAGGGGTTAGTGTCAAAACACTTTAAACAGAGAGAGTAAGAAAAGAGAAGGGAAATAAAAATGCCTAATAGAATTCTTCATAGTGTCACTCTGTGAAGTGTGACACTATGAAGAATTGGATTACTGGTAACTGTAATCCAAAAAGTTACAGTTCTGCAACAAGGGCATCTGGAGATGCTCAGATGCCAAGTTCCAGCAAAATCCTAAACGTGCAGGCTCCAAGAAAGAAGAATTTGATGCAGTATCTTATTTCCTTAGAAACTGTCCAAGGTGGATGGGAAGTAATCACAACCCCTGCATCATACCTTGTCAAGGGACAAAGGCATATTAAATTATTATTTTTAGTTGAAACATCTATTAAAATGTTAGGAGTATTTCCCGTGGAAATAACTGGAAGTTTGGGTTAAATTATCACAACTACTTCAAAAAGTATTCTGTGTAAGAATTTCTATTTATGACTATTTTGGATTGTCTTTCAAAAATTATAAGATTCTTTTGCTTTTACAGCATCTGAAATGGAGAGCACATAAGCAGAGGTATGTGAAAGAGGAAATCAATCACTGTATTGCACACCAAGCCAATGGTGCCTGTCAAACACAAGATTTTCACCAAGTAAGATTTTTCTAACTTTTGAATAAAATCATACAGAAAAAGTAAACCTCATAAGGCATAACTATATTAAAATGAAGAGTGCAATAACAACAGCAGTCATATTTATGAAATATGAGAATTAGGCTTCAAGTATGTGAGTTTTGACTTATATTTTAGTATAAATATGTAATAATATATGTATTAATATGTAATATGTAATAAATAAATAATAATAGATGTTTAAATAATATGCAAATTGGTAGTTGCAATGGATAGTGCTACCATCTCCCTGAGCCCCAGTAAACTGATTTGCTTATAAATCTGCTGAGTTCAAACTAAAAATATACAATTAGTTTTCTGGCTCATGTATTTTAAAAAGACAGATATCTAAAATAATAAATTAGAGGGACAACTTTTTTATATTATTTCAAGTTCCATTGTAAAGCTTTGTTTGGAATTAAGATGGATTTTTAAAATTTCTAAGGAGTGTAGGCATCAAACTTAGCATTGTTTGATTCTAACCCCACTCAAAAGTCTTTAAATGCTTTAGAAGTTGTATTTTATTTTGTGTTTGTAGGTAGTGTAAGTTTGTAGGATGTGTAAGTGTCTTGGGGCATATTTCAGGAAAAGATGGAATGGGGAGATTGGATAAACAAATATAAGCAGAGACCTGGAAAAGCTGAACACTAAGGAAGGAAGGAGTAGGCTGAGGCTGTTATTTTAGGGTAGGGAAGAGCAAGGGACCTGAAACTTCACATATGACTTAAAAAAAAAACCCAAACCAACCATAAAAATTAATACAAATCCATTAAATTTTGAGGGCCTTTTTTGGGGTGTTTGGAATGGAAAAATCTTACTTTCTGGATGTCTCTTTGTTTTTGCACAGATGTCTCTTGTGTCAATGTTTCCACCTTTTTTAAAAGGGCTTGTTATCTTTTGAAACTGCTTAGGGAGTTAATATAATTGTAATGTCCCAGGTCTGGATTTATATACCTTCTGTGAAGGAAAATTGGCAAATTTAGATATTGTTAAGTCATTTTATGCCTTTTTTAAAAACTATATTTTCACAGTTATTAGAGAAATTTAGGTTAGGTGTGTGATCGTAGTATATTTCTGGATCAAGATAGTATTAATACATAAAGTTTTTATAAAAGGATTTAATTGTAAGATAATTATTTAATGTTACTTACATGCATTCCTGTGGTTATATTAATAAAAGTTTGCTTATAGGTGTTTTAGGGAAACCCTCCCAGTTAAGGTTTGGGCCCTGGCCAAGCCCTGGTCTTGCTGGTTAAGGAAGTATGCCATCAGACCCAGGTGTATCTGCACTGAAAGTGTAATTGAGTAATTTTAACTTGCTGATTTGGTCTTTAAAAAGCTAGACCCCCTTTAGAAGTAAACTTGGAAACCTTGTCCAGAAAATGTTCTCCAAGTCCTCACTGTGAAATGGGGCTCCCCAGTGATGGCAGACCCTGGGTGACAGTGAAGTATTTAGGCAGCTGAAGATATTATCTTGCTGATTTTTGCTCAGTAGTGCTTGTTGTTTTATTAGATGTATTGTTTTAGTGCTCATAGTAATAAAAGTGCATGTTATGTTAAACACTGTCCTGAATTTAATAGGTTGAAATATATTCATGTTACAGTTGTTAAAACAAAAAAGAGGGAGTGCAGGAATGGGATATACTCCCACAAAAGCCTTGTATGTTCCTAATTTTTAGAATCACGTTCAGAATTACCTAACTGCTGTCCAATGACTATTTTTTTAATTACAAACTCACTTAACCTGGGGGCAAAGATCTGCTTGGTGTTTCCACAGATTCCAGTCCACGATGGGTACCTGCAAGAGTGATTCAACCAGCCTTGGTCCCTCTGGCTTCATCATCAGCTTGTGGGGAAGCTGAGGGAACAAAAAGAATGGAGCTTGTTTGGTTTGGGTGGTGGGCCAAACGTGTTGTAATGTTGGAAGTGTTCTGTTTCGTGGTTCTTGCTTGTATAAAACAAAAAAGAGGGAAATGTGGGAAGAGATGGGACAGAATTGAGCTGCAGACTGTGGCACACACCTGAAGAAGCACAGGGCAGCAAAAGGAGCACAGGGCAGCACAGAGAGGCACACGGCAGCACAAAGGAGCACATGGCAAGCAAAAGGAGCACAGGGCAGCACAGAGAGGCACGTGGCAGCACAAAGGAGCACATGGCAGCACAAAGGAGCACATGGTGGCACAAGGGAGCACATGGTGGCACAGAGCTTTTGTCCCCACCTGGCCTTTGGACAGGAGGTGTCACTGCAGCAGAGCCCTGCAGAGAGGAGCCTGCCGGGAGCTGACAGCGTGTGATCACCCCATGGAAGGACATTTAGAACATGTGTGGCTGACATGGCAACGTGGGATAGGTCACAGAGTGAGAATTACCATGTAAGGAAATACTGTGCCTTGAAGAAATGTATAAAAGCAGCTTGTTTCTTTGAATAAATGATTCAGATTCCCTGCTGGACTGGGTCCGTGTCTCTGTGGTTACACTTAACCACTTTCACTTGCTTCAGTTGCTGAACCATGTGAAGCCTCCTCCTGGCTGCCAGCATAACCATATCCTCTTGCTTTTGCCTAAAATGAAAATGTCTAATAGGTTTTAAAGTTAGTTATCTAAATGCTTTTATACCAGACTACTGGGGGCTACTGAGAGGTCACACAAGGGGATGTGAAATTGGATGGGGTCCTTGGAATCCTTGATCTCAGAGGAGATATTGCTGAGCAGGAGCAGAAAGGATGGAGGTTGCTGCCCATGCTCATTCAAATTCCCAGTTGAAGTGATGTGCCTGAGGTCACCTGGGGCTTGTGGCAGAGCTAAGCTCCAGTCTCACATGATCCTGGACAGGTTCCTCCCTTTTCCAGTTCATCACTGCCTGCCTGAGCTGTGCCCATTTGTCTGCTTCTTTAGCTGCAAAAGAGTAATGATGGTATTTAGCTGTATTTTGTTAAATTCTTTGCAATGTGATGAGAAAACACCTTTTGAGTGTCCCAGATAACTGGGGCTTTATTAGGAAAGGGTAAAGAAAGATTGAATGAAGAAGGTACTTGGGAGAAACTGATGACTGAAGTACCTCTGGTGATCTTTTTTTTTTTGCATCTCTTACCATCTCACTGACAAGAATAGGAGTGAGCTGAGAACCTTGATAAGAAAATGATCTTGACACTGAAGTCAGATTTCGGTTTTCCATTATCTTAGATAGTGGATCACCTTGAATTTTTCATATGACCAAGGCATTAAGGGACTCGTTGAAGCTACACAGAATTTCAGGAAATAAAGCATAGGAATTAACAAAATGATCATTTAAACAATTAATCTCATACCTTGGGAGAACAGTGTCATTCTAATTGGAAATTTATGCTCAAGGGAATGCTTAAACCTGATTTCAATATATAAACTGGTAGAGGCTTACTTGCTTTTTCAGTTTTTAAGCAATATCTGTGATTGAAACCAAATACCCTAAGTGGAATGCACAGATCATCCAAGGACATTTAAGTTTTTCTATTGTGAATAATATTGGAGTTGTCTCCCCAGAATTAAAGTTGAAGGGATGCTGCAAGTCAGGTCTAGTTCAGCATGACCAGATCAGCACTGAGGGGTCACAGAGCTGGTTCTGTGCTCAGTGAGGTGCAGACACTGTGGGATTGTGCAGCTCTGACAAACAGCTGAGGGGGCTGTGAATAACAGCCACATGTACAGCTGTGAGCCAGATCCTCTGCTGTGATGCCACAGCCCCTCTGAGCCATCTGACAGTGTAATGGAGCTGAAAAGTGGCTGTGTAATGCATCCCTGTATCCTGCTCCTCAGCTCCAGGGATGTTCCCAGCTGCACAGTGCTGGCATTCCCAGCACACTCACAGCTAAGGCTCAGACCCCAGGATGGGGTCTTTCTCTGGATTTACTCTGGGAGTCTGCTGAGGAGGGTTGGAAATGTTTCCACCAGTATATCTTCCCAGAGCTGTTCCAAGTATACTGGGACCACTTTGATTCAGAAAGGGGAGTCATTACTGATGTCCTCCAAATAGGTAGCCCAGTGAGAGAAGCTGTAGCTGAAAGTTTGTCCTTAACATTTATTCTTCAGCCAAAATAATGTTAGATTTAACTTATAACCTGAAAAGTTCACTGCCTATGAATGTCCTACAAACCACTCACTGATTTAGCCTTACATCCCTATACTGGGTCAGCCCTGTAGAGTTTCTTCAACTGGCACTCTGCAGGAGGAAGGGTGGGATTTTTCCATGCTGACAGAGGGATCACAGTTTTGTTATCTCTGTATGATAATCACCATACTCACTTCACTGTGTTGGGGGATTTTCCCATTTCACAGCAAAAGGGGAAACAAATTTAATGCGAAGAATCCGTGCCTGAACAAAGTTAGAATTTCCCATGAGAGACCACAGAAAATGTTTAAGGTTTGTTTGGTTGTTTTTTTTCCCAATCAGAATCCAAATGACTGTCATGACTTGCCTTGTGAAACACTGAAGTAGGTACATAAGTGTGTTTATTAACTTTTTTTTCTTTAAATGAGACCATATAGTCAGTGTTGCTGACCCTGGAGAAAGTTCACACGGCCTTACAGAGGTGCATGCTGTGACTTTTCCTTTTGACTCAACAGTCAGAAGCAGGTAAGGCAGAGAGTGAAAGGTGTTAAAATTGACTGGCTATCTGCTAGAATCTGGCCTGTGGGGTACTTGAGGGCCCTCACAGGACACCAGCTTGGAAAATCAACTTTCTCTCATTTTGTGATGTTTGTGATATTTTCTTTCCAAATTTGTGATCAGGAGTTCAAACCTTAATGTGGTATTTTTGCTTGATACAAGTGATTGAGATACCACAGTTTGAAGAACTGCTCTTTTCAGGCAGTCCTTTGGAGTGTTAATCTCTATTAATATTGAAATTTCGCTGAGCTGATGCTTGATAGCTCAACACTGAGTCAGTGTGCCAAGCAAACCCACCTCTGCAGGTGGTTTGGGCACTTTTCTGCAGGTGAACCTTCCCTGTGAACGTGCTGTGACCAAATGTCCCCCCATGTTCAGTTCCTTGTCCCTGTTTCTCCATCCTGCTCCAACTGGCATCGAATCTGCTGCCACTCTGAGCCAGGATCTGCTGCTGCTCCAGTCTCTCTGTCCCATGGTCACAGCCCCTGTCCATGCCCCCTCTCAAGTTCATGCTGAGACTGAGATTAAGTGACCACGTTGGTGACATCCAGAAGCTCTTGGCTTGCTCTGCACAGCATTCCTGGGTGTGCTGCTTCTGCAGCTCTCCCTGCACAGACCCAGCATGGATTCAGGGAGTCTTCCCTGTCTGTTCTCTGTCCTGACACACCTTACTCTGTATTTGTACAGCTGGAAAAATCTACTGCTCTTAATCCATTTCTGAGCACCACTCGGTCAAAGACATGTGTTTTTATTTTGTTTGCAATGTTAGGAGAGGTGCAATTTTACCTGAAGAGGGGGACATGTTCAGTTCAGTGGCTGGGCTCAGCTAAGTCTGGAGTTCACTGTGGCACAAGAAAAAAATATCCTTGACTTGATCACTTATGGGTAAATCATGGAAATCTATTTACAGCTCTAAATAGCGCCTACTTATCCTATTTTCATTAAATATGGGCTTTTTTTTTCTTTAATGTCCTGTTCTATTGCAAAGTCAAAGTTCAAAGCTATGGTTATTATGTCCTATACTGAGATGACACCCTGTGGTTAAGGCAAATGTCCAGACAAAAGAAGAAACATCTATATCTGGGGGAAATAGCTGTTAGGAGCATAAATGCCTGGCCAGTGGTGCAGAAATTCCTTCCAGATGCTTCTGCTTTCCCCCCACCTGATCCCCCTTTCTTTTAATTCTGTTATTTACAGTGGTCTCCAGAGAAGAAGTTAAACATTTCAGGGAACTGACTCCTTTTACAATAAGGATACCAGACTTTGATAATTATCTGGAAATCTAGGGGGCATACAGCCAGTTGTGTGAGTTAAGGCAATTGGAAAGTGTACAGGAGAGCTAATAAATAACAGGATGAGACTGAGGCATTTCACAGGATGAAAATAACAGGTAATTATCACTGGACAGTCTCTTCATTATTTGAATATAATTAACTGAGAGAGGTAAAATATTGCAGCCTGCTGAGGTGATTCTTTGCCTTAAGAAAGGGGCTGTGCTCTTTGCATGGGAAAACTGTTCAGTGGAATTAAGGCTGTAAATTTTTTTTTTGCATATAGATAGAATTAAAAGAGAAATACCAGTAATTGGAGGTGAAGTGTCCCTTGGCAAGGTCTGGCTTATTGACATCTACTTTTGCTGGTGTATGTGTGTAACTCAGCTGAATGAATACAGTATTGTTCTTGGCTTTGCTTTATGGGTTGCTGTATCACAGTGGTTTAAGACCATTTTTGGTTATGAGAAAAGGCATAACCCTTTTTACACTCACATTAACTTCTCCCTGTTGTTCAAAACTGTAATTTCTCTGCAAGATCCCCAAGCCCTGGATGAGGGCAGGTTTATTCACCAGGGAGAGCTGTGCAACCCCAGAGAACCGATGGAGATCTGCCCTTTTCTTGGAGTCCTGAACTGCAGCGAGAGCCCTTCGCACTTGCTGAGGATTTCTCTGAATTCAGCGTCCTCTCCTCATGGAAGGGGCACGATCACGTGAAAACCACATCTGACTGCAAGTCAGATCCACAAGGTCCCTGGTTCGGATGGAATCAGCGCATTTCAGAGCTATCGTTTAACATCTCTGATCTAATTGCCTTTAGGCTGTTCAATCGCAGTCTGAAGTGGATGTTTAAAGGCATTCCCCGGGGTCCTCGCACTCATCCTCATCCTCACTATTGTATTTGCCTCTTAAGTTTAAGGGAGAAAAGAGTGTAAGTGGCCGTCCCTACGGAGACCTTCAGCCAAAGGGGTTTTCTCTGGATTTGCCAAGATTTCCCTGCCACACAAAAAAAGAAAAAAAAAAAAAAAGAAAAAAAAAAAGAAAAAAAAAAGTGCCCGAGGGAGGGAAGAAGGGAACCTCCCGCGAGGTGCATGGATTCATGTGCTGTGCTATGGGAATTGCTTCCCAGGACAGAGGGTGGCATTTGCGGAGGTCGCAAAGGCTGCGGCTTGGGGTCGTGAGAGAAACCAGCGGGGAAAAGGGTGCAGGTTCTTGCTGCGGCTGCCTCCATCCCTTTTAGGCAAAGTTTACAGCGAGAAAGGACGAGAAAGATTTAAGATCAATAGCTACAATAGCTAATGCTTAACTCCGTCATAAAGAAGCCAGGACGGGGGATTTTAGCGCAGAGATTAAAACTGCATCACCCGTGGGCGTGTTTGGGCTGTTTGTGGAGAGGTGTCATCGCTTGCTTCTATCGTGACTTGACTTTTTTTCCACCGAGGCACGGCACGAATGCGGCATAAAGCCAGGAAAGTGCCTGTGGTGAGGGAACGGAGGGGGAGGGAGGCAGCGAGCACCTTTCGAGCCCGCGGGGCCGGGGATCGGATACAGCCCCAGAGCCTCTCCCGAGGGGCCAGCTCCCCCGCCTTCCTTCGTGTCTTTGCTTATCTGCAAAGAAGGGGCAAGGGAAGAGGGAAAATGACCAGCGAGGGGAGAAAAATAAATCAATTGCTATTTTTCATCTTTGACAAAGTAATTAAGACTCGCTCGTCCGCTCCACGGGCCGCGGAGGGGGCCGGTTTGAGGGGGGGGCACCCCTCGCAGGGGTCCCAGGGGCTCCTTCGGGGAGGAGAAGCGATGTCCTCCCGTCTGTTGGAAAGACCCCGAACCCCTCCCTGGAGCTGCCGCCCGCCCTCCTTCCCAGCTTTTCCCTTTGGGAAGAAAACAGGGATCCCTCCAGACAGAGGAGTCTCACGTCGAGGGTGGGTGACTTCCCCAGAGCCCCGAGGGAGGGAGGGAGGGGTGGGCGGTGTTCGGGGTGGGCCCAGAGAGCTGCTGTCAATTAATCCCTGGTGCCCGGTGTGGTTCGCCTGCGGGACAGGCGTTCGGGGGCGACGGTGACAAGGAGCTCAGAAAAATCATCTGAATGAACCTGACGGCTGCTAGCTGGGGCGCTAAACCCCCACATTGGAGGGATTTGGTTTGGTTTTGAAAAGAACCGTAAATCCAAACTCGGAGTTTGGACCAAAGCAGGTCTTTCCATCCCAAATCGCGTGAGAGAAGGCAGGGGCTGTAGGGAGCTGGGCTCTGCGGCCCCGAGGGCCGGCCACGGACGGGTAGGACAAAGGAAAATGTTTGAAAACCGAGCCCTGTTTCTCCGTGGGTCTCCCTCTTAACGAAGAATGGATCCCTGGCTCGGTGTTCAGCGGGAGCCTCCAGCCGAGCCCCTCCCAGAGCTTTCCCTCGGGTACAGGGGAAGGAGAAGGGGTCTTGACTTTTCAGAAAGTAAAGGAGATCAACTCCTTTTTTCCAGGGTTGAAACTTCGATTTCACGTATCAATGCTGATGGAGAAAGTAAAAATATAGCTTGGAAAAGAACGTAAAGAGTGAATTTTCCGATTTTTGGAAAAACAAAACAAGTCAACCCAGTGACTCTAGAAGACGTTTAGGGGTCTTCCCGACAAAAATATCTCTTGGACTACTGCCTTGTCGGTTTTAATTCGGCTCGTGCCTTTAGAGGCATTAGTGTAAACTGAAGGTCAGCACGGCTGATCTAACGACCAGATCGCTCTGCGGCTGGAGGATGCCTGGAGAAGGAAACGCTGCAAGACACCACCAGCTTCTCCCCCTCCCTGCTAAAGCCAGCTTCTGTGAGCGCCCCTCGATTCCTCAATAGACCGCGGGGAGCACATGGAGTCACAGAATGGCTTGGCTTGGAAAGGATCTTAAAGTTGATCCAGCTCAACTCCGCTCCTGCCATGGGCAGGGACACCTCCCCCGAGACCAGGCTGCTGTTCTGCGTGACAGAACAGAGGCAGGAAAGTGACTTTAAAGACAGGAACGCACAACAATCTACAGGCAGTGTGTGTAAAGTCACCTGTAAGTGCATCCAGTAATTATAAACCTATAGTACAGACAGCCCCCCTGCTCGAAGATGCGCGAAGCAGCACCCCAAGTTAACGAGCTGTGCTGCCAACGCGCTCTGGAGCTCTGCTGGGAGCCAAAAGCATTTTTCAGCTGCGAGACTGACTGATCTTTTCGGCGAAAAGCGATTTTCGCCGTTCTGCTTTGCTGGCCCCCAGCTCCCCGGCTTTCGTGGGGCTGTCAATAATTGCGGCGAGTGAGTTTTAGCTGCCGCCGCAGTGTCGAACTGTGACGGGGGAAGCCGGGGCCGCAGCTCAGCCGCCGGCGCTGGAGCAAAGCTGCCCTGTCCCTGCCGGGGGTGGCCGCTCCCGGTGGCACCGCGCAGCCAGAGGCTCTGCAGCACTGGCTGGGCCACTGCAAAATTTTTATTTACTTCGTCCGCCGAAACAAACGCTCGTAACCCGTAAAAGCAAGGACGCAGAAGAAACGCGAGTGGTGCTGGCGAGTTCAGTCCCCTCCTCTCCTCCCCTCCCCTGCACAGACGCACGCTCCGCTCTGCTAACGCTAAAATGTGAAATACTCTCCGGAGAAGCTGACACCAGCAGGGTCTATGCGGATGAACAGCGTCGCTGACGCTGAAACAACTGGGAAGGTTGCGTTGGGAGCATCCCGATTCACCAATGCGCTTTTTATTTTTTTGTCAGCGTGAATAAAATTATCTTGTGCTCAACAAATCTTTGAGAAAGCCCCTCAAGTAGCAAGTCCCACCTACAAGAGGTGATTAGGTGTGAAACACTTCGTTGCAAAAACGATTCTCAGTCAACACCTGACTTTTAATGACGAATAATTTCCCCCCCAATAATCAAACATAAATGCTTTGCTGGGTGAGGGAAGAACACCAGCAGCTTCAGGGTTGTTGCCGTCATCTTTGCTCCCACTTAACCGCTCTTCAGACAGTTTTGAGGAAAGAGAAGCTTGCTTTCTTTGTGTATCGTTTAAATTTAATTGGAGTTTCCCCCATGAGGCACCGTAAAACTAAACGATACAATGCAATTTCGTGCAACGAGACCAAGAAAGACACAATTTAAATGTATTTGTGTAGTTTATACATAGTGAACTTCTCATTCCATAAATAGGTATGTGGTTAGACTCAACACTGATAACTTTTATATTTTTATTTTTTATATCCATGTATATGGATATATAAATTGATAACGTACATAAGCTATTATAACAGCTGATCTGTGAACTGCAGAAATGCAGGTTTAAAAAAGGGAGCTGGATTGCACTACAATAAGAGGGAGGAGGAAGAAGAGTAGAAACGGAAGGTTTATCCCAATTTCTGTCTTGCCCTGGGTGCAGCAGTACGTGTTTCTCACATGTTCCCTCTAATTACCAGGAGAAAGTTCTGCCGTGCTCCGGCTGGCTTTGGTTTAGTAATCAGCCCCCATATGAGTCACAGGGAACACGCAATGCCACTGCCGCGTGAGTGACAGCCAGCCGGCGCTCCGGCTTCCCGGTGTCCCTTTAAAATCTGAAACCAAGGGTAATGATTTATCAAACTCCTATTATCAAGAAAATGTCACACGAAGGGCACCTTGCTATGCACTGACGCAAACCCAGTCTTTCCCAAGGAAGTATAGAAAGCTTTGCTCTGAACTGGGCAAAATCCAGTCTGACTGGAAGGGAGCCTGTACTGCTCCATTCACCTCTATCGGCTCCATCTGTGGCTATTTAAGACACGGTAAGTGCTCGGTTTCTTCTCTTGGACCCCGAGAAGCGCAGGAGCGCAGAGCGGCGGCGGAGGGGGAGCTGTCCGCGGTGCTGCCCGCGGAGCCAGCGCGGAGCCTCCCGCGGACGGGGTAGGGATGCTGCGGGGGAGGGGGCGAGCACGGGGAAAGCGGTGGTACCCCAAAATGCACTCGTTTAGCGACAGAGTCCCCGCAGACTTTATCCCTGGTGCCGAGGCAGTGGGATTAGGATGGAGAGAGAGAAGTAGTGGCGGAAATGGTGACTGGGAGTTTTGTGAGGCACTCTGAAAAAAGAAAGGGTATTGTAAAGCTAACGTCAAACTGATGGAAAAGGTAGGGTTCGCCTGCAGGTTGCTTAATGCGTAAAATGGAGATGCATTTAAAATTGTAGTTTTAAACTGGAGGGAAAGGTAGAGGTGAGTGTGGGTAATCAGTAATCTATTTAATGATAGGGGAAGCTTAAATAAAATCTTTAGCATTATGTGAGTCGGAAACATAAGAAAAAGAATAGGGGAAAGCTACTGTTAGTGACGTTAATCCCACTGTGGCGGTGCGGTTATGTTTTGGGGTTTTTATGCATTTCACTCTCTTGCTGAAGGGTTTAGAAGTGTAGCAGCCAGCTCAGAAATGTTCACCAGCACTATTTCACTTGTTTTTTAACATCCGCGGTTGCCTACAGGGCAGCTTGTCTCTTGCTCATATATATTAAAAAAAAAAGTCGATGTGCATTGTTGAATGACAGAAAGGAAATGGGGCGTAAAATTAAAGAATCTTTCTACACTGGTGATAGGGAAGAGAGCATCCTACAGTCGTGATGTGAAATCTAACGAGGTCTGGCGGCGCAGTGCTGTAGAAACACTTATTTAAACTTGAATTACGGGTTTGCAGATGCTGGTGTTGTTTTTTGTTTGAGGTTTGTTGTTTTGGGGTTTTTTTGGAGGGTGTTGGGGTGTTTGTTTTTTTTTTTTTTTGTGTACCGTACTTCCCCCCCCCCCTCCCCCCCCAGGGTATTAACGTTGAATGGGAGGGCAAGCAGGCGAGCCGTGGCTCCTCGAAATTCTGCAACACTCCTCTATCCCGATTTTCTGGCGCATGCGTTTCCTGCACGAGGACAAAAATTCGTGTAATCTCCGCAGTGCCAACACTTTTTTTCCCTCTTGTTCTCCTTTTGGTAAAATATGTGACGTTCTCATTTTAGGATTACGCCAGTCAAAGGGATATGAGCAAGCAGCTTGTGAACAATCCTGAAGCGGTGGCTCCCGGACCCAATGAAGGTGCGGGAGTTGTAAGAACCGGCCCCGAAAATGAGCCGCAAAACGCCCCTCCGCAAGCCCCCGCCGACACCGTCAGGCTTCCCCGGTCACTCTCGAACGACAGCAAAGCACTTCCCTCCGAAGAAGCGAAACCAAACGAGTTTGAGAGGACCAAAGTCGGGATCTGTAAGCTCAGCAGCACCCCGGTGCAAGCCAACTCCACCCTCCGGAGGGAGTCCGTGGAAGCCTTTCCCTGCAAGCCGAGCCCCGGAGCAGGGATTGCCGGGCAAGTTGCGATCCCTCACTGCAAAATTCCCGCTTTGCAAAGCACAGACGGGGACGCTACTCTGAGCCTTGGTAAGAGCACACTGGAACAAAACAACGCCAAGGGCGCCTGGGTGACCTTGAGCCAGAGCACCGTGGTGCTGGGCACAGATGGCAACACTTCTGTTCTTCCTGGCAGAGTGGAGGGGGTGAGTTGTCTCCTTACAGGTTTTCCTTCCCCCGCTTCAGCTCGTGGGAGGTCTTTGCCACCAGGCACCGATTTGGGGTGGAAGTTCTAAAATCAGGTGCAGATGAGTCGGGGATGGGCCTGTGCCGCAGAGGAGGAGGGAAGGAAGAAGGGGAGAGAGGATCTCAGGTCCAGCGCCGTAGTGCTGGGCAGTGCTAATGATGTAACAGCGGTACAAACGAGCATCCTGTGTAATTCCAGCTGGTTCCTGAGCCGTGCCTGTAGGTGCACCGCGACTCGGACCCGCCGTGCGCGGATGCGCACATCCTTACACGCCTCAGAATGAGGTCTGGTCCTGTCCCAGAGTCACACGAGAAGGGTGCCTTGCCCTTCCCCTCCTCAAGCTCGTCCGCCTGCCCAACTCCCCGGGGATTGCGTGCCTCGGATCGTGTAACCAAAAATAGGGCGAAGGAGGGGATGCCGCCGGTGGTGCGAGGCCGAGAAGGTGCCGAGCTCCTACCCTCCTGCCCATCCGCATGTACCCTGGAAGGGGGTGGTGCTCCTGCGGTAAAAGCGATTTTCGCTTCTCCTGGCTGTGCTGGGAGCCGGCGATCGGTGCTGACCCTCCAGAGGCCACCGAGGGCTTCCATCCCCCGGGGAGGCGATGGGACCTCCCTCTCAACGGGGGATCAGGAGCCAGACGACCCATCCCGAGCGCTCAGTGGAGGGCCATGCTTTAAACCCCTCTTTTGTGTACTTTCTTTTATAAAGGAGAGGCCTGGCAGCGGCGGCGGGAGCGGCAGGGGAGGAGGCCGGGAGGGTTCCCCGGCCCGGCCGCTGCTCGCAGGGTCTCCCTCCGGTGAAGCTGGCAGCAGCGCCGTGCTTGTTTGCTAAAGTGGCTGGTTTCCCATCTCTCTCTCTTCCCTCCTCTCCCTCCTTTTTTTCCCCCCTTTTAGGAAGACGATGTGGGGGATGAAAATAAAGCCCGAGGGAACTGGTCTAGCAAGCTGGATTTCATCCTCTCCATGGTGGGTTATGCAGTGGGGCTGGGCAATGTCTGGAGGTTCCCGTACCTGGCCTTTAAGAATGGGGGAGGTATGATGGCTTTTTCCTGTCTCTCTACCTGCAGTACCGTACGGGTCTGAGCCACTCCCAGTCTTTTTGGCGGGGAGAAACACGAGGGAAGTGGGGTCGGCGGCTTCCTATTGCCGGGCAGCCAGCCTCGGGCTAAGCCGAGGTGCGGGGGCACCTTCAGACCATCAGACATACTTGGTGAAACATCTGCCTGGGTTTTGGTAGTGTTTTTTTTTTTTTTTTTTTTTTTTTTTTTTTTTTTTTTTTGTGGGTTTNTTTTTTGTTTGTTTTGTTGTTTTGTTTTTTTTTTTCCCATTATTTTTGGTTTTGGGGGTTTGGTGTTTTGGTTTGGTTTTTTGATGGTCACCTCTGAAAGCAGGAAAGCCCTGACGAGATTTCCTTAAAAGGTAGCGCTTTCCTTAAAAACACCTGCAATTGGTGTTGGCCAGAGAGGGAGGAAAATGAAGAGGCGTGTTGATCACAGAGGCAGGGCTCCGCACCCCCCTCGCCCCCGTTACACACAGTCGGGTCTGAATCCGCAGTCGGTGAGATGGGAAAGAGGAGGGACTTTAGAGTCGGGATAGCGACAAGAGGGCGTTTGATCCTGAGTCGAGACATCCCGTTATTTCGTGAGGTTTGGGGGAATTGTTTTAAATCTCTCCATGATCCGATTGAAAAATAATCGTTTGAAATAGAGTGAACGTCGATCAGCTGAATAGAGGAGAGGAGAAGTTGGAAGAGGGGCTATGCAGTTTATAGTTTACAAGGGAAAGAAGTTTATTTGCAGGGGTTCTCCTGCCAGAAGCTCTTACTGAGATGGAGAACCGGTCGATGTTACTGTATTCAAATCCTTGCAGCTGTAAATCCCTTCCCTCTTCGAAAGGACTCTTCAGCTGAGGGTAGTGGTGCTGTGATCATCGAAAACAGTTATGTAGAGCCCGTAAGAGCCGTTTTCTCTCAGGGAAGAGGCAATTTTAAAGAACTATTTTTAAATTGTGAACCTTTTTTTTTTAAATTTCTTTTCGTTTTACACGTAGAAACTTCTAAGTGGGAGGTATTAAATACCCATTTAGCAATAATGAGTATTTACTGTCTGTAGAAAACGCTGGAAATGTAGAAAGCTGACACCCATCTTCCCCCTCCCCACCCCTTCCTCCTGCCCCGTCGAGGCTGGCGGCACCGGGAATCGATAACGAACAGAAAAAATTTAATAGAAAAATGTCTTGACTAAGGTGTCCCCAGTATCACGGGGTGATTCAGGTTGCTCTCTCTTCTCTTCCCCCGCCCCCCAAGGTGCGTTTCTCATCCCCTATTTGATGATGTTGGCTCTAGCTGGGATCCCCATTTTCTTCCTGGAAGTCTCCCTGGGGCAGTTTGCTAGTCAGGGCCCCGTGTCGGTCTGGAAAGCCATCCCCGCCCTGCAAGGTGAGCGGAGCAGGCGCCGGCCCGGTTTTTGGGGAGCATGACCTGCGCTCCGGCTCTCGCATGGCTTCAGCCGCCCCCTGCGCCCCGCTCCGCCGCATGCCGCGGGCGCTCCGCGGGCTCGGCCCCGGACACCGCCTCCCTCCCGCAGCGGGGTGGCCCTGTCGCTGTCCCTGTGCCAGAGGAAACCCGTGCTTTGCAGCCGCCGGGCCCCGCTGCCCCCGCCGGCATTAATGGCTCTTCCTCCTGTCCCCGTCTCTCGGCAGGCTGCGGCATCGCCATGCTGATCATCTCGGTGCTGATCGCCATCTATTACAATATCATTCTGTGCTACACGCTCTTCTACCTTTTCGCCTCCTTTGTGCCCGTGCTCCCCTGGGCTTCCTGTAACAACCCCTGGAACACGCCAGACTGCAAAGATAAAAACAAACTTTTGCTAGGTAAGTTGGGACATGCTTATACTCTTCTTTTATTTACCTTTTTTTTTTTTTTTTTTTTTTTTTTTTAATTTGTGGCCGTGCTGGTTTTCCAGAGCTTTCTGCCGCTCAGCTGCGCCCCTGGGAGATGCCAGAGGAGACTGCGGATGAGCGCGGCCGGGAGAGGTTCCCAGCACTGGGGAACGGTCTCTTCCTAAACCACTTTGAAGTGATCCCATGGGCACTTCCCTCTACTTTTATTTCAATTTTTCCTTACCAAGAATAGATTAAATTTGTCAATTTAAATGCTTAAAAAGGCTTTTTTTTTTCTTTTCTTTTTTTTCTTTTCTTTTTTTGTTTTTTCTTTTTTTTTCCCGGGGGAAAACTCTGTGTCAGCAACAAGATACCACAGCCTGGAGTGTCTGCTAAAGGCGAATTATTTGTCTTCAGAGAAGCTTCTCTTTAACGAAAAAACCAGAAACCGTTTCTGCAAACGGTCCCAAATACGCAATGACATGAAAACGGAAAAAAGTAAACCTAGTTAACGACCTTTTGGAAAAGGTGTCGGCAGCTGAACAAAAGCTAAAGTAATTAGGTGTGATCTAATGCATTCTTGTCATTTTACAACAACAAAAATCTCCACACTTTATTTTTCTGTTCCCCCACCTCATTTCTTCCTAGATTCCTGCATTATTGGCGACCACCCAAAAATACAAATCAAGAACTCTACTTTCTGTATGAGTGCCTATCCAAATCTAACCATGGTTAACTTCACCAGAGAAGGAAACAAAACATTTGTCAGTGGGAGTGAAGAATACTTCAAGTAAGATCTTTTTTTGTTTAGAGAAATTATGTTGATCTTTCTGTAAAATCCACTGGAACAGGCAACAAATCATGGCTTCGAAAACCAGAAATAAAGTAGTCAAGGGCAGCAAATGATGCTCATTTTTTGTGCTTAGGAATGATGAGAGCTGAATACAAACACTGGATTACTTGTTTTCTATTTCTGTGGTGCTTAGCACAGCTGGGGTGTTGGCCCATGCCTGGCAGTTTTATCTACTACTGCAATGCAGATAAATAAAATAATACATGGTGAGAATCACTGGAACCATCTAGAGAAACTGCTGAGGACACTCAAGCAAAACAAAAAAGGAATTTGCACTGAATTGCTGTCTGTGGTTGCTGTCATTGGTTTTTTTTCAATTTTTTATTTTTTTTTTCTTATTCTTAGGTACTTTGTATTGAAGATTTCAGCAGGGATTGAATATCCTGGTGAGATTAGATGGCCCCTGGCACTATCTCTTTTCCTAGCTTGGGTGATTGTTTATGCCTCCCTTGCTAAAGGAATCAAGTCATCAGGAAAAGTAAGAACAATATCTGTGATTGTACACTCAGAAGAAAGCAGGGTGCTGGTTATTAGGGACTCACACTCTCATTTAAGGGATGAATTACTGAAAATATTTTCAGTAAATGACTAACTATTAATTGAAATGCCTTTTTCCTCTCTGTGTTTTCCTTTCTAGTCAAAACAAAAATTTTTTTTTTCGACATTTTTTATCAAATCTTCAATAAATTTAAAATGAGCTCTTGAACTGCACTCAGCAGTGGGATGGCACAAATGGTACTTCCCAGCCTTCCCTATTCTGTGTGGTACTCATAAAAGCTCTGCAATCATCTCAGGTTTCACTGGAATCTGGGAAATTGTGATGTAAATTAAGATGTTAAGTAACATATTTTAAAATCAGAACTGAACTTTAAAAAACTCAATGTGTGTGTGTGAGCAGCACAATTAGGTATTTCCTGGGATAAAGATAGGGGAAATGGAGACATTGATTTTCTAGAGCTGGTCACAGAATTCCAATTCCAAGCCTCTTCCCTTTGCTTCTAGAAGCTGACTTCATCTCTTGGGAGGTCACTTGGCAATTAACAGAAAACCCAGGGACTCAGAGGGCCAGGGGAAAGTTTAGATAATTTTTTCCTCTTACCTTTGTGGGATAGGAAAAAATATTTCATGAAAGGCGAGAGACTGGATAATAATGTGGGTTTGGATGTGGCAATGGATATTTCTCTAAGTGACCCTTGGTGGCCAAGAAAAGTACTGACACTGATGTCAGAGAGAAAAATATTGTCTCCTTGGTATTAGAGACAGAAATCCTGTATTTATGAAGAGATTAGTTTAGTATCTTGACTGTACAGAAATTCATCAGGGCAACTTGTTGAAACACCTCTTGAAACAACAAGAGAAGTTTGAAAAGCAGTTTCAAAAGTCACTTCAGCTCAGACCACAGGCTGAGAAAGGTGATTCTCCCCTTCTGCTCTGGTGAGAAGCCACCTAGAGTCCTTTGTCCAGCTCTGGAGCCCACAACACAAGGAGGATCTCTTGGAACAAGTCCAGAGGAGGTCACAAAAGTGCTCAGAGGGCTGGAGCCCCTCTGCTATGGAGACAGGCTGAGGGAGCTGGGGCTGTTCAGCCTGGAGAAGAAAAAGATCCAAGGTGACCTTCCAGCACCTTCCACCACCTAAAGGGGCCACAGGAGAGCTGGAGAGGGACTTGGGACAGGGACATGGAGTGAGAGGACAAGGAAAAATGGCTTCCAACTGACATAGGGAGGGTTTAGATGAGATATTAGGAAGAAAATCTCCTCTGTAAAGGTGGTGAGGCCCTGGCACAGGTTGCCCAGAGAAGCTGTGGCTGCCCCATCCCTGGAAATGTTTGAGGCCAGGTTGAGCTGGTTTTGGATCATCCTGCTCTAGGGGAAGGTGTCCCTGCCCGTGACAGGGGCTGGAATGAGATGATCTTCCAACCCAAACCATTCTATGATATAATTCCACAATGTGTTATGATTCTGTTTCGTTTAGGACCCAGACATTAATGTGAAAAACATTTGAGATTGTTTTGTGTTGAATGTAAAGCGTAACTGGCATAATCCAACCATTTTATTTGTGCACAGAGAGAGCTGTGTTCTAGATAATTGTTAAGACAATAAACACACAACCACTGTTGTGTATTTAGACATCATGATGATTAGGTCAGTCTAGATAATTTCAGACTTTCCTTTTTTTGAATTTGGACCATAATTGTCATAATGATATGTAAATATTAAGTAAACAGTAATAAAAATTCTTTAGGTTTTTTTTTAGTTAAATACAGAAAAATATAGACGAAAACTACAGAAATGTAAGTGTTACAGAATGGCTCTTCTCATTTCATTTCCACTGAACTGTGATAGTTCACTCTGGGCAATGATCAAAAGTGGTATTTTCCTTTAGCTTTAAATTAATACTGTTCCTCTCTAGATGGAGAGAGGAACTATCTTCCCTTCTCTGTCTAGAATTCCAGCTCTTACCTCTGTCGTTATTGATGTTATTCCTGTTCCCAGCAGCAAGAAGAGCTGTAAAATTTCAGATTTCCAGGGAAATAACCCTGTTGTTTTCTTAGTTTATCCCCTGACTGTTGTCTCTGAACCTGAGTAATTGTCTTCTTCAGGCAATAGTGGCACTTATATTTCCCCTCCTCTCTTCTTACCCAAACCAGCCCTTTCAGTAGCTTTTTCTCTGCCCTTTTTCTGTGCAGGTTGTGTACTTCTTGTTTACATTCCCCTATGTGGTTCTCATCATCCTTCTCATAAGAGGAGTAACTCTACCTGGAGCTGGAGATGGGATCTGGTACTTCATCACCCCCAAGTGGGAGAAGCTGATTGATGCTATGGTGGGTTTGCTATTGCACTCAGAGCTGCTGGGGTGAATAAATCACACAGATCTCTTGGGGTCTGCTGCAAGCATTTTCCATGTGCAGAGGTGGTGTTGTCATCAGTGGAAACTTGTTCTTCATCTTACATGGGTAAAATATTATTTAGGGTCACTGGCAGAGAAAACATCAGTATCTGGTGCAAGTTTTCCCTCTTGACTTGTTTTTTTTTTTTGTTTCTGAATGTATTTGAACTGATATGTATCAAACAATATAGTTTTTATATTTGTGTCTTCCATATACAGCAAGGTTTATATTGTCCTTTTATATGGACTCAATAAGAACAGTGCTCCTTATGAAATGAGCCTGATGTATTTCATGGCAGGATTTTGCTTTTAAATATCCTATTGGCATCCACTGGTCTAACCACTGGTCTTTCCTGAAGCTGATGCTATTTTCTTTCCTACTTAGGTGTGGAAGGATGCTGCCACTCAGATTTTCTTCTCCTTATCTGCAGCATGGGGAGGTCTAATTACCCTCTCTTCATACAACAAATTCCATAATAACTGCTACAGGTGTGTAAGAGTGAAAAACAGCTGTTTTATTAAACAGGTTTGTCCAAAACCAGTTATCCTTCATCTTGCAGAAATCTGGTTTGCAAGACCCCCATCTCGTCTTTTTTTTTCCCTGCTATCCTTTTGTCCTTTTCCCCTTCCTTGTATTTTTTCTCTTTTCCTCTCTTCTCTTTCCTTTCTTTCCTATTTGTGTGTGTGTGTTGCTTACATTTAACCATTTTTGGTTTTGTGTATTTTTTCCTCTCCCAGGTCCTAATCTGCTAGTCTCAGGATGATCATTTAGGCTTATTAAAGTTCCTTCTGGCTCCCCACTTTCAGAATCAGGAGGAGGTTGAGGTTGAAGGGCAACCTTGGATGTGTCAAGAGCTGTGAGCAGCGAAACAGAATCACTTGGCAGCTCTGCTGAAGGACAGCCCATGAGTAGAGTGGGCATTGTGAAACATGCAGGACTTTAACTTGCAGCTTCCATTTATGTGATTCTTACATCTCCTAAATGTTCTTTCTTTTTCCAAGTACTCTTACTGTGGTTTTACATGCAAAAAGTTATTTCATGCTATGAAATTTAAAATCACTTTTATTTGCAATCACTGAAAGCTATTTTTACATGGGAAAAAGTCATCGTGTGTAGTTTGTCATGCAAAAACCTGCCAGCTAAAATGTCTGCAGATGGAAAACACAAAAGCAGGTGGCATTATTGGAGTGCTTCCCTGCTATTTTACAGTTTTTAAAATCAGTCTGAAGCAAACCTTTGCCAATCCCTGCAATGCCAGAGGTGCTGATTCAGGATAGCTGGCAGCATACACAGGGACTCACCCAAGAGTATGCCCAAAAACTTTCCCCAGTCAAGACTTCCAAGCAAACACTCCTTGGGATTTCCACTGCCATCTCCTATGGCTTCTAAATGCAGAACACAAAATACTTAACTTAAAAAAGAAATGTGGATGAGGATATTAAAAAGGAATTAAAAAAAATTACTAGTGCTCAAAAGTAATTTAATTAAATTATCCCAAAATATGGATGAAAGTTAACAGTGTTGCATACACAGTAACTCCCCCCCAGCAATCCTTTGGGCCCTATTCTTGAGCCTTTTTTAAAAATTAATAATTACAATCAGAATATCAGGAGCAAAAATGGAGGAAACATCATGCTACCTTTCTGCATTAAATTAACAATGTTTTGTGGAGTTTGGAAGATCTTAACGAAAATTTTGCAGGGAATACATGGTAATGAAGTATAAAAATATTACAGTTCTAATACCAAATGCATGCTTTGCCTGTGCTAGGGAGGGATATGGAAGACTGAAGTAGAAATAATTAGAAAAGCTTAGTTACCCCTAATATTTTAAATTTTACAACACAACCTTAAATATTGAAATGAAGCATGACTATTTTCTCTTTCAATTTCTATATTCATTACATTATAATATAGCAATTGTAATTTTCAGTTACACATTAATTTTAAGCGTAGTCCAAAATCTATAATTGCAGTAAATTTACATAAATTGATTTCATAATGAATACCTGAAATATTTCAAACCTATCTAGGTTTTGGAAGAAGGTTAACACATGATGATTCCAAGCAGCACACTGCCATTTTTTTCTGTAGCTCCAAAGAATCAACAAAATCATTCCTGTTAAGACATGCTCTGTTGGACATGCTAGAAGTTTGCCAGCTCAGTGACATTCTTTGGCAGCTTTTCAAGTTGTATTTCATTCTCTTTCTGACAAAAAAGAAAAAAAAAAAGCAGTAGGAACAAGCAATTCTAGCCAACATAAACCCCCTAAACATTTAAAGTGAGTGATCTGTTTTTCTAAAGACGTAGTAGTTTGTGGAGAAGTTCTCTGACACACATATTGTTAAAAAAAAAAAAAATCCTATCAAGAATGTAATAACTATGGATGGTTTGCTGTCAAGTCTTGACATGCCCAGCATAGTGAGACACTCAGCTATAGATTTCTTGAGATTCCTTTGGTAATAACAACCATGGACAGATGTACCAAGGGATCCTCCCTCTACAGACAGGGAGGTGATTGAGCCAGCTCTGCAACATACAGAAAACTTAACCCTGGAATTTTGTGTATGAGTACAAGAAGGATAAGACAAAAATCATCTCACCTGGACAGCAGTGATTAGTCCATACCTGATATGGAGAGCAGATGTCCTTGTGAGACAAAGAGTTAAAAAATGTGTTACAAATCTAGTCACCATGGCTGCCTCTCTTCTTCAGAGAGGCCAAGAGCAGATGTGCTTGCCCTCCTGCATGGTCTGTGGTTCCTACACAGCACATGGGTGATGGAAGCTTGCAGAGATGATTCCTGGTGCTGCTGTGGAGACTTCTGTGCTCTCTGGTCAGCATCAAATGCACCTGATGAGTGTAAAAGTGTGCCTTCATCAGCATCCCCACAAGATGTGTGTGTGCATGAGAAATCCCTGAAATACATACACAAAACCTCCCTTGTCTGTATCCCAACAGGCTTCTTGTGCTTTCTTTGCAGGGACACATTGATAGTCACGTGTACCAACAGTGCCACAAGCATATTTGCAGGCTTTGTCATCTTCTCAGTTATTGGCTTCATGGCAAATGAACTCAAAGTGAATATTGAAGCTGTGGCAGACCAAGGTAGGGCTCACTGGCATTTCATTACTTAGGCAGGCACCCCATGGCACTTCCAGCTCTGTTATGAATGATCACACTGATATTGGAGGTGGGAATGATGGCTTCAAACTGGTGTGGATTAATAAACCACATGTAGGCATTTCTGCACAGGAGAAGGTACCCTGGGAAGTCAAGATTTTAGTTAAAGCCTCTTAATCACTTGTTTGGTAAGAGGAGGAAGGAAGTTGAGACTCATTTTAAGCCTTTGTGTAAATGACTGATGGACAGTAGGGTGGGATGGTCCCTTCATGTAGTCTAATGCATTACTGGCCTTCTCACTGGTCTCTGCTGCTGTTTGTCAAATTCCCTTCAAGGTAAAAGTTATCTCTGGTGGTGAGAATTTTGGATGAGAGGAGGGTGGGAGAAATCTGGTGCGAGGGGTGGATTGTGCTTCTGAACTGTGGGGAGCAAGGAGATGCCTCTACAGAGAAGTGAAACATTATAAGTGAAACATGATTAGAACATCTTGGTTGGTGAAGAGAGATGGTCATTAGTGGGGATCTGAAAGGTCTTAATTGGTAGAGCTGAGCACCACTATGCCAACTAAAGCATAGCTCTAAGTGCCAGTCATTGCTAGAACAACTCCAGGGATGAGGACTCCACCACCTTCCCAGACAGCCCATTCCAATGTTTAACCACCCTTTCAGTGAAAAAATTCTTCCTGATTTCCATCCTGAACCTCACCTGGCACAGCTTGAACTATGTCCTCTTGTCCTGCCCTTTGTTCCCTGGGAGCAGAGCCCAACCTTTGCCTGGCTGCACCCTCCTGCCAGGGGGTTGAAGGAGTTTTTAGTAGTAATGTTTACATTAATATTTTTATTTTAGACTTCACCTCCATTCTGGAACAAACAACAAAAGCAGCCCCAAAATCTAAACCCCACTGCACCCACCAAAATTATTTGTGAGGAGTTAAAGGTGCTGTGCTTGAGTGGAGCTGCAGAGGAAGCTCCAAAGAGATGCAGGGAGTGGGATGAGAGCTGTGACTGCCGGGCATGGTGGAGGGAACGCTTGGCTCAGCTGCTCTGTCTCTCTGGAGATGGTGAAATATTCAGCACAGGAGATCAAAACCCCTTTTCTGCTGAGTGCTTGCTGGTGGTCTTGGAGTGAGCACCTAGTCCCAGGCTGGAGCTCTCTGTTCCCAGCTGTTCCAGTGGATTTGGGAACAGCTGTGAGGACATTTGTAAGAGTCTGCTCAGATAATGTAAAATTATCTCATGAGGGTGAGGCTTTGCTGCTCTCCATGACAGGGGCAAACAAAATTTAGTGAAGCAATAGAAGATGAATTTGCAATAGGAAGAGAGTGAAGATTAAGGGTAATTGTGGACTGAGGTTACTGCATTGCATAACAGTAGTTAAAAAGCAAATTCAAGAACTGGTGAAAAGAACCAGCCCTTGTCATTGCCTGATTTTTTTTTTTTTTAATTCTAAAGTTGTATTTCTTTTTGCAGTGCAGGAGAAAAAAGCCCAAAATGATGAAGAAACATAATCTCCCTTCATGTTTTCCCAACCTTGAATGAAAATGTTAATGGAAATAAGAAGGGTTTTAAAATTTTTTTCCTTTTTATTTTTTCTCCCAAAGTATTAATCTGAAAAACATAATATGTTTATTCATTTAGAATTTTCTTTTCAGGAAAAACTCATTTATCTGATGAACAAATAAAACATGGAGGGAAAGACAGTACAACCTCTTTTTGTTCTACTCTCTGATTAAGAACATAATGTAGTTGAAAAATGTTATACCTTACAATGAAAGTTCAAGGTGATTTTACTTTTTAAGACATATAAAGTACTTGGAGTTTTCCTGGTTTAATACAATTTTATAAAGAGTTCATACCCACCAAATCTTGGAAGATGGAAGGAATGGGAGCTTGCCTCCCTGTGACTATTTCCTGTGCTTGGATGTTACCAGGCATGTGTTGTCTAGGAGAGTTATGAGGGACTGACATGGAGACATGAAGACATGCTCATATTCTATAATTTAATTTTTCTTAAAGTTGTGATTAATAAGAACTCATTATTCTGAGACTTAATTAAACTTCCATATGCAGGCAGTGAGTTTAAAAAGAGCCCTTATCTCCAACAGTGAAGAAGAAATCTTTAATCAAAAGATTAAAGAGGTGTTTGTAAATATAACAGAGGTTCTACAGGCAAAAAGTAATTTTTTTTCAGCACATTCTAAAGGCAGCAGCACTTACTGAGTCATATACAGAGTTTGTTTTGGCTTTTTTCACCGTGTTTTAACTCTTGTATTTGCCTTTTGTTTGGAAGGAACCCCAAGCACTGCACAAGTTCCCCGAGGAGATGATTTTTATGCTGCTGAAACTGTATTTTTCTCAGTGCATGAGCAAGCAGCAGTTCTCTCTTGAACACAAGCAGCATTGAGGAACTGGGGTACAATGATATAAAGTAGAAATGTCCAGGGCAGAGCGAGTGCAGAGCCCATTCTGTTGGCATGAGGACAGCTTGGCTCTCATTTGTATCTCACCTGGCAGGAAACATCTCTCAGAGTGCTTGAAGTGGGCATCCCTTCAGCTGGGATAAATGGAGAGGAAGTGCCACCTGCTGTAATGCTGCCACCACAGCCCTACAGCCTTTGCTCCCCAGCAGATCTAAGCACTTACAAAAATACTTTTTCTTTATGATCAATAGAAATTAAAGCCCAATACATATATTTATAAAAAAAAAATCCTGATTTAGGCTTTAAAAGATTTCATCTGCTTATGTCTCATGCTCTGCATTATTTCGGGTTTTCTTGTGGATTTTTTAGAATCACAGCAGTTATTGCCCTCTATCAGGTATCAGGTCTGGCCATATTTTATATTATCTCCTCATTTAACAGTGTGGCAATGAGCTGAAGAAGAGTTGTAGCACCGAGGTGTGGATGCTTGTCATGGGTTGCTAATTGGCAGGGAAGTGGCAGGAATTTGATCACAGAGCAGGACAGAAACATTGCTGCAGTGTGCAATTTTTGCTAATTTTTTCAAATTTGGATCAGTGTGTTTGTATATTGGTTGAATATGCATTCTGCTTGGAAAGTTGGAGTAAATAAGTGATTAGTGAATTTACAGTGTAAATAGAAATTAATCAGGTAAGGCTAAACTCTGTAATGCTTAAGCCTTTCTGCTAATAAGAAAGATTGTATCTGATAAACTTTATTTTTCTTATTTCTAGGTCCTGGGATTGCTTTTGTGGTTTACCCAGAAGCCTTAACTAGGCTGCCCCTCTCTCCCTTCTGGGCTATAATATTCTTTTTGATGCTTCTAACTCTTGGATTAGACACGATGGTAAACTGCTTTTGTGTCCCATTCTTTTCCTTTTCATTTTCCTATTTACTTGTTTGGAGGACCATGCAATTGATTCCTATTTCCCATGTGGGCAGTGAGCCATGAAAAAAGAGGAATGAAGTAAGGCCATCAATGCTGAAATCATTTAGGCAGAGCTTTGGAGCTGCCATCTGAGCATTTAACACCTAGGACTCAAAATACTCTATTATAATGTTTTATATCCAGTTGGACCACTTTATGTACACTGAAAAGAACCCTTTTGTTTGTTTTTCAGTTTGCCACCATCGAGACTATCGTGACCTCTGTGTCAGATGAATTCCCCAAGTACTTACGTACACACAAGGCACTGTTCACTCTCGTGTGCTGCGTGTCCTTCTTCATCATGGGATTTCCTATGATCACTCAGGTAATGACGCTGGCTTTGAGCATCTCTGCCTGTCCCCAGTCCCCCTCTGGTGGCTGCTTTCCTCCTGCACAAGCTGCTCAAGGTTTAGCTGAATTCTGCCACAAGTGACACATGGTGTGTCTGAAAACCTTATTTAAAAAAAATCATAATAATGGATGTTCCAACTGAGATATTCTTAAAAGATTTCGCTGTTCAAATCTTTCTGAGGATCAGGCCTTTAAAATTTTCTCTAGCCAAACATCTTCAAAACAGTAATATAAATTAAGTATTCAACCCACACTGACAGAGGGCAGAGTTAGAGTAGACATTAGGAAGAAATTCTTCCCTGTGAGGGTGGTGAGGCCCTGGCACAGGTTGCCCAGAGAAGCTCTGGCTGCCCCATCCCTGGAAATGTCCAAGGAGCCTGCTCAACCCCAGTGTCCAGGGCTTGGAGCAACCTGGGACAGAGGGAGGTGTCCCTGTCCATGGCAGGGGGGTTGGAAGGAAATAATCTTTAAGGTTTCTTCCAACCCAACCTATTCTATGAATAAAGGGAAAAAAAAAAGAGTTTTGAATGTTATCTAAATATGCACACCTGTTTTGAGTGCCTTTCCTCTGAGATTAGACAGAAACTGATGGTCTCAGCAAACTGTGGAGTTAATACTGGAATTCCCATGTACTACTGACAAACTTCAGTATCTTCTTCACTAATACCTTCAGCATTATAATTTCAAAATGAGATGGACAAAATCTTAATATTTTATCCATATTTTCATCCCTTTTTTCTTTCTGTTCTTCCCCCTTACCTCATCACCTACTAGCCCAGCTTTGCTGTTCTAAAGCCCAGGAAGGATTCAGTCCTTTATTCACTTGAATTATGCTGCATAACTCAATCATGGAGACAGGATATTAAATCCTTTCCAAACAGATGAACTGGACTCATTATTATGGTAGTTCTGCTTGAAATGGTGATGTTGCTTTTGACATAGTATTATGTGGTTTGAGACACTGCAGGTGGAAGGTCTGATCACAGTTCAGTCCTTAATCTTAAAGGACTGAATTCAGAGTCTTCCCAAGCTGTCCTAGCCAGCAGAATCAGTTGTACCCTCTGCTTTTTTCTTGTTGGATTCATTCAGCCAGAAGGAAGAAGCTATAGTGCAGCATGAGCCTGTGTCCAGTTGATGTTTGGATGCTGCCTTGGGTCCTGCTCCTCTCCAATCTGCCTCCCTCAATGCCTAGAGTAATCTTTTATCTTTCTTTCCTTAGGGTGGAATGTATATGTTGCAGCTTGTGGACACTTATGCAGCCTCTTACTCTCTTGTCATTATTGCCATCTTTGAGCTTGTTGGAGTTTCCTATATCTACGGTAAGAAAAAACCTGGTTATTGGACAACCTATGTCAAAGCAACATTTTAGAAAATGATAAAGTGAAATTCTTAAGGAAAGGAGTAATTTTTCTTTGTAATAAGAGCCCCAAAATACTCTTAGTTTGGACAGAAGCATGACAGGACTAAAGGATGCCTTTAAATGCAGGTATTCAAAGACTTTCATACAGTCTCAAGACATTTTCCACCAATAGCTCAAACATAGTATGAGAATAGACCAAACATTTGCTGACACTTTTCCAGGGGTACTTTTGTGCTTCAAGAGTTTTAGGGACAGAGACCTCCTGAGCCAATAGAGGTATCTTTTAGGGCCACCCTAGCTGGATGCCAGGAACCCACCAGAGCTGCTCTATCACTGCCTTCTGCAACTGGACAGGGGAGAGAAAATATAACAAATGTTCATGGGTTCATAAGGACTGGGACAGATCATTCAGCCAATACTGTAATGGGCAAAACAGACTCAATTTGGGGATGTCAATTGCATTTATTGCTAAGAAAAACAGAGGAGAATAATGAGATAAAAATAAATCTTAAGAACACCTTACCCCCACCCTTCCCTCTTTCCAAGATCTATCTCCTCCCCACAGAAGCACAGGGAGATGGGGAATGGGAATTATGGCCAGTTCATATGGTGAGCAGGTTGTTCCTGCTGCTGCTCAGGAGAGGAGTCCTTCCCTGCCCCAGGATGGGGTTATTCCCACAGGACAGTTCTCCATGAACCTCTCTAATATGAGCCCATTTCATGAGCCACAGTTGTCTGGGAATGTCTGTCTGTCTGCCACTCTTCCATGGGGCACAGTGCTTCAAGGACAGCCTGTTTCAGTGTGTGTCCCTCACAGGGTCACAGGTCCTACCTGGATAGACAGTCCCAGCATGGACTCCTCTCTCCATGGGTCTGCAGGTTCCTGCCAGGTCTCTGCTCCAGCACGGGCTTCCCACAGGTTCACAGCCTCCTTTGGGCATCCTCCTTCTCTGGTGTGGGGCCCTCCATGGTCTGCAGGTGGATCTGTGCATCCCTGTGCCCTCCATGTGGATCTGTGCATCCCTGTGCCCTCCATGTGGATCTGTGCATCCCTGTGCCCTCCATGTGGATCTGTGCATCCCTGGGCCCTCCATGGTCTCCAGGTGGATCTGTACATCCCTGTGCCCTCCATGGTCTCCAGGTGGATCTGTGCATCCCTGTGCCCTCCATGGCCTGCAGGGACACAGCTGCCTCACCAGGGGCTGCAGGGGAATCTCATCTCCAAAGCCTGGAGCAGCTCCTGCCCCTCCTTCTTCCATGACCTGGGTGTTTGCAGGGCTGTTCCCCTCACAGGTTCTCACCCTGCTCTCCTCTGCTGAAATAACACCTGTGCAATAACTTTTTATTTTGTCCTTTTAAAATCTGTTATCAGAGATGTTGCTACCATTCCTGATTGGCTCTGATTTGGCCAGCAGTGGCTCTACCCTGGAGTCTCCAGCGATTGTTTCTGCCAGACATGGGGGAGGCTTTTACAGCTTCTCATAGAAACCACCCCTGTTGCCCCACTGCTACCAAAACCTGTCCCTGCAAACCCAACACAGCATTTAACAACTTTTGAAGGCTTTTTCCCCATGTACACATGCAACCTTCCCTTCTTGCTATTTGTCCATAATGTAGACTTAAGACTATGCAGCTACTCAGAACAATTAATTACCCACAGTGGTAACACCAGTGATATTGATTCATGTTGATGTACATTAAAATGTGAGGAAGATCCTCAGTTAGTATAAAACAGGGCAATTACCACAAAGTTGCTGTGGTTACAACTACTGATACCAGCTGCTGATGGGCTCCCAAACTTGCCCGGTGTTTTCAAGAGACTGATTCTTGGAAATGTGAAGATCTTCCCACATACCTGATAATTAATTTATGCCTGGAGTGGAAGGCTATTGGAGTGTTTCTGCTATTGCTGTGGACAGGAATGAATTATATAGTTTAATCAGCTAGGCATGAAAATCCAAGATGTTCTGCTGAAGCTGCTTGTGTAGCCACTGACTTTGGCTTCTGGACCTTTTCACTGAATACTTGTATCTGCCTGTGTTGTGGAGTCACCCTGTAACATAAGTGCTTTAAAATATAGTAGAGGTTTCAAATCTTGGAGAATTTAAAATATAGTACAGGTTTCAAATCATGGAGAATTTAAAATATAGTACAGGTTTCAAATAATGGAGAATTCAAATAATGGTGCTCTTGCTTGAAGAAATAAATGTTATAGACAGGACAGGGAATCAGCCCTTCTTTGTTTTCTCTAATTTCATGGAAATACAGCAGTATATTTTAACCTCCACTGACATCCAATTCAGTGAGTACACCTAAGAGATTGGCTGCTAAGCCAGACATGACCCAGTGAGGAAATGTTACAGAATATGATGGAAATATTCAAAATACAGAGAGAAGAGTCGATTTACGCCAGTCATGCTTTGGTTGAACAAAATTCTTGGCTTTTTAAAATGTCTCTGGAATGGAAGTAATTAAATTAGAGTTGGTTTAGAGGTGAAATGAAACCCAGCTTCTCTAAAATCAATACAATTTCATAGGTGGTGATGAGTGGGTAGGCTTAAAAATATTTTAAGGGTTTGCTGAGAATTTTTCTCCTCCTCACTTTGCTGACAGCACGCCTGAACCATGCTGTACTAGATGTTTTCATTCTTCATGGCCACCAGCATCAACAGCATCACCTGGTCTGTGCCAAATATTGCCCCCTTTAAAGCCATTGCTATTAGTGTGAAAGAGAAAAATTCTGTGTTTAAAAGATTTTAAATATTTTAAAACCTACTCAAATCTGTAAAATTTCTTTGCTCTGCATGATTTTAAATGAGGATGAAGGTAAGTAGAGAGCAAGAACTGGCTCTGCTCCTCCTCTGAATACTGTGTTGCAGAGGCACTGCAAACCAGCCTTTGTGGAATGACATTTTATTAGGTTTGGAAGAAAAAACTGCTCTGGCCAGTGTTTGCTTTGCCCAGCAATTCCAGTGCCCCTTAAAACATTAACATTTAAGAAAAACGTAAAATAATGCAGAAACTATAATAGCTTTGCAAAGGAAGGACCTGAACAGAGGAGACAGTTCTTTTAGTGAGATATTACTTTAGTGTAATCAGATGTGGAAAAGGTTTGACGAATTACCAATTATTCTTTTTATGCTTTCTGTACAACTGATTGCTTTATTTCAAAGACTGTTCCCTGGAATCAACCTTTTGCTAGACTAAGGAGCTTCCTTTCTTTTAAATAAAAAGGAAACACTTATATTAAAATCATTACCTGTTTGACCAGTGTACCAGAGCTACATTTGCTGTGCTAAAGCTACTTTTGTAAGGACTGGTCACAGAAATTCATCTTGTGCATTTGTGATTTGTGTGTTGTAAATACAAGCAAAGCTGCTGCTTGGGTTATATTCCTTCAAGCAGTGCTTAAAATTGGCATAACATATTTTCAAGGTCTGACAACTGCTGTTTTACACTCCACTGACACCTTTCTCTGTGCACTTGTACTCTTCATGGCAAGCAGGTTGGCACAACAGTGGCAGGTGCTTTTATGATGAAATAAATTTGTCTTTAGTTCTTGTTACATGTTCTGCTTGCTGAGCTGCTTGAGATTTTTAAATTAAAAACAGACACATGAGGTTATTTCCTTGTAATCACTTATTTTTCAGTAGAGTCAGTGCTCCATAATCCAATCAAATGCACCTTTTTATTTCACATGCTGGTTTAGACGTTTATTCTCCAATTGTTTAGACTATGATGAATGATTAATAAAGAACAGCTTAGAGGTGGGGATATTAATTTAATCACCAGCATAATTCCCACTGTTGCATTTCCTAGCATGAAACTAAAGACAAAAATCCCTGGGTTTGTGTGAAACACTGCTGGAAACTGAGAATACATGATGGTAACTCTGTTTATGCTCCATCCAGAGCTGTTTTTTGACAGTTTGCTTTTGGGAAGGTTTGTTGTCAGAGTGAGTGGAAACTGCTGCTGTTTATTTGTAGAAAACATTAGTAATTTTGAACATTTTACCTGCAGCAGAACAGTGAAGTAGTCATCTGGCTAGGTTTGCAGTCTTCTTTTTAATGGATTTTATATGTCAGCACTTATGAATGCATTATTCTACTTCAGAGAGGGAAAAATCAGATATGGAATATCGTGTGTTGCTTATTTACCAAAGTTATTCAGCAGGCCTGACTGATCTGAGAGGGAGACCAGATTTACTGAGGTCTGGGAAAAAAAAATTGGTGTTCTGTTAACTAAAATATCCTTTGCATTTTTTCTGTGGAACTTTCACTGGAAAGAGATAAGTAACATGTAATCCCTCTGTCTGTTTACATACATTTTGCTCCTGAACTGGTGATATTAAAGAGTGCTTTACACTGTGAGTACCTACTGACCATTCCAAAAAGGAACTTCTTTTTTTATTGTTTTAATTGGGGCTGCTGTGTGAGCTGTGCAGGTTTACATGAAGCTAGCATGAATTTTGGAGGCAGAAGCCCCTGGTAATTATCCAGTTAGGTATCCCTTCTTTGCAGCAGCAAGTGTGGCTGAAGTAAACACTTTAAATGCAATTTAAACTTTGTGGAAATACCTACCCTGTGCTGCTGCAATTAGTTTAAGACCAGCTTTGTTCCCAGCACAGCACAGGGATGGCTGCTGTGTGAGCACCTCCCTCACACTCACTGCAGGTGCTGCACAGGTGAATAAAATATGGGGGCAGATCTTTCAATTGCAGCAAAAATCTCCTTTCAGGTCCATCACACAATAACCTTGGAGGTTGTTACATTTTGTCCAGACATACAAACTTCTAGTATGAAGTTGAGAAGGACCCAATTAGTCAGATTGCTGCTGAAGTACAGTGATTTCACAGGTCATAAAAGTTACATGTATTTTACATAGAAGAGGCTTTCTGAAGAAGAAAACTTGTGGTAGTCAGTAAAAGAGAGGGAAAGAAATCAGAGTTACAATAAAAAAAAAGGTGACCTCTGAGTCACCTTGGCTCAGTTTTCTGAGCTTACATCCACTGCAGATTTTAATTTTTCCCCCTTCCCTAAATACAGTCCTTGCAGTACCATTTTCCTGTTTAATTTCTGTATTTTTCTTCTCTGTTCCTTTTCATAACATGGTTCTTTAGCTTTTCTCTCTCATGCTATGTGCCTGAGCTGGGTTACTGTGTGCTCACCCCCTGGGCTGGCCCTTAGGGGCTGCCAAACATCACCCAGCCTTGCTGCTTTCTTCTGCATCAGGAGGCACTGGATGATGAACCAATGCTATTTTTTCACCTTCTTAATTCTCAGGTGGATAGATTTATTTCTCCTTGATATCAACAGAAAGGCTTCCAAACCAGGTGGATCAAGCCTGGGGATTATCCCTTCTTACACTCAGCAGCTGCAGCAGCTGACTCTATACAATAAGAAACAAAGAAGTTTATTACTTTTGTTACAAGCATTTCTTCCCTTACTCAATGCCTTTTCTGCAGTATTTAAGCTTTCCCCACATCATGCAAGTTTTTCAAAATGCTGCAGAATAATGCTTTGCAAAATTTAGATAAAACTGGCCCAAATTTTTAACATTTTTGTGACAGATGAGCTCTGACTTCTCTCTTCTCATGATAATTAGGAAAGCTGGAATCAATTTTAGTTTTTTTTTTAAACTTTTGGATAAATTACTAATAATGAAATTACTATCAGCTAACTTACTAATAACCACTAGGGAATAGCAGCTGCTGACCAGCACACCTTTTCCTGTCACATGGCATGGCCAGGGAGGAGCTGCAGAGTGGCTCAAATATCATTTTCCAGTCTTGCATGTTTTATTAACTCAAGTAACCTTATGAAGAACTGACATATCAGCTGATCTTTTTGTTCAGACAGCATTGAATATAATTTAAAAGATTTACAGGTGCTCTCTAGGAATTTTAAATATCGTTTATGCATCAGGTGAAAAAGAACAAGACATCACCAGTTTCAGTGCTGAGGGGTACAGCTGGAATCCAGTCATGTAGCAGGTTTAGAGAAGATGAAATACTGCCTGTGCTGAAGCAGGTATACAGATACTAATGAGGCTGATCTTCACAGGGGACTAAAACAGACAAATGGTTGCAGCTACCCAGTACATATTAGTAATGCTTCAACACAAAACATACTAAACACCTAATCTCCATGTAAAATATTAATTGCTTTAATCCTTAAGAGGGAAATATTTTATTGGAATGGTTCCCTCCTTATTAGTCCCATTTTTTTACTGTGTAGTTAGACCATCGAAGGAAGTTTTCAAACAAAAATTTGGAGTTTGCTTTCACAGTCAGACACAAGGGGGGGCCCCGGAGCTCTGTTGCAGACCGCAGCTGGTTTCTTTCACACCTAACTGCTTTTCCATTTGCTGTTTACAGGATTGCAAAGGTTTTGTGAAGATATAGAAATGATGATTGGATTCCAGCCAAGCAAATTCTGGAGAGTCTGTTGGGCGTTTGTGACCCCAACTATTTTAACAGTAAGCGGGAAAAAAAAAATTAACATCTTTTCCAAAGAGTTTTGTTTTTGTTTGTTCATTATTCATTATTCATGATGTTTCTGGGTGTTAATAGCTAGAACTTGGATGACAGTGCATGTGTTCTTGCCATGGGTATGTAGTAGAAACAGTGTAAGTAATGGTGCTTTTGGTGGAGAAGGGATGGTGAGTCCACCAGGAAAAGCTGCTATGGCACACCATTGCACGGCAGGGTTATA
>WBNO01022583.1:0-51265 GCA_013400575.1 Peucedramus taeniatus
TCTTGCTCTGCAGCCCATGACAGAGATATTAATGAAATGGAAAATTTTAGCAAGAAGTTTTTGAGCACTACTAAGTACCTGTACAAATATCTCCTGGGATCCGAAGGAAGCCTAGTTCTTATGATCACATAGGTAATGTACTCTAAGAGAAAGATCATGATCCCACTGAATTTAACTGACATTAAATTGAGGTATTCGTTGTCTTCTGAGACCAGAATTTCTCTCTGGCAATCCTAAGCACTATGGGCTTGGAGAGGAGTTTCTGCTTTGACATAAAACAGAATTTAGCTGCATGCTGTGAGACCAGAAACTCTGTCTTACTCCCAGATCAACATAGATGGGTTCCCTTTGTCTGCAGTGCTTCATGTGGCATTAAAATCTATTTATAGTCAGGGCCAAGGGTTCAGCTGTAGGGCTGTGAAGGCTTATTGGATTTTAAATTGTCACAGAGTCATTTGCAACAGCTAGGAAAAGGTGTATTCATCCCAGGGGTACTGATTATTCTGTGAAACAATGACATAAGAATCTGTATTATTAGAAAAAACTTTAAATATTTACTGATGCTTCTTGAAACATTCAAAGTTTGCAATTGCTTTCTTATTTTGTATTATGTGTGATATTTAGGTATGTGCAAGACACAGGAGATAACTTTTCAGCTTGGGTTAAAGTAGTGCAGCTTTATGTTGATGGTGCTTATTTTGTCTTATAAAGGTTCTTATTGTTTCAGCCCAGGAGTTCCTTACACCTTCAGACTTCAACAGAATTTACATTTGTCTTTGCAATCTTGCACTTTTGCAGACTAAAAAGGGAATATAAATACAGGAGAATTTGCTCTTTTATCCTAAGTATAATTAGAATGAGAGGCATAATCAGCCCAAAACACGTTAGCTAACATTGTAGTGAACACATGATTTAATTTCTTTAGGGAAAAAAAAAATTAAACATTAGTAGAGGACCACAATTTTAAATATTTGTGATCTAGAGGAAGGCAGACAGATGCTAGAACACTAAGAAAGCAAAAAGAGTTTTTTATATATAGTTCTTTTAACGGAGTGTTAAATAGATTCTGGAATTCTTTTCTAAGTACACATAGCTATTAACAGAAATAAAGAATGTGGTTGGAGCTATTTTATCCATAAGGAATAGATTTGCATTGGATTACAGAAAATATACCTACAAGTTTCAGGGCAGTATTGGCTAGACTACAAGAAAATTCCATTTCAAGACCACATGGAAATTGGATCTTGTGTGCCTCACCCCTGTGCCAGGATCCAGGCTATATGTATATGGAATTGTTTATGTGTACTAAAAGAGCTACTATAGAAATTACCTCTTCCTATATTTTAATGAAAGGCCCCCACCAGAATCAAAGTTGGGTGACATCTTTACAGGATTTAGTGTACATTAAAACTCAGGAAAGACAGAGAAAGAAAGGAGTGGTTTTCCTACTTCTATTATTTTTTGCCTAATCTGTCAGAAGCAAAATAACTCCATGCTTTCCCACAGGAAAATACCAGTGGTTACTGTTACTAAAATATCCAGACCAACTGAACATTTTTCTCAGTTTTTAGTCCACCTTTTTCCAGTAACAAAGTCCTTTTGACTAAAACTAATTAAAAGTAAAGTCTTAGCTGCAAAATAGAGTTATTTTAGAAAACATGTTATTATTCTGGACACTCACATAATTGGAAAAAAAAAATTAAAAAAACGAAAGCAACCCCCAAGTTCCAGTGGCTCATATTTGTTTGGTTGAAATAAGTTTGAAGTCCTTGTATGTACTGGTGATCTCATGTAATAGCTAAATTCAGATCAGCTTCTTGGGAGCCACCAAGTAGTTTAGATGTCTTAACTGCAGCAAACTTTGCCAATCCTACAGGATATTTATTCCATCCAGCTACTTATTTGACAGGTATGATCTTGTACTGTGGACAGGAGTAGAGCAGGATCCATCTCTGAGAAATTGATCAGCTTTGCTAGATTCTCTCACCAGATTCATCCCTAAAAACAAACCCATGTACTGCAGCAGTCTCAAAGGCACATTGCAAAGGCAAGGATTTAATGGCACTCAGAAGGACAGAGTTGCAGGCAGCAAGCTTCTCTCCCTTAGAATTTCTGTGCTTGTAACTACCTTGAGTTGATACAAAGTGTGAAAACTGGTCAGGAGGTAGAACCATTAAAGAGACATGAGACACTGCTTTGTGTTCCAACACAGAAAGAACATTTTTCTCAGAAAAATAAGTTGGTTTTTTTTCCAGGGGTGTGGTGTAAACTGTGCATTTTTAGACTTTAATACATGCTAGTCTTTCAAAGTCTAAGCTTTTATTTTGTGATTATGCACACTAACATACTTATATTTTTAAATTCTCCTCTCTGACAAGGAATTAGAGCTACGTGCAACAGCTCAGCTATTTTATATAAACATGAGTAGAGAATTTAGGAATATGTTAGAGGCTTCATTAAAGCTCATCTAAACATAGGCAAGAGAAATATCTGACACTATATAGAGTCCTTCAGGGATTTATGCCAAGAAAAAGGTGAGCAAACAGTCAACCAGAGGAGTTGGTTGGCACTTCACTTCAGATTAAGTAACTGGGAAGAGCTTTTGCTGTTTGAACATTGCTGTATCTGAGAGAAGAAAAAGGCACAGTTTAAACACAAAATAAGTGTCCAGCCTTTTTCTGTTATACATGTTCTGATGCCTGAGTTCTATTTTAGCTCTAGAGCCTATATTCTTTCTCTGTGTAGTTTACTTATATGAAGTAAAGTTGAGTGAATGTCAGAATGAAAAGATGATGATTAAGTAATGTCCTCAGGTTGTAATAGAGAGGACAGACATGTAAAAGTGTAGAAAATACCATTGTAAAGCAGTGTTAGTAGCATTTTAGAATTTAGCATGTCTGAATGAAAATTGTTTCTAAATGTTCCTGTGTGTTTTCCTTTACAGTCTTTATGAATGCAGCAATACCAATTGCAGCTGTGCTTACAGTAAGTATGGACTTTCTAAATAGTGTTAACTATGACTGCATTTTCAAGTATAAGTGATGTGGACCTGGGGAAGAAGGAGAACAGGATGCAAACCTGCTGCACATCTGCAGTTCTTCTGGGAGGAAATGGAAAATGCCAACTTGCCTTCTGGGACCAGAAGCAGCCCAGAGCATGCAGCACTCCCCCAAACTGTTAAGAGAGTATGAATTAAGATTCTGTAAATGAAATGCTTGTGAAATATGAAGTCTGTTTCCTTCTTTATGGCAAAGCACTGACGATGATGTCTGTCTCTTTGTAGACATTTGTTGTCCATGCTCATCTGACAAGAAAGGCTGACTTCTCCCCATCAGTGGCATTTGCCTCCCTCTCCCTGTTTCATATCCTTGTGTCTCCATTGTTCCTGCTCTCAAGTGTGGTTAGATCCACTGTCAAAGCATTAGTAAGGTGAGAACTGTAAAATTAATATCTACTACCTACCCAGTTTCTGAGAATGTGTCCATTGCTCATTTTGCAATTTCAAGTTTAGAAATAGCATGGCGATTATTTATCTGTTCTTGTAAACTGCTTCCCAACTCTTTTTCCCCTCCATCAAGCATGTGGAAGGGTAAAAGGTAATCACAGAAGGACATACGTTCCTGCACGTATCTCATGGTCTCATGATCTCTTCTCTGTGTCTCTTTTTGCCTGTTGGGGCAGAGTTAGACTGAAACAAGCAAACAAAAAACCTTAAAAATCACTTCTAAGAGTCAGAGTAAGTTAATGACTAAATGTCTAATCCAGCTTTGATGAATTCTTACTTTCTGATGAACATGTTAGTCTTGAGTATTCAAAAGCTAACCAAATAACAGCCAGTAGAATTGCTGTTTCACTGGGATTTTGAGTATCAACAGATTAGTGTAAAAAACTCCTAATGCTTTTTCATAGGCAGTGTAACTCTACATGACTGATAGGGGAAGCAGAGTTTGGGCTTCCTTCTTTATTAGGACAACTTTGACGTCCAATGAAGCTGTTTGACAAGCTTATTTGAACTATGGAACAGATACTGGCCACCAGCCCTTGCTTAAACGCCTTTGTGTTGCTTTGGAGATGGAAGGGGGACTGCAGCATGAGGCTGAGATTGCCCTCAGTGTTTGAAAATTCCCTGACAGTGCAAAGTCACAGCTGTGTCTCCTCTCCTAAGAAGTGTGAAATCTGAGAATATCAGCAGCTGGCAGGAAATGTTTTGCAGCCACTGTGGTAGTCCCTAGAGCCATGGGAAATTGTCGTGTAAAGATTACAGCCAGCAAAGTGCCTGGGAGCTCACACTGACACTGCCTATTGCTAACAGGCATTTATTTTGGTTTGTCTAAGGGTTTCTTTGCAAATGAATTGGCCCTGTTAATGCCACAGGAACAATTTGGGAGTAATTAGTATCAGCCAAGTATTAATTGTTGCTAGCTGGGAGCTCTTCATGGGTTATTCTGGAGATACCTTCTTGTTGGCTGGCTGTTGCCATGCCATTTGTGGTGCAGACAGGAGTCAAACTTTGTAACAAAGCTGACATCCTCCTTGCCTTCCTGGCTGGCTGTATCACCCAGGTAGTGTTCCAGAGTGCATTGCTCCATAGTGCTGGTGGTGCTGTTCTCTCTAGAGTACCTCACCCTTCAGAGGAATATTTTGGAAGCATGTGCCAGATATTTTCAAGCCATACAAAGATGTGCTTGCTGAAATACTTTAGTAAATGTTAAAAAGCAGACAGTCAGTTTGCACCGATTGAGTACAGCTATTGTTTGCTTGCTGCAGTTGTGTCCTACTGTTACACCTTCCTGCTAATAAGTAGCTGGTCTGGTAAAGGTGACCTAACTTGGCAAAGTTGTATTTCAGCTTTTTTAGGCTGAGATAGTCTTACCAATTTTAGCAAGTGTGCAAAGACACCTTCTCCTGGAGTGACAGAAAGGGACTAAGTGGTGCAGAAGATGATCCAGCAGTAAAACCAGCATGTAAAAGATAGTAAGAGGGTGTTACTGGCTTTTCTTCCCAGGCACTTTCAGAAACCCTGCTCCATTAGTGTTGGCTACAGTCTTTGATGTCTGATACTACCAAGGACAACAATATCAATCAATAACCTTGTCAGTATCTTTAACTGTTACATATTGCCAAATTACAAAACATCCCTATGGATGGGCATTGACACACTCACAACCACTGTGAGACTGACAGATTTAAAGCTTCTGTTCCATGTAGGACCCCTGAAAATGTTCCATGTTAGAAGGTGTCTGCTTTTGAGAGGGGCAACTGTTCCAAGTCTTTAGGAAGGTGATAAATTCTGATACCTCTTTGTATAGAGGTGCTTTGGGTTTTTTTTAATATGTGGTGTGTTTCTGCCACTGAAAACTAAAACTGAGGAGCCAATGGATGTATTTCTTCAATGTGAGTCTTCAGGGACAAAGGGTGCAGTGTACCATTTTCAATCAGTAAAGGTTAAGCAGTAAGAGTGGTATTATGTCTCTTATTGGGTTTAATATCAAACCATCTTTCCAGTCAGCTGTCCAAATAACTGTGTTTTAATCAATATGTCCTTTCTATGGCTTAAAAATAAGTTTCCCTTTGGAGATATTGGAATACTGGAGTTGTGCTCTCAGCAAGAGCTCTGCAGAGAACATCCTTTTTCTATTCTTTAAGAGTTTAGAACAGTCTGACTTCCTAAAACAAGAGATGTTGCTTCTAACACAAGATTTTCTCACAGTTCTACTGTGTTTCTTCAGTAATTGCCTCAGGAGCAGTATTTCCAGAATTAAGCAGAGCATTGGGCAGGGGTTTGCAGAGAGTACAGACTCCTGGATACATAACTAGACAATAAAATCAAATTGTTGGGTGGCTTAATAGAGACATACTCTTGTTTGGATATGCATGGTCTGAGAATGCTTGCTGTCTTCTCTTCGTACCCCTCTAGACCCTGGAGCAGATACATGGGGGACTTCTTTGTCTGTTCCTTCTGTCTTCAGAGCAGTTTCTCAAATATCAGTGTGATTTTCATGCAGATAATATAGGTGCAGCTGCATATCAAATCCATATAGGCAGCATCTAAACCATCATTGGTCCATTTAAAGACATTTGAAATTTTCTTTTAAATGTGTGGTTCATTGAACAAAAAGGGTAAGATTCCTAGCCCTGTTTTCCAGAGCTTTGTGCAAATAGATGTTAATATCGCTAGCAATGGAGCTTCTAATCACTTCCTTTGAGATAAAAGGCCTTTCCATTAAGGGATCAAAAATTAATCCCGAATTATTGTTATTCCTCTTACTGCATTTCAAATAGTTATTCTCCCCCTTTTTGTTGTTTAGGTTGTAGTACCTGCTCTAGCTAAATTCCCTCCACTGAATCCACTAAGAGATCCACTTATCTCAGTCCCCAGCTGCCATTAGCAATCAGTAAGGTTGACAGAAAAACTCTAAAAACAGTTCTCTCCAAGGGAGTTTCAGGGTGACTTTGATCTCTGTTTAAAGGACAAGTGTTAGCTGTGCAGGGAGTCTGCCTCAGGCAGTGCTGCAATGCCTGGATCCAACCATGTTTTGGCATCAGTGGGGGTTCTTACAAGGTTCTTGGAAAAAACTAAGTCTCCTTCTAAAGAAGAAATCCCTGGTAGTGAAATGCAAAATAAATCTCGGCAGGTGAATTCTTATTTTGTAAGACTGGCATCCCAACAGGTTACCACGTATCACAGTGTTTCAGTGGAATTGTTTTTCCTCTTTCTCCCCAGTTAGCCTAGGGCTAAACATTGAAATCAATTTTTTCAGCTCTTGTCCATAAATTTATTTTTAGGCCTTCTGGCACTTTATAATTTTGAAGACTTATTTCCAGCTAATTGAGCTCCTTTGATGTTGAGTTCATGATTCAATCAAATTATTTCATAAATTTCATTTGCTTTTCCTGTGAGTAGATTAGACATACATTTTATAAAGTCAGGTACAGAGATAAAACTGATGCCCTGATCTGTTAAATGTCTTAATAAAGGCGCATTATCTCTTAGCTAATTAAATCTTAAAGCAGCTAGGGAAAACTTTATGCCTTCTTATTTGTTGCTGGTTTTCAGGATTCCTTTTATATCTCATCTGTTGAACACTATTCTGTTAAGGTATATTTTATCCTTTATCTAGTTACCTTATGCACTCCATATTTCACCATAGCTGGTTGAATTTGGCTCACGGTGTACAGCTTTTATAAGACTGTTCAGTAGGACTGACTGGGCCACACTTGATCATCATAAATGACAACGGTTCTACTTGGATGAGTGGCTTCAAAACAAGGCACTGTTGTAGGCCTTCTGTGTCCCACCAAATGCCTGAAAAAACCTTTATGTGAGATCTCTGGTGGTGTTAGAGGAGACAAGACTTGAGGAACATCTGCAAAAAACTGGTAAAATATCACTGTTAATAGGCAAAAGGACAGGTTTTGAAAGGTTCTTTGACTAACTTCCCATTGCACTTTTTCATACATGTGTAACCAAACAAGAACAAACAAACTGTGCAGCAGACAGCAGCTCAGGTACCAGAAGCTATGCTCTGTAGTAAACATTACAGTGAACAGAAGTTTTACTGCCAAGGTTGAGGTGTCATTGTGGGATTTTTTCCCTTTCAGTGTGCAGAAATTGAGTGAATTCCTGTCAAGTGAAGAAATTGGAGAAGAGCATGATAAATCTTCAGAGCTAAGAAGTGCAGATAATCACAGCAAGTACCAAGCAGTGGTGAGTAAAGCTGTCTCGTTGCTGGTGAAGTGGCTGCATTCATTTGTACCCAGAATAAATTTTTCACTTTTCCATTTCCTACTGATTATTTCTCGCAATTGCAAAACCTCTGTTTTAATACCCTGAACTGTATCGTTCACACTATGGTTGCTAGGGTTTGGGACATTTTGCTGATGCTGCCACCAATTAGTGCTTATTTCTGTCTCTCTGATTTTGCACAGCCACTCAAGGTTGTGAACCGCAAGAGGCCTGCCAGGGAGGACTGGAACAATTACAGCTCTCACATGAGAAGACCCATTAACATCACAGAAGCAGATGATTTTTGTGTAAAGGTGATATGAAGGTCACTCCAATAACACATTAGCTCACTAATAGTCACTTTTGTACTCTGATGGCAGTTTCAAGCTCAAGAACCAGTGTTTGGTGTGAACTGTCAGACACTTGTGCACTTGTCAGAGATTAACGTCCACCTTTCTTGTATCTGTCTTCCTTTTTAAGAATTAACTACTAATCTCTAGGTTGTGATTAGTTTCAATTATTCCTCTAGATTTAACCCAGCCATTTACAATTTCAAGTCTTTGGGTCATTAGCCCTCTTTCTGAGGTCCAGAATTTTAAACTCAGAAGAGCCAAGGCTGGAAGGAACCTCAAAAGATGATCTGACCCAACCTTTTATCTATGCCAGATTCTTTCTTCCTGTTCCAGGATCTGTATAGAATAATGGGAGGAAGAAAATTGAAAAGAATTTGTTCTAGATGTTCCCAAAATAATCTCATAATGGGTCTTCCCTTCCTATTTTGGAATTCCTAGTAGCTTTTCCCCAGATGAAATTAAAAACTAACTCCCAAAGACCTAACTTGTCTGAAGAAAAAAATTGCAATTACCCATACCACTTTGAAGACTGATACTCTTGATTTGTTGTGGAAATGGCCAGAAGTAATAAAAATCCTGGTGGTTGTTGCGGTGATGAAGCTGTTTATTTAGGGAGTCTGCTGATACATTTTCATTTCCAGCAAAAGAGGATGAATATAATTCAGTTTCATGGGACTAAGTAGGACAACTGGTAGTGTTTTCTGGGTTTTTTTTATATATGCTGAATTGGTGCACGATCCTTCTTGAACAGACTTCCAGGAAAATAAGAGGGATATTTGAAAGAGGGTTTTGGGGACAATGTTGGGTCAAAAGACTGGCTGGAGTGACAACAGAGGAGTTTGTCCCAAAGGAGAGGCCAGAGCAGTAACCTCTGTAAGGCTTGAACAGAAAGCCAGGCACAGGGATAATCTTTGGCTCCATCTGCTGACACCACTGTCACCGGTGTCCCCTGGGTCAGGGAATCTGTGCAGGTACTGCCTGTCTGCAGCTCATTGCCCAGGAAGGGGCATTAGTTGAGAGAGGATCCTCTGGCTGCCTTTGGTAATCCAGAGGGAGGAACACCATGCTTGCTTTTGCTCTAGATGGTAGTATCAATTTTTCTCAAGGGTGTGATAAAAGTGTGCGCTTACACTCTTCTTAGATGAAAAATTGTTGTACCTTGTATAGCTGAAAGGCTTTGAATGCTTTAGTGGCTCTGAAAAAGTGAGAGAAAAGGGTCCTGAATAAAATGCAGACTTTTTCCCATTCCTTGTTTCTTGTAGTATCCATGGAAATCTCCATTTAAATTCTGAACAGGCTTTGTTTCCTGGTTTTAGTCTTTTTCATGAAACTATTTCTGTATCTAGGATAACCGAGATTATCTGAGAATCATGTCAGAAATACAAAGGAAAATGCTGTAATGGGCAACAGCATCTAATTTCATTGAAGGTTCTGCAGGTCCGCTTGGAATTTGGGTGGTATAATTGCTGTATGAGCTGCACTGCCTCTCGAGTGACATTCAGGGGTCTGCAGAGAGCAAACTGGGCATGGATGTAATTTAATTGTAATCATTTCACTTATTACATGTACCCACATTACAGACAGTAGAACAAGAGAAACTCTAAATGGCAACTTTTTTTCCCCCTCATGAATTAATAATTTTCTAATAGTCTAATAGTGCTTGTTTGAGTTCAGAGGTTTCTGCCCATCAAAGTACAGTCCTTTACAAAGTCAGTCACTTGAAGATCCATTTCCTGTGTTGGGCAAAGGCTAACTCTGTTCCTGTGCTCAGTGTAATGAAAAAAGAAGCGTCTCTGATGTTTTGGGGGAAAAGGTGAGCTCTAAATCTGGGTTTCTGTTTATCTTTTCTCTCCATATTGTTGTAGATCACAAATGGATTTTTCACTTGGACGCCTGAAGGTCCTCCAGCATTGTCCAATATTGATATCCAAATCCCTCAAGGTACAAAATTACATCAGATAAACAGAATAAGATGTTTTTCCATAGTCATTTGGTAAATCATAATCTTATGTATACCTTCCACCCTCACAGGTCAACTAACAATGATTGTAGGACAGGTGGGCTGTGGTAAGTCATCTCTCTTGCTGGCCATACTTGGTGAGATGCAGAAGATCTCTGGGAACATATCCTGGACCAGGTAGGGGCATTTAATTTAAAATTCTAATTTAATTTAAAAATTCAGCTTGACTAGAGTGGTAATGGAGAAAAAGCCCAAAATCTCTCCTGGGAACTTGTGGATTCAAGGATTTTCTAGATACACAGTCAAGATAAAAACCTTACCCTAGAATCAGGAAGAATCCTCAGCCAGGGTGAAACAAGCTGCCTATTCCATTTATAGGAATGGACAACTATTCTTGGGCATTTTGCACTCCAGCAACATAACCTGAGTGAAACTGTAAGTAATTTGGAATTAGAATTATTAATTATTAGAATTAATGAGTTTGAGGTGTTGTGCAGTTACAGAATGGTGTTTGCACTTTCAGGCCTGAGCTGGTGTCTGTGCATGGAGCTCTAAATAGCTTCTGGCTCACTAGGAGTAGTGCCTGGCTGAACTGTGTGCTCCATCCCAGCACCAGGCTAATGCCGGAGAATTTGAAGAGTGTCTTTCAAGTGGCAGTGACCTCAGAGTCATCCCCAGTGCATCCTGCCTGATCTGACAGGAGTGAGTCAGCCATGTCCTTCCCTCCTTCCCCAGGGGGACACAGCACCTGGGCTCTGATAGCCACTTAGAGATTCCACTCATGTCTAACTTTGGTATTGGCCTTGAAAGGAAGGAAAAAAGTGGGGCTGAACTCCAACAGCTTCTGTTGGGACTTGTTCTCTTGACCCCCAGGCAAGGTGACAGATGGTAAAATGTATTGCAGCTCCTGTATATAGTTTCCAGTAAATTCCTGCCATCTCTAATACACAGTTTGATCAATGTGTGTGAACATTTTTGGCCTGTTTATTTCACACTACCAGACTTCCTACCCATACAGTCTGCACTTTGCCCTTTGATCTATGATTATTTGTAGGTAAAGCTCAACAAAATGCAGAAGGACCTAGAGAGATAATTAATTATATTTACAACTGATTGGGAATGAAGGAAAACCAGGCTACCTATAAATCAAATCTACACACTCTGATGGACAGAGGGTCATTGTTACGCAATGGATTCTGCAGTGATTTTGTGGAACAGTTCTCTAAATTCCTTGAGGGTTTATCAAGACGTATGATTTATATCCAGCCTTCATGTGTAAGCTAGTCACACTACTCAGAATTGCACGTGCTTTAATAGCAATAGTATGAGGAAGGAAGGTTGTCTATTTTATAGGTGGGGAAAATGAAACATAAGAAGATGACCCTTTCAGCTAGTTAGGGAAACAAGAACAGAAGCCAAAGTTCCAGAATGTGGTTATCTATCCATGAGAATATACTTCCATAAGCAGAAAATCAGACTGTGGTGAGGAACCATACAGAATCCCTGCAGCCTTATTAGGTGAACTAATTTCATTTCAGCAAGGCTATAGTTTTTTACAGATGACATAACATGATTAAGAATTGTAATTTGAATGTCTGATGCTAAACTAAAACAGATGACATGATGTTTCTGATCAGAAACTGTGCTGTGTTTTTAAATAGCACTTGTTTAGAAGTATGTTCTACACAACAGTGGAAAGGTCAGAACTGGTTTTCATGTCTTCTATATGTGCCAAAGTATCACAAGGTGCAATTCAGTTGTTATCACATTTGCTGTGCTATCTGTCAGATATGTAGAAAGGAACTTGTGGCTGAAACAATCTGAGCACTGTAAGTACTGGCTGCACTGGGACGGATTATGTGTTGTCTCATCTTTCAGAGCTGCTGCCATGTGCACTGGTCTATTCAGAGTGATGGATGCAGCCAGTGTGGGCTGCACACCCCTGTTGTAAAGCTATCAGATGAAAGCTCCTTTAATTTGATAAGAAAATACTAATGCTTGACTGGGAACATGCAACCTTATCCCAGGTTCAGGAGAGTAGTCTTATCAAGTAATCACCAGGGCTCGTAGCCTCAGCTCAGGCAATGAAAAGTGTCCAAAATCACTTAAATTCCTTGTTACACCTCTTTCTTTGGGAGTGCTTGACTTCAGCCGCTCATGTTACAGGATAGACCTGAATTAGTTCATCCAAATTTCCGTCTCCTTCCCTTCCTCCAAGGTCATAGCTATGAAGATGAAGGATGTATCCTGATGACATGTCACTCAGTGCTCAGAAAATCTGGATGCTATTCCTGGCCCTTCCCTTGGTCCAGTGGATTACAAGTTATTGCCCTACTCTTTGCCTCCATGCTATATGAATAAAACAGGATTAACTGCGTATTATTTTTGCTTGTTTCTTACAAAAATTATTTCAAAGCCTTAAAAATGAATGTAATTTATTCCTGGGCTAGGAGGGAGATAATCAGAAGTGAGCCATGGCTCATTTGTGATATTTTTGTTGTGTTACAGTGTGTGTCCAGAAGACCCAGTTCAGATTAATGCCTCTTGTCCAGAGCAGCCTGAGAGTATCTCAGTATAAATATTTTATAATATGGTTAGGGATTTAAAAGAAATGGAGGAATCATTATTTACATTCCGTGAAGGTGGTAAATGGTAATGATTTGACCTGTTACTGAGTAAATAATTATAGTATATGCAATGCTAATTTCTTCTGGGCAGTATCTCACTTCTAATAGTCCCAATTCAAGTCTTTTTGGAGTAAATATTACCAGAAAACTGACCTAATGTTGCTCAAACAAATGTGTTGCTCATAGTTATGTCATTTGTTTTAAACAGGACATACATTCTTGCATGTGAGTCTTCAGTCCTTATAATGTGAAGGAAGATAGAGATTTAAGGTTGTTAACAGTAGGTTTTCATCTTAGTGTGGAGTTGACTGGTTTAATCCAATTTTAAAAATCTAATTTCATCTAATTAAAAAAATTAAAGATGTTTTTATTCCTACAAAGTAAATTGGTTTTTAAAAAGACATGTTTGCTGGAGTTTTGAGAAACATCCAAGTACTTAATTTTATTTAAGTGGGAAATAAAAATCTGAAGGCTTGAAAATCTCAGTAGACTCATCTTTGCACCATTAGACATCTAAAACACCTTGACAAATTAGATCTAGACCTCATTATCAAACTTATGTTACTTTGGCATTTCAGCACTGGTCGGAGATCAAGGCATCCTAATTGCCAAGAGTATGAAGGAAAGGGGGGAAAGAAGGGATAGGACAAGTGTGGAAAAGTCAGTTGAGAGATTTGTGCTAATATTCCAAATGGAGAATAATTGTTTTCCTGCTACAGAGCAGAAACGGGTCAGGGACTTGATATACCATTGGTTCAGGGTCTTTGTGTTGTGCAGGGAAGGGCTGGAAAAGGTATTTTCTATTTCAGCCTATCACTAGTTCCTGTAAAGAATGTCTTTCTAGTTAATGATACACAACAGGCTCGTGGGTTTTTGGAGAATGGACCACTGAGTTCACATGGTCACTAAAGACCAGTGGAGTGTGAGTTTACTGTGGAAAAGCTTTGTTCAGCTCACAGAGCGTTGGTGTATAGGTGCTGGTGGCTGGCTGGGTGCTCTCAAGTTTTACAGTAATTTGATTTAGATATGGTCATTGTTTATTATGCATAAATTTTATGGAAGTGTCTCAAACCAACTTCTTAATCTGCAGGTATAGTTGTCTCTCCTAGATATTTATAGGCAAATTGTGTTGGCACAAAATTAATGAGACTATCCTCTTTAAAGCATGAAAGACTTTGTTCCTCCTTGATTTTGTTTATGTCATTTGACACACAGATTTTTCACTCTTTTGAATGGAACTGAATTTAGCATCAGTTATAAGTATGCCCAGTCATCCTGTCAAAACAACTCTGAACATCTTTGTGCACATTCAAAAAATAGCAAAACCAAAACCTGTCTGTTATTTGGACCTGCCTACATTTACACAAGTACATCACCCCAAGGATAAGGCTGGCACAGGACACAGTATATGGCAGCTGAAGGTGGGATTTGGGGTTCACAGTAACCCATTATATGCTGTAAAGATGCAGTTACTGTCATGGAAAAAAAAAAAAAGTATCACAAATTATCTTTTTTTTTTTTGCCACAAAATGAACTTTTTATAATGGAACTGCATTCTTGTCACAGCAGGACTTCTCAGTTCTGCTAGCACTTCCAGGACAGGATGTAGTTGATTTTATTTGAGTCAAATTAATGTTTATAAGGTAAAAAAGGGTCACCAAATCTTTTTGCCGGATGAAATCAAGTCAGTTTGTGTAGAAGGAACAGATGCTGCACTGCAGCCCTGTGATAAGTAATGTTTGCAGCCTGTGCACTAAGTGGAATTTAATAGTTTTTCTTTCTGGGGCAGATTGCCTGTGCTCACTTAAGTAAACAGTCTTTACTTTCTATTTGTGATGCAGCTGCACTTCTGACAGTGAGACGGGGGAAGATTTCAGGTATGGTGTTGTATGCAATTATTGGTTTTCTTGCTAAATTGATTGCAATAGAAAAAAAGAAAGGTTTCTGAAATCTGTGCTTAAGATAGAGAGTCAGAATTCTGAAAATCACTGGAATTTTAACTGCATTATCTCAGGATACAATTTTTGAAACCACTTATGCAAGTTATGAAAATAAGAGTTGGATTTCTGTTATGAAAAACAGAAAAATCTTGATTTGGAGATTTTGAAAACTGTATCCTGATATGTCTTTGAAAATCTTTCTCTAAAGATCTGAACCAGATTATGCTACACTTTGAAAAATGGTATTAAGTATTTAAAGGTCTCATTCATTAAAGCAAATTCTCCCCATTACCCTTCTCTTCATTTTTTTACATCCTGCCATAAGTTTGTTTTCTCACCTATCATTCTTCAGGCACACATAGAGAAGTGTGGAGAGTAAGAGATTAGTCCATCTGTTGGCACAGAAATTATTTTTCCTGATTAACATAGCTCAGCTTGGATTTTGGAATATCTGCCAAATCAACTAAGAACAAAGCCTTCTGACTTTGGGGCACAAACCTCCAGAATGGTAAACCTTGTAAAAGTGATGATCCTGTTCCTGCTGGACTCAGTGAGAACTTTGTTGTTGGAATCAGCAGTGTCCCCTTACCTTGACTTAGGCTAAATCCTGTGGCTTTTACTGACCAGAACATTTTCTTGGTTCTGTGATTCACCAGTTATTCCCCTGCCTTTTCTTTAGATTTGCCAGCTTCTTCTCTCCCATTTACTTTATTTCTCAGATTTGTTGCCTGGTTGTCAGACTGAGTCCTGCAAAACTGCTGCTCCCATCTGTGTTAGTATAAGAGAAACTTTCATGCACCTCGTGTCTAAGCCTCATGGTAAAGGATACTTTGAAATCCTAGAGTCCTTTCTGTGTTCAGAGAGACTGAAGTTTCTGGTCCAAGTTGAAGGGAAACTGTTTGAACCCATTAAGAGATAAAAGAAGTATGAGCAGAATTAGTCTCATGTTTGAAACTGGTATGGAAATGGATGGGGAAGAGTGAGATAACATGCACAACAGTATGGCAGTAAGTAGAGTAAGAGTATTGAATAGTAGGAAAGACTATTAGACTGGATGAAACAATTATCTACATTATCATATGTTCTGGGAATCCTAGTTGGCTAAGTGCTGTAAGAATACCTTTGGTGGTTTTGTTGCACTAACATCCCGTAAAACATTTTTGGTTTTCTCAGAAGAGAATTTTGGGTCAAAATCTTTTGAGGTCTTGAGCATTTATTCATAGGTGTTGAAGGCTTTCTACAAGTTTTTTACCACTTCTCCAAAATGAAGCTTTAACTATACCCTTTTTAGGTCAATATCACATAGCACAGAATTTTAGCATGAAAAGATCTTTATTTCTGTTATGCAGTCATTTTGCAGTATTTTTAATTATAGCGTAGTGATATTACTATGTGGTGTTATTTGCACTGTCTTAATTTTTTTTAAAAAAAACAAACTTGTGTTTGTTTTCTACAGCCCAGAGAGAGAACCTCCTGTTGACATGGAAGTCAGGTACAACATTTTAAAAACTAATGGGAAGCTCCAGAGGTCTCTTCCAACCTCAGCCATTCTGTGACTTAGTGAACATTGTTCAGCAGTCTCTGCACTTAATGAGTTTAATATTCTCCTTTAGAAGACAAAAAGGATGTTTCTGTATGCAGCTACTGCAAGATCTAAAACAAAAACAAACAGGTGACCCTTGAAGTTTAATAAGGGCAGAAAGATTTCTTCCTGAATGCTCAGGAATGGCAATACCAGAATGCTCCAATGTTTTCCATCGTGCTGAAAACACAAGAAGCATATTTTTTGCATGTGCAGTTATAATACAGAACCTTTCTCTCATATGTTCGGAAGAACATTTGAATTTGAGTTGACTGATAGTAGAAGTTAATGAATTGTGTGAAATAATCAAGATAAAACTGTAGTCAGTAGTCCCAAAACACACAGGAAAGGCTTTGCAATATATTATTTCCCCCATCATCATAATCCTAACTCCATTGCATTTTAAGTGCATCTGTTTTCTTTCAGAAATTGCCAACATCTCAGATTGCATAGGTTTATTAAGGCACTGAGATTCACATATGAGTGTCCCTTAACTAGTTGTGTTTGATCTTGGAGATCTACTGCGCCTCCTGGAATTAACAAAACGAAATGTGAAAGTAGAGATAGATTAATAAGTTTACGCAAACAATCTTCACAACAGAATGACTGAAAGAGTAAGGTTGAAGGGACCAGAGGGGGTCATCTGGTCCAACCTCCCTGCTCAGGCAGGGCCATCCCAGAGCACATGGCACAGGATTGTGTCCAGATGGTTCTTGAGTATCTCCACCAAGGGAGACTCCACAACCTCTCTGGACAATCTGTTCCAGTACTCAGTCACCCACACTGTAAAGAAGTGAATGTTGTTCCTTTTGACATTGTTTCTGATGAATTAATCTGATTCATAATTAGTAAACAGACTTGGTTCTATATTAGACAAAGCTCATAGTCTCCAGGGAGCTCAGGGAAAGTTTTCCCTATTTGCTGCAAGGCTGAATTTTTCTGTCTACACCTCTGTGATAATTAAGAGGCTATGGTTAGTCTGTTGTGTTATCAGATGGAAAAAAAAAACATACTCCATTGCTGAAATACGTGGTTATTTATGCAGTCTGGAGGCAAGAAGGAATCCCATCCACCCACAGAATTATCCCTCAAAAGACTTTGTCTCCTAAAGCATTTCTTTGTGTTCAGTCCTAAACCTGTGAAACCTTATGGATGTTCAAGGCAGACTTTCAGAGCAAGTCTTGCACGCTCCATTGCAGAATATTTTGTTCTCTGGATTTTCAGCCACATGTTTCTCACAGTTTCAGTAACAATTGTTTGATTCTATTTACTGTAAGCAGCACTGTGTACATGCAATAGATTTCATGTATGTGAAGAAGCTTGCAAGTGCTTGCAGGCTTTTTGTTTATGTCAAAATATGATCAGTCCTGATATGCCATCCTATTGTCAGTTTGCAATTAGGATTAATTTAGAGGAATTTACTAAATCCTTAGTCCATACTCAGTTTTGGCAAGCTCGTTGCCTGTTGCCAAGTTCATTGCAGTAATGAATTCTCACTGATGTCCTAAAAGCAGAATGTAATCCAAATGTGAGTGGTGTTCCCAGACATTGTGCTGGTTCTCAGCATGGAGTACATCACACTGGCAGGGCCCATATCTTTGCTCAACCAAAGAACACTTTCTGTAAAGTTGTAAAAGCTTTTTCCTCAAAACTTTGCTGATATTTTTTCAAGAACTAAACTAGCAGTAACTTTTTGATCACATTGAGAATTAAGAGCTGCAAAGTCACAGTTTCAAGCAATGAAAAGGAGGGCAATGGAATACATCTTCATCTTGGAATGCTCAGAGCAATTTTTTTTTTCAATTATTGGGATGAAAATTTCATACAAATTGAAAAAATACTGCTTTCTTGAGGCAGACCTGAATGCTCTTTGGGGCTGCAGTCTGGGCTGCCTAGGGGATATTTTCTGTCATTTTTGTCTTTTGTTTAGCTATTTTATTTTCCAATAAAGAAAATGCATAAAGCATAATGAAATTCTAGTGAACCATCATAAATCTCAACTTGGAAGCATGTTAGCAGAATAGTGGAATTGTGTATTCTTTCAAGTCATCAACAAAAATTGGATCCTATCTTGGTTTCTAAACAAGTTTGGTAAAAGCCTGAAAAAAATGAGCAGGGCAAGTGACCTTAACTTATAAAGAGAAATAAAATATACTTTATCAAGTCATGGTTTGAATTGCTTTCAGGTCCAACTAGATATAGGCTGCCATAATGGCTGTCTAGCAGACAAAGGCCATGTTTGGGTGAGAGATCCTATCTTTTTATTGGATTAGCTGATAGAGCTAGGAGGAAAACAGGTATGCTTTTAGGCATATGATCCCTCTTTTGGCCCTTTTCTGTACGAAGGTTGATATGCCAATGAGTTTTCCAAAAATATTGGTTGTTCTGATAAAAGATGTTGCCTTTCCCTCAGCTCTGCCTTACTGGGATCCTTAATGCACCACTGAAAACAAAAGCACAAATTCTCTAGCAGGCAGATACTTTCCTTTAATAATAATAATAGTTAATTTCTGTAGCATAATATGTGCATGGTGAGTAAGATCCTGTTGACTGTACCTGGTAAATCGTCCCTTCTGATGATACATTATGAAAGCCATTTCACTGGGGGAAATTCAGCAAATATTTTTTTGTCTGTGTTCTCTTTTCTTGCCTTTATAGGCATAGAAATGACTTACTTTCTAAACTCTAGTTCAGTAACATTTACTTCCTAACTCTAGTTCTCTTCTAAGAATGGGGGGAAAATGGCAGATGGAATTGCCTTTGTGCATGCATGGAGTTGTTTGGATCTTTTTCAAACACTTGGTCTTACTAGAATGTCCCTCCTGAAATGTGCTGCCTAACTAGTGATCTGCTACATATTTAATTTTTTTAATTAATCTATCCAAACAGTGCTGGGATTCAGTCTTTGGTAATTTTCCTCCTGCCAGCCACTCTGCTCAAGAGGCAGCTTTATTGAACTAGGCTCTTCAAATCCCACCTCACGGTAGGAGAAGAGGGAACAAAGTGAAATTCACTTGGGTAAACAATTCAGTATTCTATTGGAAATTTATCATCTTATGTATTTCCTTGATAGAAAAGCTATTGATTGTCCTAAAGAATGAAAGGAAAGCATTTTTGAAGACTAATTACTAGTTTCTCATTTACAAGAAAATGGTTTCCAAAAGCAGCAATTGCACTGGTAAGCTGGGAACTCCTGTGTTTGTTTCTTTCCCAGGAAAAGAGGAGCAGTGGCTTATGCATCCCAGAAGCCTTGGCTGCTCAATGCCACAGTGGAAGAAAATATCACATTTGAAAGCTCTTTTAACAAACAGAGGTAACACAGGTTCCAGCATTGTTGAGTTTTACTCCCCTTTTCCATAAATATTGGGTTCATGTGGGTCACACATGGAGCCCCATCTCCCTGTCGGAACAAACCTGCTGCACCTGCCTGAAGGTGAAAATCTCCCCTTTTGATCATGTTTTTCCTGAGTGGCACAAAGGGACAGGGTTTGTCTCACTTGAACTCAAGTGTACTAATGTTTCCATTTCCAAGGACCATGTTTGTTTAGCGTGAAGCATTCTCTCACATGATTGACTAGCTTGCCTCTCCTGGAAGGACATCACCCGTTTGGGGGTGGGAATACTGTTTGTAAAGAATTAGTGGGCTGCCTTTTTATTCAGTATAAATGCCCACCAGACATGGTAAAATATTTAGAAATCAGTTGCTGTTGTTCTGTTCCCCTGCTCTTAAAAGATGTGGTTGTATTTGCATCCTACACTCATTTTTTTTTTCTGTCATCCTTGGATATTGAAACAAGAAACAAAGGCCCTGGGTGTGAAAAACAACTGCTAAAAATAGCAATATACCTTGAAAGAAGTTATGTTTGTTTTTCCTAGGTTTAACTATTCAACATTTTTATTTGGGAAGCTGACATAAGATCCTTTTTCTGAGCTGAAATATTACTTACTTGCCTGTGATTGAAAGAGATCCCATTAAAACAATTAGTGGCTAACAAATATGTTTTCCAGTGTGTGATTTTTTCCAGCTGGTTAATTTTTGTTCCTCTGCAGGTAGGAAATGTGCTTCCCCAGCAGTATCTGTGTGGATTTTGTTGCCTTTTTTGTTTCCACAGGTACAAAGCAGTAATTGATGCTTGTTCCCTCCAGCCTGATATTGACATTCTGCCTCATGGAGATCAAACCCAGATTGGAGAGAGGGTCAGTAAACAGCTACAGGCTTCTATTTTTGGTTTAAATATATAGAGGGGAGTTTATTATGTTGTTGGTTCTTAAAATTGTACAGGTTATTTGGCAACAAAGGTAATCTTTTAGTTAAGTGTATGTTTGGGTCATTAGTCTGAAAGCTGATTGCTCAGTGAACATGGAAACACTGTCATTTATGTGAGGTGCAATGATTTAAATGTGCTGCTATCAGAATGTTTAACTATTCTGCAGCTGCTATTGCAGATATCCTGACTTAACAGGATATTTTTTGGTTTCTTTAGAAGTAACAGAAAAATAAATAATAATACACAGATTTTTTTTAGAACCCCTTCATTTATAGAAGGGCAGGTGTTTAGTCAATGGCTTTATGACATCAGGAAAGATTAGGGAGTGATGAGAAAGGAAAGAGAAGTCCCAGATTTGTAAACAATTTACTCTAGCATATACTGGCACTAGTACAAACAAAAGAACCCCAAAACTGTCCCCTAAAACACCACAAGGATACATTACAGGCCCACACATCAAAAAAATTTCTCATGTTTCTCTGCCCAGAAAAGTCTTCTATGGGTAATCCAATCAGAATAAGGAATACGAATATTCAGTTGATATTTTCTTTAACTGTCTGATTGTTTTTCTCCTGCTTGTCTCCAGGGTATTAATCTGTCTGGAGGGCAGCGCCAGCGGATCAGCGTGGCACGAGCACTTTACCAGCAAACAAATGTTGTGTTTCTGGTGAGTAGTGCCCTGCTGTTTATGCTCCATGCAGAATAGGGAGCTGCTTTTTCATTTAGAGTATTTCATGGGTCACACACTGAACATTGTGTTTTGCTGAGCCAAGCAAATGTGCACCGTGTGTTTTATTTCTCTTGTCAGCTAGCCTGGAAGTAGGAAGCATTTTGTAAATGCTGCAGACAGACAGGTATTGCACATTGAAATGCTGATGCTTGTCTTCTCAGTATGTTGAAAATTTAATTTGACCCTTGCTTTTATCTTTGTGTCCTAGAAATGTAATCATTTCAACTGTATTAATGAAATTCTTAAGCTGTCTGAGGTATAAAATTAATGTTGCCTCCTGTTTGGGGTGTTTCCTTTCTACAACAAACTAAGCTGCTTTTGCATCCTGAATTGCTTGGTGTATATACTGTCCCAGCTTCAGCTATAGAAAGAGAGTGACAGCAGGTTCTAGTACCTTCACAGGTGGAAAAACAGATGCATCCTACACACTCACTTGTAGTGAGCTTGCTGGCTGTCCAATTTAGGACTTCCTTCTTTAGCTCAGTTTTCTAGAAGGTTTGTATCCAGCTGTTATGACAGTGAGACATAAATCACATAGGATTAGAAAAGCTGTGCACATTTGATGTCATCCCTAAAAGAAAGGGAGGCTATGTAGACCTTTCCCTGTAATTAGGCTGATCAATCTGTGCTTGCTTCCTGTGTAGGGCATTTTCAGGCAAAGATCAGAGTGCAGGAGAGTAGGGAGCAGTTGTGTCAGATGCTGCAAATCAGCAGATCCACTATTGGTCTGTAACTTGGTTTTACCCTTTTTGTCCTTCTGAGAAGGACACTCAATAACGTCCTAATAGCAGCAGGTTCTCTTATGGTTTGACAATGGAAAACCACCTACAAATAAACTTTATTTCCAGTATTAATATTTAGAAAATAATCAGAAATCCTATATGTTAGTATTAGCAAACTAAGTTCTTTTAAGGCTGGTTTTGTGAAGAAATACCTGTGAAACTTCACTCTCACAAGTACAAATGTCATATGGGTGATGTTTAGGTCTGTGCCAGGTCAGAAGAGTGCAGCAGCGGAGCTGACAATGTCCTTGCTCAGGAGGCACAGTGCTCACACAGTTGCACACACACTTTTGAGAGAACATTCTGGATCATGAAGTTACTGTTTCAAAAGCACTTCTAGGTGCTTTATGTTGTGATGCGCTGGTTTATTAGAATCTAAGTGGTCATATTTATCTTACTGCTGATTTCAGATATTGATGATTATTAATGAAGCCTGGGTTTAGTGTAATATTATAGTATGAAATAGTAATGCTAAGTAAATCATACAGCCAGTACCACTATTGCAAGCAGAAATATCAAATCACAAGGTTTGTGATTCCATATAAATAGGATTAGGTAAACAAGTTTCCCAGAAGATGGTACAGATTGATTTATGCCTAAATGAATTGCATATAATTAATTGATTCAATAAGATAATGTAGGTCTCAAGTCAAACATCTGAGCTGAGTCAGCAAAACAATCAATATTGCTTCTTTTGTGATTCTTTGTTAATAGAGTATAGATTTATGAACAACAAAAAAAAAATTTAAAAAAAAAAAGTGAAGGCAGTGATGTTCAAGAGAAACAGAAATATGCTTATTGTCCCTATCCCTGGAGCAGTAATGCAATATCTGCCACAGACCCACACTGGGACATTGTCTGGAGCCTGACAGAAACCATGTTTTCCAGCTGTGTGGGCCATGAACACATCTGGGGAGAGGAGCAGGTCCCAGAAAACCCCACAGAACTGTAGAATTGACACAGCTGTCTTTGCCCAGTGCTCTCTGCAAAAACACATTTCAAGGATTGGTGTTCTGTAAATTAAGGAAACCATTCATCAGCACAATTTTGATCTGACGGCCTCTTTGATGTGTCTGTGTTGATCTACCTGGCTTTACTGGTATTAAAACCTGTCCGTTTCCTTGGATCCTGCAAGTTCTGGCTCCAAAAGCTGACCCTTTATCCTCATGACAGGATGATCCTTTTTCTGCCCTGGATATCCACCTGAGTGACCATCTCATGCAAGAAGGGATCCTGAAAATGCTGCGGGAGGACAAACGGACCGTTGTGCTGGTGACTCACAAACTGCAGTACTTGCCCCACGCTGACTGGGTGAGAAACATCTTCTCATTTTTTCTGTGGAGGAAAAAACATGGCAGTAGCATTTCTTGCTACAAACAGTGCTTTCACTTAATCTCTCTACCAAGTAATGGTTCAGTGAGAAGATATATAATAAAGATATTTTGAAAATCAACCAGTTAGGGGAGCCATAATTTTGAGATTCCCATCTCGGAACACCTAGATAGGTTGGATTTTCATAGAGCTGCTACTGAATATTCTTATGAAAGCAGGTTACCTTTAAAATATATTGAATATCCCTTAACATTTGTTATATGAGAAAATTTTGCTAATTTTTTAATCTCAAAACAGTGAAATACTTGAGTAACACCTTTGCCTCTGCTAGGATATTATTAGGAATTGGTGCTATCACAGGAAAAGATTCATTTATGCAAGGTGGATATTCAGAGGCATGGAAATACAAGGTAAAAAACCCAGTGTTACCTTGTGGTTAGTACTCATATATTAAGTATATACTAGTATATTAAGAACATCTTTACCCTTTGTGTGCAGGCAAGATTTTAAGAAATGTGTAGTATTTGATTGTTCGGTTAGGTTTCTTTTTTATATCTTCTACTTTAAAGGAAAAAAAATGGAGGTATGCTTTCTATACTAATTTGTAATTGGAAATGTCAAAGATGAAGAGGGAATTTTCCGGAGTTTGGATTTTTTTTTTTTTAATTCATTGGTTTCCATTGGCCTTGCACTTATTCCTGCAGTTTTCCAGCTTCCTAGGTCTCCTGGCCCGTGGTGATTGATGACTGCAGTTATATCTCCTAGCAGGACTTCTCTCTTTCACATCTTGCACAGGCTATAGCAGCAGTTTCCTGGTCTCAAGAAATAATCATATTGCAGCTGTTTCCTGAGTTTCATGTTGGCTTGATATAAAGTTGCAGACAGCCATTCATCTTGTTCTGATGGGGTCTTTGGTGGGCAGTATTTATTATTTATGGTCTCTGCTGTGACCTTGTCCCTCAGTTGTTTGTTTACCTTTAGAGTTACCACTGTTCTCAACACAGTCCTGGTTTTCAAATTAGTGTCTCGTGGGATAAAGGAATTTTCTGCCTTCTTCCCTTCCCTATGAGGTCTATCTTAATTTCTTCTTTTTTATTGTTATATATCTGCAAATTTTTTAAAGGCTATGAAGGCTGTGGCTGTTCATCAGTGTAATTGTTTTAATTTTCTTTGTAAATATAAGACTCATTTCTAGATGTTGGTGTTTTAGGAGATGTTGTACAAAAATTGCTTTATTTTTATTATCTTCTAGATGTGTGATCTTTTTTGTGAAATATACTGTTTCAAACAGTAGCACAGTAAGGATTTGTATGAACTTTTTAATAAAAAATATTTATTACAAAATAGTTCATGTTTTTTCCCTAAATGTAGGTTTCATTAATCCTTAGCGATTCTTACCCAATGGAGTGAAGAGGGAATATTTATATAAGAAAATTTAAATGAAAGTATAGTTTGAAGTGTATGTCATGGTCCCCCTCAATCTTTTCAACAAAACCCTCAGAAGAATTCGAGGTCCAGCCCAGCTACAGGTTTCCTGAATAAATTGATCACAAAAAGATCTTGGTATTTTATTTTTATCTTCTCTCTGGTGTAAACTCATAGCAATAATTGAAAGTAGATTCTTAGCAATAAATGAAACAGTTTATTTTCCCACTCCCTGCCCATGGAAATTTCTGAGTTTCCAAAGAGAGAGAAAAATAAATAGTGCATTAACTCTTTTGTAATGATCGGGGTTTACAATCTGCATGCCTCATTTTCCAGTTGTCCCAGTCAGACCCAGAGTGGTGGTAGTTACATTGTGTGTATAACATAGTTACACTGACACAAACTGGAAACTGCTCCCTGCAGACTTTGTCTTGCATAGATGTTTTTCTTTTCCAAACTGTGTCCACTACTTTATGCTTTTAAAGCTTTAGGGATTCAGATTGCCTAGCTCTTCCTTATCAGTCCATGGTATCAGAGAAGGAGCCAGCATGTTCATATCTAATTGCCTGAATGAGGGCAAAACCTTCTGCACTCAATGTCTTGCTAAAAGCTTTTTCCTTTCAGGAGGTAAGAGAACTCTAAAATCTTATCTTGCTAATGACTTGTATTTAGGAAAAGGTCTGCCAACAGGGATCCCATTCTTCTTTCTTAAAAGCAGCCTTTTCTGAAGACATGGAGTGCAGGAGGTTTCTGGGTTTTCAGCATCTTGAATGAAGGGGATGGAGCCAAGAGATAATGTCACTGTCTTACTGTCTTTTTAGAAGACAGATTTGTTTGTGAAAATATTATTTATTTAAGATAATAGAAAATCCTGCCAAAGTACAGCAATATAGCTTTAAAATAAAGAGACATACCTGGATATTTATCTCACCACTGTGTTTCTGACTTTTTAGATAATTGCGATGAAAGATGGAAACATCCAGAGAGAAGGAACACTCAAGGACATTCAGAAATCAGAGACTGAGCTCTTTGAACACTGGAAGACATTAATGAATCGACAAGACCAAGAGCTGGAGAAGGTTTTTGATGGGCAGGGCAATCAATATGTGCAAGAAAATGTCCTTTTTTTTTTTTTTTTCACCTTAGTTTGAAAGGTTTAACAATAGTTGACATGCTGTGTGTCATGTCTAACTTAATATGAATGTCATATTAGTGTTACTATTTATCACTTAAGAGCAATTCCTTCATCTAGACATGTAATATTTCCTTGATACTGTTCTAATCCATTCTTGATAGGAAGCCCTATCAAAATATTGTCACCTAAGGAATATAAATATAGCCATTTTAGGAAAAGCTTTGCTAATATTGACAAATGGTTTTATAGATATGCCTGAATTTACTCATCGCCTTGGGTGGGAGTTTTTCAGATATGCCTATATCAGGTTCCCTAAATGATGAAGATGCTTTGTCTTTCATACTTATAAGAAGAATGAGATATTAGGAGGGATGGGATTGACAACCTGAAATGAATGTTAGATATCTAATTATGTCCTTTTCTTTTACACAGACCTAGAAAATCAGTCACTTATACAGCTTCTTGCTGTGAGATTCTCACTTCTATTTTTCACTGAGTGGAAAAAATTTATCACAAGTAGCAAATTTAATTCCAATTTTTTGGAATTAATTCTCTAGTTAAAAACACATGAGCTGTCCCTTTTTCAGGAAACAACTATTGAGGAGAACCCTGTTTTGGAAAGAACAAATCTCCGGAGGACGATGTATTCCCGGGAAGCATTGCTGAAAGATGATGAGGAAGATGAAGGTAAAGGACACACTTTGAGCCCACTGCCAGAACATTACTGTTTCACAGTTAAATGATATTAGAATGAATTAACACCATTCAAACTGGCAAGAGATGAAAGCTTTTTCATGTGGGTTATGATTTATAGGAGTGCTTGTTTCCATTACTTTGACCTCTGGACTAGAGTGATTGCAAGTATTCACAAGTCATCGCTTCCTCCAGACTTTTGAGGTTTTTTTCTTACAGGCAAATATGATTTAATAATGAATGAAGAATAGTATTAAAAAATATGCTAGGTGAACTTCACCTGTCAATGGCTAAACATATTTGCTTAAGGTTTTACAAAGGAAAAAGATTGCAATTGATTTTTATCCAGCCAGTGCTTTCATATTGCAAAAACATGGTTGAAGAAATTGATCACCAGGTGCTGAGGGTTTTTACATCTTTTTAGTGTGCTTTACTATTAAGTTTAGCAGGTTAATACATGCAGGCCTGAGCAGGTACTTTGATCTTAAAGCCACCCTTTATCCTGGATGGCAAGACCTGGTTTGTAGCTACCACTTGCCAGTCCCTTTGTTACGTACATCAGCACAGCTGTCCTTTATTCTTGCACCTTGCAGAAGAAGTAACAGAGAGTGATGACGAAGACAACCTGTCTTCAGTGCTGCATCAGAGAGCCAAGATGCCCTGGAGAGCCTGTGGCAAGTACCTGAGTGCAGCAGGGATCCTCCTGCTGCCTCTGCTGCTCCTGTCCCAGCTGCTGAAGCACACAGTGATGGTGGCCATCGACTACTGCCTGGCACTCTGGACCGAGCATGCCATTTCTATCAAGATAGAGCCCGAGACAAAAAACTGCTCCCAGTGCATGGTAGGCACTGCCTTCTTCACCTTCCCCTTATGATTTAACTGGGGGTGTTCTCCTGTTGTCAACCTCTACTGCAAGATTTGTATGCAATGTGCTATTTTTCTGTAAAAGAGCCACTTTAAATAATTTTAAGCTCAGTGCATTTTTGCATACACAGCACAGTAAAATAAAGTTGTTTGGCGTGTTCTCCTTTTGCTAAATTTATTGTATATTGATATATAGTGTATGGATATATTGTATTTTTAAACCTGGGTTTCTAAAGTTATTTTGACATGAGAGTTCTTTTTTGTTTTCCCTGCACTGTTGCATTCTCACAGCAACCTGGGCTTTTTATGGTGCTCTGTGATTTTAAATTTCTGCTTTATCACTAATTTTCATGCAAACACTTCCCTCTCCAAAGGATAATAAATTATGATTTAAGATGTGTGAAAATCATGGACAGTTTAATTTAGGGAGTAAAAAAGATATTCTCTCACTTTTTTTTTAACTTTTGTTGCTATGTGTTTACAATATTTAAATGTAATTTAAAGTGAATATTTGTGTTGCTCTTTGTTTCTTAGGAATTTGACCATTCTCCATATTCAAAAGTTTTCAGCATTCTTTGCTGCCTTGGCATCGTATTATGTCTTGTCACGTCAATAGCAGTGGAGTGGACTGGCTTGAAAGTCACCAAAAAGCTGCACTCTTCTTTACTAAATAAGATTATTTTGGCTCCAATGAGGTATTTCTTTGATTGTAATAGACATTTTTTACTAAGAAATGATTGTGCATCACTTATACCAATGAAAAATCACAAGGTGTCAAGTTTCTGAGTAGTCTTTGAAAATGGTACCCAGGTTGCTTGAGTTCCTAGACACAAGTCAAATGCCTCTCCTGCCCAACTGTGACTTCAGAGATTTACTTCCTTGCATGTTTAATTTCTCTTGGCACTTTTTAATTAGGGAGAAAACACAATTATTGATCAATATGTGGTACAGATAATTCATAGCATGCTTCATCATCTTAATCACTGGAAATATTTACTGTCAGGCAGTGATTGTGCAAGTCTAGGAAAGGTAATGAGCTTAGACAAGTGTCATTACAGGCATCATTAGAGTGTATTGGGATGTACTTTGTTCCAGCAGAAGCCTTGGTGGTCCTCCATAAGATTTTTTTTCCTGTGCATGAAAGTTGTAGCTTGATTCAACCTACAGCTCTAAGAAAAAGAACTTACTTTTTTTAAGTGAACTATATTTGACCCAAAAATCATTGGAAAATCACATACATGAAAAACCTCAGACTGTTTTTTTAGATTATTTTTTCCAGGATAAAATTAGACTTCAGGTTACAAATGGGTTATGGAACAGCTACTAGTTTCAGAACAATAATCTACTATGCATTTTTCATATCTGAGTGTGTTTTGATGTATTATTCCAACAGTAGTTGTTCTTGTTATAATTTTCTGTTCCCAGAAAGATGCAAGACTGTGCAACTGAACTTCTTTTGAATTTTTCCTGAATTGAAGTGGCCTCAAATTAAAATCTGAAAGGATTTTTTCAAGTGTAATCATGTGATGTCCATGGCTTAGGCAGTAGAGGGAGCTGAGGACATGCTTGCAGTTGTAGGGTTCTAAGTTGCCGTAGGTTCATGCTTGTGGTTGTAAATTCAAGACATTCCCATTTAATTAAAAAGCCATAGGTCCTGGGGAAAATGAAAAATTTTACTATGGCTGTCAATTTATTTATTTGTTTCTGTGACATAGTACCTAGCTTAGGTAAGACAAAATAATAACATGAATCAGTTCTAGTATCAGTATTGCAAACTTTGCCATTCCTTGTACCATTTTAGGTTTTTTGAAACAACGCCTCTGGGAAGTATATTGAACAGATTTTCAGCTGACTGCAATACCATCGACCAGGTACTGATTAAATATTTTCAAGCTCTCAAGTTATCATATCCTCATCTGAAAAAGTGAGGTTTCATTTATTACAGACTTATCTAGATGAAGCTTACAGGTGAACTATAAATTTACTGTATCAGTTTGCATTATGATTTTCTCAGTTCTGAATGAGTTCCTCATCTTACATGCACATTGAAAAAACATTTATTTTGCTAACATGTCCTGTATAGAAAAGGGAAGTAAAATAAGATCAACAGCGACATCCCTAAATTAAAGAGTATCTACTTTTTTTGTGAGTAAACTCATTCATTTGAGGAAATAAAATGAGAAAAAGGCAAATGCTTTTGCCCAGAATAGAAATTACTGAAATTCAGATTACCATTACTTACCCCAGGCTGCACTGCCAGTTCATAGGATTTATGCAGATGCTAAAAACTTCTATTGCATCCCATCTGTAATCCTCTGACCTGAGGATTGTGCTCCAGAATGCAGATGTGCTGCAGCCCTGCAGAAATCCATTCAGATGTCCCCAAAACCCAGTGGTAAATTCAAGAGTAGACCTGCATGCTTAAAATACTTAAAATAAAGAAGGAATAAAACTTTTGAGGAAGCCGGAGAAAGGACAAGGAAGTAGTGTTTTAAACTTGGCATGTTATGGAAGATTCTGTGTGCTTTTTTCTTCTCTGCACAGCACATTCCAGCTACCCTGGAGTGCTTGAGCCGTTCCACCTTGCTGTGTGTGTCTGCCCTTGCTGTGATCTCCTACGTCACGCCCATGTTCCTCATTGCCCTGGTGCCCCTGGCAATCATGTGCTACTTCATCCAGAAGTATTTCCGAGTCGCATCCCGGTGAGAGCACAGACCATCACCATCCTGGCAGTGGGGATAGTTCCTGCAGCTCAGGAGTGAATTGCAGTGCAGGGGAGTTTCATGTTTAAATTTGGTCCTGTCAAGGCTGTGGCATTGCCTGCAAGTGGGACAAATCCACTGCAGTCGAAATGTGTCATTTTGCAAGTGCCTTTGTCGGCCGCTCTTCAGGCAGAACTTCTGGGATGAAGCAGACTCTATATGAGCAGGGTCTTTGTGCATGATCAAAGGTTTTTGGAATTCACAGGGAAAAAAAAGTCCCAACTGAATTCTGTCCTCCCCCAAGGGCTGTGTGCTGGGTGCATCCAAGAAAATGTGGACAGGGAAACTGAAGTCTGCTTGTGCAGCTCACTGTGGAAATATGTGAAGTCAAGGAGAGGCTGCAGAATTCAATATAACCATGGTGGTACTGGTAGCCATTAAGGATCCAGTGTGCACGAGCTTCCTCTCTTGTTCTGGGTGCCTTCTAGTTTTTAAAAATATGAAAATCTTAATTGTATCTGAGACCTTGCTCCTCCTAAGATGATGGAGTTTCCCTCTTGTGAAATGTTTGCAGCAATGAAAAAATGTGCATATCCCCTAATATATACACATATATATGTATATATATATATACATATATATATGTATATATTGAGAGGGAGTCTGCAACCAATTTACTTTCTGCTGGAAGAAATTGAGACTAAATAGATTTCACCCTACATGTGCTTTTACTGATATGAGGACTAAATATGACATTGAGAAATGCAATTTAATAATGAGTGCAGATTCTCATTTACTGAGTTTATGAGATACTGTTGGCTCAGTAGTTGTGCCGTTATCTGGGGGTGCACTTTGTCTTCTGCTCAACTTGAGCTCCGATTTGCAGCATTCCATTAAATATATATTCAGTACAGAGACAGAATGATGTTTAAATCAATAAAAAATTGAGTACAAGAAAAAGGAATGTAGGAGAAAGGATGGAAGGCAGTGAAGGGAAAAGATCCATTCAGAACTCCGGCCCATTTAATGTTAAAAGAAAAATCCTGCTGGGGAATTCATTCCCCTGCAGCACTGCTTTGCAATCTGTCTGAACCTTATGTATTTGACTATTGTGATGCTATTCCTTTTCACTCTCTGGACCTGAGTCAAGAGAATAACTGAACAACAAAACTGTTTTTTTTTTACAAAATTATTTTCGTAACCCTCTCCAGGGACCTGCAGCAGCTGGATGACAGCACTCAGCTACCATTACTCTCCCATTTTTCAGAGACTGTTGAAGGTCTTACCACCATCCGAGCCTTCAGGTACAGGTTTTTTTAAGAAACATGGATATTCAAAAGTTAAGTAATGTTATGTCTTATACTGTTCTGCCTGGAAAATCCAGAGTCCTCACAACATTGGCAAGAGGGGATGTCAAACATTGGAGAATTTTAAGCATTTTGTCTATAGAGGAGTCACTGTAAAAAGAACAAGCTCATGTGGGTCATCTCCCCTGTGGTTGCTGTCCAGACACTTGCATGCAGCCTAAAAAAAGAACTTTAGGGCAAATGTGATTTAAGAAGCTAAATTAGCCTGCAATAACCACAGTGTGTAGTGTGGCAGACAATGGGCTTGGACAGTTTCCTTGGCAGAACTAATATGCACCAACTTGTTACAGACTAATCCGTGTCCTGGGCAAATAAGCTGTGCATGCTGCTGACTTCAGAGGCTACAGTAGCACTCTACATTGCTTTTCAGGTTGCTAGCTGAAAATGTGGGTGTTTACACTGATTTTGGAAATACACAAACTGGAGAGAAAATGCTTCCTTGCCTGTTTTGGTTTGTTTTTCCATCCACATAAGCTCCCAGGAGGGCAGCCCAGGAATACCTGATAATGTGCCTAGGTTCTGTGTGTGTGTGTTAGAAAACTGGCAGTCATGCTGATACCTCAGAGGTACCAATAAAAAACCACTGCTGAGCTTACCAGCTGCTTTCCCTGAACTAGGGCTATTCTTGTATTTTCCCAGTTGACTCAAACACGGTCAACTTTTCCACTATATTCTCATCTAGATGATGTCTACATATTTTGTCACTTAATTATTACTGTTATTCTTCTATCCTTGAAACAGTAGTGCTTGTTTATTCCTCCCAACCTATAACTGTAATTTTATAATAGAAGTTATGCACAAAGGTAACTTAAACTATTTTAAATAGGTTATAAATAGTTCAAAGAAGGAACAACCAGTTTAAGAGTGTGTTTCTTTTGGACTCAATGTAGCTTACGCAAGAGTGGTAGAGCAGCTTAATGTTTTTCATTAATTACTGTTATTGAATATTTAATTCATTAAGTGCCAATGCTGTTCTATGGTTTGTAGTTATGTCCATGTTCAATTTGCAGGAAAATCAATTTTTCTTTTAATTTCTGCTTTTCGAATTCCTATATTCTTTTACTTGATCAAGAAGATCTTTGAAGCATTATGGCTGTATATTTTCAGGTGTTGATACAGAACGCAGTATTCAATGCCATCTAGCTAATATTTTCAGTCTGTCAGAGCATTCCCTCTTGATTCTTCCTGTCACCTTGGAATTAATTCCTCTGTCAAAGAATTGTGTTTGGTGCTTCCTTTTTCTTAAATCCTGCAGTAAGTGATGTGTCTCTGACCCAGCCAGCCATGTGTGTTCAGTGAGTTCTGTGTTCCATCTGTCTGCCAGCATCCTGCCTCAGCTGCTAACCCAGTTATTTTTAGGGCTGTGTTGCTTTTCAGCTGCCTAACATATTAGCAGGAGTGGAGTTTAGACTTGCTAGCGTGAGCCTCCCTAAAAATAACACTAACTCAGGAATTCATTCTGTTAGGAGGTGCCAGTTGTTCCTGAAGTGTTCTTACACTTGGGTGCTCTCCATCCTGGATTTATTCAGAATGCATATGGAAAGAAATGTACAAAAATATCTGGGGGAGTTCAGAAAGACAGTTACTGCTGCACCTACGAAAACACCTTCAGCAGATGCCCTGGCCTGATTTATAGTTTATTTTGATACTTCATATAGCATTTGTGTTAAACAATCAACAAAATATAAATGTGAAGGATTCTGTAAGGACTTGTCTCTATTCTTAAAGACCTGGTAATCTGGAGACACTTTCTGAAGAGAAATTCTGATATTTTTGCATCAATCCAGCAACTGTAGTAACTTTGCATCCCTGTTCCATGTGCATGTGCATGACTGACTCATGATGCATACCTCACGTTCCCTGAGGCATATCTGCATCACACAATTCCTCATGGTATGGAGATAGGGATGTTAAATGTTGCTGAACTGGTTGCAGAAGCAGCACAGCTATGTCTGTGCAGTGAGGGCAGTGAGCCCTGGGGAGAGGAAGGGCTCCCTAGCCCTGACTTGGTGACACTAATGCCTGTTTTAGAAACAACCATTCTGCTCTGCAAACACACCAATGTGCTCACAGCCTGGGCTGCATCCAGAGCCCCATGAGCAGCAGGGCAGGGAGGGGATTCTGCCCCTCTTCTCTGCTCTGGTGAGACCCCACCTGGAGCACTGCATCCAGCTCTTGGGTCCCAGCACAGGAAGGACATGGACCTGTTTGGGTGAGTCCAGAGGAGGCCATCAAGTTGATTAGAGATGAAGCACCTCTCCTTTGAGGAAAGGCTGAGAGCTGGGTTTGTTCAGCCTGGAAAAGAGAAGGCTTTGGGGTGACCTAATTGTGGCTTTCCATTACCCAAAGAGAACCTGTGAGAAAGATGACACTATTTACAAGGGCATGTAATGACAGGACAAGGGGAATGGCTTCAGACTGAAAGAGAGTAGATTTAGATTAGATATTAGGAAAAAATCCTTTATTGTGAGGGTGATGAGGCACTGGCGCATGTTGCCCAGAGAAGCTGTGGATGCCCCATCCCTGGCAGTGTTCAAGGCCAGGTTAGATGGGGCTCTGAGCAACCTGGGATAATGGAAGGTGTCCCTGCCCATGGCAGGGGTTGGAATGAGATGATCTTTAAGGTTCCTTCCCATCCAAGCCATTCCATGATTCCCCACTGCACACAGCAGACATGTCTCTTATGTCTTAGCACATGGCTAAGTTGTGGACAGCTGAATTATTTCTTTTCCTCAAAACCATAAACTTTCTATGTAAAATCCTTACTGTGCTCAGAAGAAGGGTTAAGGTACTCTGCAGTAACAATATTGAAAGCTTCCATAAGCCATGTACTTCATACATAGGTATTCTTCTTTTTCAGTATGAGGAGAGCTGAGTTTATAAATAATCAGTGCTTATCATGGCCATAATAGCTAAAGGATAAGGTAAAGTTTCAAAGGGGGAGATCAAGTGTATTAAATTTTATCATGTAATAAAAGGAGGGAAAAGGCAAGATTTGGGTACTTGAACAAAATCTTCAGGCCTTTGAGCTTATATCACTACCCTGGAAAAGACTTTTGTGCCAGGCTTGCGCATTATTAGCTGTAATTGTCGACACACTTGATTATTGACATCACTTTAATTTACAACTATGCAACTAAATATGCTCAGCTAAAAGGGGTGACTGTCTGACTTGCACACTTGCCAAGACCCCAGCAGGGAATCACCTCCCATACCTACTGAATTCATGGCAGATTTCATTGGCGCAGCTATTCAGATGAGTGGATGCAAATTCACTATAATAAACTGTAAACAGACTTTTTTGTTACTAATCATGTTTTGTGTACTGTGGCTAATTCCTTGAGGGAAGGGAAACAGTTCTTTCAAGGCTAATACTTTTTGTTGTACCATGTACTTGCACTTTGATTTTCGAAAGGGCTCCATTTGTTTAATAAGGACAAATACATTTGTTTAATATGGGTGCTACTATAAGGAAAAATTCTTTGAGTTTATACTTTTTAAATTGTTACAATCTCTAAGCACTATGGTAATATAAATTTTAAAATCTGAGCTTATATGAGAAAAACTGAATTCTGCAGCATTAATGTGTCTTTTCACAAGTACATGCATGCATTATTTTTCTCATACATGTTTTAAATATTTTAGTTTTAGATTTCTCTCTCTCTCTCAATTACCATGTCATAAAATACAAGTATAAAATGCCCAGTGGGATCTAGAAGTCCCACAGAATTTCAATACAATAATCAATGCAATAATATCCGTAAATTACTTCTCAAGATAATGCACAAATACACTTTGCCTGTGTCTAATACAAGACTACAAATGATGTCACTCTGAACTATTGATAGCCTAAGTTATTCCCTGTGCCAAGCTGTCCATAAGCACATACCCCAGAAATTAAATCTTACTTTGTGTTTTCTGACACTCCAAGGCCTGACTCCTTTCTCCTTTTTTTTTCTCCTTTCCTCTTGCTTTCCTGCTTTCTTCCTTTTTTTTTTTTTTTTTTTTTTTTTTTTTTCTCCTTTTTTTCCTTTTTTTAGGTATGAAGACAAATTCCGACAAAAACTTCTTGAATACACAGATTCCAACAACATTGCCTCCCTTTTCCTCACAGCAGCCAATCGCTGGCTGGAAGTTCGCATGGCAAGTACTTCATCATTATTATTATCATTATTATTGTGTATACACAAGGAATTTTTGACTTTGTTCCAAGTCATCTGATGAGGCATCCAACAGTTTTCCAGCCTCATCTCAAAGCTATACCTTTGCCCTCTATGTCTCTTTGACTGTAATGAGCATATGCCCAACCCATCCTGGACACTGAATGGGGTATGAATTTTCCCTGTAGCCTGCAGCTGTTTTTCCAAGACAGGAATAGTTTTCACAGGTCACATTGGCTCCTCTCTGTGTGAAGCGTGATCAGAGCTAGTTGAGCTGTGCCTCCAGCCAGCATGTCATTGTGGGACCATGTCAGTAAGTGTCAGCAGCTTCTGCCTTGTGGCTTCCTAGGAACATTTCAATATCTTGGAAGCTCTTTTAATGAACAGAAGGATGTAGATAAGCTTGATTCTGCTTTTGGGTCATCTGAAGAACACCAAAGATATTCAGTGGCCTGTTTTCTGCTCCATGAAGTGGCCTGGCATGAGAAATGGTTTATTAAAATTAAATCTCTAAGAAGCAAGTCAAGGAATTTTATGTTGTGGAATGTTATTTCACAAGTTTAAATGCAGGTGTACTAATGCTGTTCTGGTAACATGGGCTTCTTTTAGATGTGCTAAATGTATGTTAACTCATTTTTCATGTCATACTCTATAGCTTCATTTTGGATTCCTTCTTAACTGATACCTTTTACTAATTTAGTTCAGGTATTGGGTATGACTTGAATATTATTACCCTATTATATGTTCAGGGCTAGAACACCTGAAGTCCCTAATTCCGATCAATGCCTATATCACTAAACAGTTCCAACACAGACAAATGACAGTTACCCTCCCACAGAGTTTGTTTTCTAGTCTGTTACACAATTTTACTCAAAGAATTGTCTGTGGGAAGTCAAATCACCAATGATTTAAATCAGAAAAAGACCCTTAAGATAATAGGTGTGTGCTGTGCAAGAAAGGCTTATTTGAACAGTTATGGATGGTAGGAATTCAGCAGCAACAGCAGAGCCTCCCAGCAGTTCATCATTAGCTACAGAGATGGGATTAATGAGCATTTCCCTCCTATCCCAGGTAACATCAGCTGCATGATTTCAGCCACCTCCATTACATTTTTAAGGTGTTGACTTCCCCAGCACAGCCCTGCTGAAAGCAGTAAGAATGGGTTCCTGGTAGAATCTGTATGGAGTTCCATGGGGTTTTCTGCCTGTGTTTGAAAATTGTGCAATGGGATTGTTATTTGGTGTGCAAAATTATGAGAACGTTTTAATCCTTTGTAGTCTTATAATGATGGAGCTTATTCATATTCCTTTAGGAGTACATTGGAGCATGTGTGGTACTCATAGCAGCTGTCACTTCTATTACCAGTTGCCTGTATAATAAAATCACTTCAGGACTTGTAGGCTTGGGACTAACCTATGCTCTTATGGTAAGAACCTCAGGATCCTTTCTGTCTCTCCCAAACATTTTTTTGTAATTCCTCAGGGCACAAAGATGAACAGGAAGATTGAAGGTGTCTGTACATCTATAGTGGGTACTGTAACATCACAGAAACCATGTGTTTACTTCAGTTCACATGTGATGGTTGACATATTTGAGTGTATGTTTTGAATTTGAATATTTTGTATTCAGCTTTGAGATCAAATCTCATCTAGGTCTTAGTTCAAATATGTCAACGAGACATGGACAAGTTGCATCATAATTTTTTATATCGTCTTGCATTGTGAAGAATACATTTTCAGTGCATCAGTTGTAATTATGCTCTGGTATGTCATTCTAGATTGTCCAAACTTGAGTTACTAAAATTATGTCTTTTCACTTGTCTTTATTGTTCCCCCACCCTCTTTTCTGTTGGTGTAGATCAGATCTCCATAGTACCAAAGTATCTGTGTACTGCAGTTAGGAAATGTAACCTTTAGCCATTGTTGCCTCCCAGTTGGTGTTGTACCATCCAATGCATTCACAACTTCCACTCACTGAGGCGTTCCTGTGTAGGAATATAAACTGCATGCTGGTCAAATGATGCAAACTGCTAAAAATCTTGGATTCAGTCTTGCATTTGCTTTATATCAGGTGTCTAACTATCTGAATTGGATGGTTCGTAACCTGGCTGACATGGAGATACAGCTGGGGGCAGTGAAGAGAATCAATGGCCTTCTCAAAACAGAAGCTGAAAATTACGAAGGACTCCTTTGTAAGTGCAGTTTTGTACAGCATGCAGAAAGAGCTTGCTGAAATTTTAATGACTTTGCAGTGTATTGCCATGAAAAACGTAGTAAATCGCCTAATGAACCAACTAATTTATTATAGGAGGGTTGATGTTGGGTGTTTTTTCCCCCTGTGTCATGGTACAGCTTCCTCACAGATTCCCCAGAACTGGCCAGACAGAGGGGAGATCCAAATCCAGAACCTCAGTGTCCGATATGACAGCAACCTGAAGCCAGTGCTAAAACATGTTAATGCCCACATCTCACCAGGACAGAAGGTAAAGAATTGCAATGGTCCTCAGAAGCTCTTTAGCTTTAGGACATCACATAAGTCAGGGTTAAAACATACCACAGAATGGTTTGATGATTGAATTACAGATTTTTTTCTCTCAAAGGTTGTAGTACACTGGAAAGGAGTCAGGGGGATTCTTAGCTTGGTGTATTGAGGCAAACACCCTCCTCTCAGTATCTCAGTGCCCTCCTGTCAGCACACAGTGCCAAAAGAAGTGACAGTGAGCCCTTACAGTGCTAGACCTACTTTTCATCCTTCTCACAGGACTCTCTTGTCTTTATTCCCATTATTACCATTCTCCTATTGTTTCTGTTATAGGACTGGCCTTGATTTATCACTAAATGCTCAGACCCCTAAATACAAAAAGTGAACACAGCAATTCTGTAATGGCTGGTTCAGTTTTACTGATCTGTCAGGAGGAGAAGAGGATCATGTGAATCAGAACAGCTCCTCCACCCTCTCATCTGAAGTGTCAAGTACAGATGTTATCCATATCCTGTATTTTCATTGCCTGATGTTCATCTGCTTTCTGTGTCACAGATTGGGATCTGCGGCCGAACAGGCAGTGGAAAATCCTCCTTCTCTCTTGCATTTTTCAGAATGGTTGACACCTTTGAGGGTAAGATAACACTTTTTTGTGTCACTCAGGCTTAGCTCCTGAAGGTTCTTTGGTAGTCTTTTCCTTAACAGCAGCAGCTCTGAAGTGTGATTTTCAAATCTGCAGGACACACTCTCTGGCCCTGTTTAAATTTGATATCATCTGTCACCTAACAGCTGTGCCATTTGTAAGCCAGATCAATAAAAATTCTGCTTGATAGAAGTCCAAGAGTTACAGATGACAGCCTTTTGTGCATTTAAATCACAATAGTAGGAGCAAATCATTAAAGGGCAAGGTGTTCAAGTGTAGTCTGTGCTCAAGGCACAGATGGAATCCACTAGGCCCAAAAAACTCAGCACTTGGGGGTTGCAGCTTGGTCTGCTGCCCTGGAATTTCCTGCCGTATTTCCTGCTCTGTGTGCCATGTCCATACACTTCACGGGGTGCATCTCAAAAAGATGTCAGCCTATTTCCAGGCACATCACCCACAGAGCCCCTATGCAGAGACAGACAGTTGTACTCAGAGATAAGATTTCATAGTGCTCAACAGTAATTTGGCTTTCTGAAAGGCTTGTTGCCCCTGGTAATTAATCCCTGATTGAAGTAATGTCTGACCCTATTGTTTGATAGATGTATACTGGTCAAGCAGTTAAGCAGTGTATCTAATCATTCATAAGGTACTTCAGGTCCACTCTGTATGCTTTCCAGCTGAGCTCAGTCTCAAGAAGACTGTACTGGCTTTTTAGTCAAAGCATGTTTCTTTGGTGAAGAAAGGGGCTATATGATACAAGGCCTGTTCCTGCTGTACTGCCTTTCAGCCTGGAAGTGAGCGAGCAGCTGTGTGGCACAATAAACACACTGTCCTCTTTCTTTTGAATAGGGAGGATTATCATTGATGGCATAGATATTGCAAAGCTGCCCTTACAGACACTGAGATCCAGGCTGTCAATCATCCTCCAAGATCCTATTTTATTCAGTGGAACAATCCGGTAAGTATTAAGCACCAGCAATAAATAAAAAACATGTAATTGTTTATATGTCATACAATATGAATTATATATTATAATTGTACTATATAATGACTTTTATACCAAGCTGCTCAATTCCAGTCTCCTCAGCTGGAACAGGGAGGATCACTGCCTTCTGTCTGTGCTTTTAATTCACCCCTGCCAGACTCACCTTTCCCTGTGCCTGAGCCTGGACAGGACACTATTGGCAGAAGACATCCCTTTGCCTGGGAAGCAGAAAAAGCCAGTATTTATTCCTCCAGGATCCAGTAATCAGTTTAGCTCACTGATCAAATACCCATAACCACCCTGCCTTTCTTGAAACCTTCTTTCTCCTACATCTGTTTCCATCTGTCTACCTTAAAATATGATATGTAAAAAATGCAGACTAAAAATTGCTGTAGACAGAGAGAAAGCAAAAGAGCAACATAAGAAGTACTGGAAGACTGGGCTATTTTATCCTGGAGCCTCTATGTGTGTTTCTTCTGAGCCATTTCATCCGCAGCATCAAAGACGTTAGCTCTTTTTTTTTATTTTATTTTATTTTATTTTTTTATTTTATTTTATTTTTTTTTTTCAGTTACATCACCTGCAGTTTTAGTTTCTACATAAGTGATTAGAGTTAACTGGAAAGGATACAGGCTTTAGGACATGGCCTGAACACACCATGATTAATTCATATCAGAAGATGATGTGATTGTATTCCTTTGTTTTATTAATTAATCTATTTAAAAATACATTCAGGCCAGCATCGATCCTTCACAACTCATACAGCAGAAGTAAAACATAAAAATAGTGTTATGCACCATTGAATCTTTTATTGTTATTCTATGTGCTAATGTAATATGATGTGAGATTCACATTGTGTGAATGCTTGCTGTGTCACTTTGGGCCACAGCAAGCTAAAATAATGTTCATCTGTTCTTAAATCCAAGATTTTTTGAATTGCAGTGAAGACTTCAATTTCATAATGCACTATGAAGATGATTATTCTGTTAACATTTCTATGGCAGTGAAGAACAAAGAGACATTGTATTTTAAAGGAGGGAGGGTAGAATTTTGGCCTTTGTTAAAATTGAATTTTAATTTAAACTAAGTGTAGTCACAGCTTTTTCTAGTAAAACATGAGGTTTCCTTAGTTTACACAGGACAAAATAAATACCAAAACCATAAAGATATCCATAAAATAGGAAGCTTTTCCCTTTCTGCTCAACTGAGAATAAAATTTTCATCTTAATCACATCGGCATAAACATTGATTGAGTCTGGGAAATTCAGTGGATTTATACCAGTGATAGATCAGAATCAGGCCCAGACCTTCAGCATATGATTCTGATTATCTGCAGGTTTATTTCTAAGCACACTAAAAGAAGAAATCCATTGCAGCAGTTTCTGTGGACTGATGTTCTTGAATTACCCATGCTGCAGGTTTAACTTGGACCCTGAGAAGAAGTGCACTGACAGCATGCTCTGGGAAGCCCTGGAAATAGCACAGCTCAAGCATGTGGTGAAGGCACTACCTGGGGGCCTAGGTAATGAGACTTCTTTTTGAGAATATTTTCCCCAGCATTCACAATATTCCTGTTTCACATGTATTTATTAGAAGGGTAGTTGATGAAGAAAGAGGTTTTAAAGTTTGTGGAAAGTGACAAAAAGTGCCTGCAGGCAAATGTCCTATATCTATATAACTCCTTTACCAACTGTTCCTGGGGGACTCAATCCTCTTTTTTTTCAAATCAATGGTAAAACTATTTTATTTTAGTATGTCTTTGTTATGAAGCACTGAGGTTTATGGGTTTTGTGGATTCAAATAAGCTGTCAACAAGTCAGGTGTTACCTAGAACACATTCTTTTGTATTTTCAATAGTCATGCCCAAGGAGGAGGTTTTCTAAAGCTTCAAGGTGTGAATCATTTGACCATGCAGGAAAAAAAATAAAAAATCCCTACCAAACACCTAACAAAAAACCATCAATAAACCCCCTTAAAATGGTAAGTTATACAGCCCTAGGGTAAAGAAATGATGGATGCTGGTTTGACTGGGGGTGCAGTGTCCTAGACTGCATCTGTTTCAGAGAAACTCGCTCTTGAACATCCTCAGCTACTTTGATGTCTAACAGATACAGAGAATATAGTGAGACAAAAGTACTGGTTGTGTTGAACACTGGAAATAAGCAGGCAAAAATGTGTTACCAGCAGCTGTAAGCCTAGGAAAGATTACTTTACATTGAAAGTGAGACACTTTTCCAAGCATGTGCTCTATTCTGATCTGACCGTAGTGATTTTGCTCTATCACTTCCAGATGCAATAGTCACAGAAGGGGGTGAAAACTTCAGCCAGGGCCAAAGGCAGCTGTTCTGCCTGGCAAGGGCTTTTGTGAGGAAGACGAGCATCTTCATCATGGATGAAGCCACAGCATCTATTGACATGGCAACAGTGAGTTTGAAGTGCTTCTGATTTCTTTTCCTTGACGGCAAGACAACTGATATGTGAAGAAAAAGGTGGAAAGCAATTCTGTGTATTCTGTAATATACTTACACCATATTAAGTTGCAGACATATTTACAAGCCCAGGTAGTTGTGAGTCACTGCTAACAAATCTAAAGAGCTTTTAAACCATTTTACTAGGGATTGAATAGTTATTCCAGAACTGATTGCATTAGGAAAATGAAGCGTGTCATTTTAATTGGCAGTGGGAGTTTCTAAAGTAAACAAAGATTGGGAAGGTCATCTGGGATGGTCAGTGAAGGGTGAATTGGTGAGTGACAAGTTTTCCCAGCATGGTTGGCAGGACAAGTTAGGAAGTTAGAAGGCTTGAAAGTAGAGGCAAGGAAATAAATGCAGGCACAGAAAATACATACTGGATTATTGCATTAATTGCCTAGAATTTCTAGGCAAATGCTTAAGCACTCAGTAATAATGCAGTGACTGCATTTTAGCCAAATAGATGAAAAAAATGTACTGTTCTGTTATGTTGTTACAGGAAATATTTCAGTTTTCTTTCCCCCATAAGTAGAGAACATTATTGGAGGGATTTGTTAGAACAGGTACAATTTTTAGTTCAGTAAATTGTTAGTGTTTGAGCTTCAGCAAGGGAACTATAGTGCACACAGCCCAGTTAAAACATATTTTGAATTTTGATGCATTGAGGATAGAGTCCCTCCTTTGAAATACCTCTCCAAAGAGGAGCTAATAACAAATGAAGATATCTCTGCTCATGACACTTCCAGGCAGTTTGGAATGCAACAACGGTCTCCTAAATAGCAAAGAATGAGTACTTGTTGAGAGCTATGTATGTTAAGGGCATCTTAAATATTATTTCCACTGTTAAATATGCCAGGTACAGCACAGTCCCTTGCTTGTCCCTGCCACCCCTTGGTGTTAGATGTCCCCACTGTGCTGGAACATTCCTGGGCCTGCAGTGGGGTGAAGGACATGCCACAGAGGTGCCGGCATAGGCAGCCTGGCAGCACCCAAAATTCACCTTGGATTTCCTCAGTGTGAAACTGAGGCCAGGATAGCAGGAGTTAGGGGCCAGAGCACAGCTCTGGTATCTGCTGAACCCCAGAGGCAATGGCAGGAGAGACAAGGCTCTGGCTTAGTTTGGACATGTAGCTAATTTTTCACTTCTGCTATGGATGACAAATAACAGCATTGAATAGTCAGTGCTTACTTACTGAAGCCTTCTTATTCTTTATCTTGTCTGTGTCTATCATGCAACTTCTGCTGTTTGAAAAGCACCAAATGTTTTTCCTTCCCTAGGAGAACATTCTCCAGAAGGTGGTCATGACTGCATTCGCTGACCGTACTGTGGTTACAATAGCAGTAAGTACAGTCCCTGCTGCCATTCTGATGCATTCAAGGATCAGAAATGCCCCATTAGTCACTTCTCGTCAGTGTTAATAAATGTGTTAATCATCTTTTTCTTTTTTTTAAGTGGTGTTTAAATGTAAGCTTTCTTTTCCATTTTAAAATTTCTTACTTAAATTCGTTAAGAATGGCTTCTTAAATGTGTTGCATGATGCTAAGTCAAATTACCTGTAAAGGTACATAATCTAAATATGCTCTCTATCTTCTGTTTCCCATTTTAAGCTAATTTAAAATGCCATATACTTTGCTCCAAAATATAAGTTTCATCAAGCTAAAAGAATCATTTAACTAAGGACGAGTAAATACACATATTTCAGGGAGGTGAAATGAAGTCAGTATGCTTCTTAACATTTAAAAATTCAACACAAGAAATGTATGCTCAGGAATCTCTGAGCATCATTTGTTTTCACCTAGCAGATGTAGTATAGAAGACCTGATTTATTTTATGGTATCCATCCAATGTGTCATTATAAAAAAGCAAAGGAATCATAACCATGACATTTCCTGGTTTCTCTGCATGAAAATTCAGATTTGCACTGTATTCTGAATTTATGTATCTTTTTCAGTTTGTTTGGGGACAGGCTGAAAAAGCTTTATTATTCTTTTACACTCTTAGTGAGTTTTAAACTGCACAGTTCAAACAAACAACATTTTGGAATAAACTTACTTTGAATGTTTTTGCTTACTTCCAGTTGTAAATGTGGTTTACAGCAGGTGGGTTTGTATTCAAAACATTCTGTAGTAGAAACATAAGACAGGGGGTTTGTGGGATTGGGTGATGGTTTTGGGGGTGTTTTTTCTTTGTGTTGGTTTTGAGGTGTGATTTTTTTTTTATTTGTGTTGGTTTTGGTGGGTTTTCTCCCCCAGAAAAAGCCATAAATTCCTAATTTCTGTTTAGGAAGAATAGGAATAGGAGTTAGAGTATATGGCTCTCTATTATCTTCTATGTTACTCACAATTACCAGGGTGGCAGCGCTGATTGTGTTACACTGAAAGAGATCAGACAAGGGCAGCAAATTCAACTGGAATGTGATATTTCAGTCCCCTACCCCTGTCTGTGGGCTGGATAAATGTCATAGAAACTGCAGAAGATATAGGATTTGTAGATGCCATGGAAAATCTGGCTAGGAAAGCCAGAGAAGGAAATACAGGAGTTGTTTTGATTATTGAGGATGCCCAAGACTTGATTAGGGACCTTGTGGGTGAAGAGCAACTGTGTAACAGCAACCGTAATATTCTGAGATTAAATATCCCTGCAGGACTGATGCAGATCCAAAAAAAAAACCCATGCAGTTACAGTTAACATGAAAAAGTGGAATTCTGTCAATATGAAGAGGCTTGCAAAAGACTAAACCCGAAAATAAATGGTAGGGGGGAAAAAAAAAGCTAAAAGCAGCAGCAAAAGAGATTGAATTTAACAGGGATTATGGAAATTACTGAAGCATTTCATTTAAAAAGAAGATGGAAACAATGCATGTTATTTATTTAGGTAACGGTTGAGTTTGGATAGAAAAATGTGGTATGGATAAAGAAATAAAAAAGATTATTAGAAACAAGAAGTGTTTGAACTCAAAGTCCGTAGTTCACACATACCTTGAATATTGTGTGCAGTTCCAGTCTCCTTATGCCCAGAACAACACATTACAACTGAAAAATGCTGAGAAGTATGGGATGATTTTGGAGTGTTGGGTTTGCTCCCGGAAAGGGAGCGGCTGAGCAGGCTGGGGCTGTTCTGTGTGGAAGGAGGACAATGTAAGGACCTGTGAGAGAGGTCTGCAAAGTCACAGGCAAGGGGCATCAGGTGAAACTCTGAGCAACACGGCCCAGAGCACACAGAGAAGGGAGTACTTGTTCATACAGTGGGGAGGGAGTATGGAAAAGTATTTTCCAAAGGATATGGATGCAAAATGAATGAGAAAGCTCAAGAGAAGACATGACCCAAGTCTTGTAAAACTGACTAGATCAGCTTTCTAAATAGACAAACCACACCAAGCTCAGGAACCACCCCAGACCCAGATATAATCCAGGACAGGGAGAATTCCCAACTTTCCACAGGCAGTTCCACACTCAGTTGCCTAGTTCCTAGGCTGCCTTCTTTTGGCTGCACTTGGGAGCAGGACTCTGAGCTGGGGACATTCTACAGGGAACTTGTAGAACTCTTCATACTCATGTACCTGTGTATTTTTTAGGTACTTGAGTATCCACTTGGCTCTTGGTCTTTATATTTATCTGCAGTATTTGCACAGAAATTAGGATGAAAAGTAGGATAAGTAGTCTTAATCAAACTTGAACTTCATATGAAAATTAATTTGTGGAAGCCTGCCTTATCCTGGAATATATTGAATAGAGAGATACACTGACCTGGCATTTTGTTTGTTTGTTTTTCAGCACCGTGTGCACACGATCCTCAATTCAGATTTGGTTATTGTAATGAAGAGAGGGGTTATCTTGGAATATGACAAGCCTGAGGTTCTGCTAGAACAAGAAGACAGTGTTTTTGCTTCTTTTGTACAAGCAGATAAGTAATAAAAAGAAAAAGCATTTTAGAATGCAATTTTAGTATTTCTAAAAATGTAAAATACCTGTAAATAAGTATTATTTCATAATAAATTGAGCTATTCATTTTTAATAAAATGAGCCATTTTTTCCATCCAAAGCATTAATGAATTATCTGTGTACTTTACTTTTTTGTATACTGCTACTTTTCTTCTTATTTGCTGCCAAAGAATCATGAAATTTAGCTGAAAAAAACTACATGGGTGAACTACAACAGGATACACATCAAACAAACATAATCAGCATGGAGTTTTTATGTAACTCTCAACCACCCGCATCATTTATTAACATGTTATTTTTTTATGTGTCATAGCCCTACTGTAGATAATGTTCATGACTGACTAAATGCAGAAGATATACCAAAGGTATCTCTCCAAAGCTTGTATCTCTTTCAATCAAATAACTCTGTAAAGCTCTAATATCTAAATATAAAATCTATACATTTTTTTTTACTGTGGTTTATTGGGTTTATTGATAGTGCCTGAGTTGTGCCTTAGACTCTCCTTTAATACTGTCTAGAAATTAATTACAATCTGATTCCATCTTTCTGGCCACTGAATACTATTACACTGTTTCCAAGCAGGATGGAGGCAGATTCCCTCCCAAACTATGAAGAAGCTGAGAGGAGGCAGACTGTGATAAAGTATCAGTGTTTAATGTACACTGTTTCCAGACCAGTGCAGATGTACCAATTCATCTGGAAATTATCCCTTTCAAGTCTGGTAAATAAACAGCATTAAACCTTTCACTGCAGCTCAGGGCCATGAGAGCTTGACTCATCATCTCCTAGTTTCACATATTTCACCCACTGTCGTGCTGTCTCTAGATTTACTGTGACCCTTACCAATAAATTGTGTACACTTCAGATAACTTTTAACCACTGAAATTATCATAAGTTCGCTGAAGAGCTACTTATCCCTGCCCTGTGACAGTCATTCTGGGACTTTATCATTAATAGAGGGTTAGAATGTAAATAACCCAATGGAAGGCTACAATGAGTTTTTCACTTAATTCTTTGTACAGCAAGTTTGCCTTTACATCCATTTTTTCTTTTGTTAACTCCCCTATTGGAAAGATTTGTAGGGCTTAGGAGATCTCTATCTTTTTTTTTTTTTTTTTTTTTTCCTCTTTAGCCTGCTCAATTAGTTTGGAACCTGTTTTTAAAAGCTTTATTTTCTAGAAAAAGACACCTCAGTGTTCTCATAGGATATGTGGTATTTTAAGGCATTACTTCCAGTACTGCAGCAGAGAGCCAGGGAAAATGAAGAACTATTGTTGCTGTTTGCATTACCAGTTCCAGAGCAGAGTGTTTGCAGCATATCACTGCTGTCATTTGGGCAATAATGAAGGGCAGGTAAGTGGCACCAGAGGAGAGCGTAGAATGAACAGTGGTAAAAGTCAGGAGGTAGGATATGGTTATGCAGATGAAAGACATGAGCTCTGTCATTGCCTACCACCCTTAGAGAAAGAAAAAGGGCAGTAGGGAGCTTTTTCCTCCTCCAGGGAATTGTTGGCTGGGAAGTGTCCAAGAAAGAATGGCTGCAGAACTATTGGTGTGTTTTCACCCTGGAATACCAGGCTTCCATTAGGGCTGAGAGGAGAAGTGGGAACAGAAGGGCACAGAGCAGGTTTCTGCTACAGCTCCTGGCTTCCTATTACTGGTCTAAGGCAGGATCTCATCCTCTAAAGGCTTAGGAAAGCACCACTCTGCAGGATTCCTCAAACTCACACTGCAGAGGCTCTGCAGCCATCTGTGGAAGCTCTTAAAGATTCTAATGGCACGGGGAGAGATGCAGAGAAGTGAGGTTTCATGTGCTTTTAATGAAGTGCCTGGGATTTGACACTGCAATTTGGACTTGCTCCTATTCCACAAGCTTCTGACCACCTCATCCAGAAGGGAGTGCAGGGAGGAAAGGACAGCATATTGCTCAGGAGACTGTACTTTATCTTGCAGTACTAAGAAATTAGAACTCAAAAGTGCAAGTGTCACATTTCCATTGTAAATGGGGCTTGTATTTCCCAAAGTAGCATGGCAGAAGAGCAAGGTGAGTTCATTCATAACCAACAATTACCAATTTTTAATGGTACCATACTGCTGAATCAATACCTGTGAGCAGGGAGGCTATTGGCTGCCATGGGACAGACATTTCCTCAGCACATTTCAGCTGGTCTTGTTTATGTGAGGCCAGGGAGTTCCTGCCCCTAACTCCAAAGGATTAAGAGTCTCACCAGTGACCAGAAGCAGTTCCCAAGGACATTATTGTGTGGTATGAGGCTCGCTGACATTACCCAAGTCAATAGACCTCATTGCCACAAGATGGGCAGCCCAGGAGTCACTGCTAACCAGGCTCACAAATGTTTGTATGGCAGGCAGGCATCACTAAGAACAGGGCTGTACTGCAATGGCTGCAAGACAGTGCAAGCCAAGCCAGGCTTTCAGTTTTCCTGAGGGACAGGACTTGTCTCAGTCCCAAAGGTGTTCAGAGATAGGCTGCCCATGGTGCTACAACCAGAGATTTTTTGGTTGCTTTGTATAAATGCTTCCACTGTACAAAAAACTTTATAGGGTTTATTTCCTTGTCTTAGTGTGACCATGAAACAGCATGGCTGCTTCATCAGTCCTCTTCCCAGCTCCATGCCTCCCTTGTGGCCTTGCATAACCAACTCTGATCTCTTTTCTTCTACCTACCTACTTGTGCTGCAAGGTGTTTTACAAGGCTTAATTTCTGTCAGACTAACACTGTGTAGCCTCTGAAGCTTTATTCAGCTTCTAAAGGCAGAACAGCAACAACTAAATTTTAATTTGACAGTTATAATAAGATCTTGTTTGATAGCCATTAAAATTAGAATAAATGGGGAGGGGGGAGTTTTGAAGTGTAAAACCTATTTTGTGGGTGGAAGAACTTACCCCCTCGTGATTCCATACTACAGAGTGAGATTGTCCATTCCTGTGAGCCAAATGTTTTCAGCAGCTCTTAACACAAATATGTTGGCTCACTCAGAAGATCTGTCACTTTTTTCTTTTAAGTATCTGTCACTTGATCCATAAAGACAGCTCTAGAAATTCTTCAGCAGAAGCCACCGGCTTTGCTATCCCATCTCAGCCCTTAAGTGCTCAGAGATGAAGAAAAAGAAGTGGCAAATGACAGTCCCATTGCAGAAGTGGACACAAAGAAGCATTGTTCTAGAGATTTCCGGATTCCTAAAAGCAGCGTGGTGTGTTCATAAATCACCCCTCCCTGGGTCGTTCCTAGCACCAGGCCATGCACAATTCACTCATTCTCTAAAACCCTCTCCCCCGACACAAGTTTTTATTCATTCCACATTTATGGAGGTACTGCCCTCTGGAGGAAAAGGTACAGAATAAAGACCACGGTTAGAAAAGAGTCAGGAAAAATGGTACAAAAGTCAGGACTGCCTCTTGAATCCCTATGTCCATGTCTGCAAGAGTGTAAAATGCTGTCCGTGAGTTGCCTGGTGTTGTACAGCCTGATTATGTTCACTGCAAAATTCTGGAAGTAGGACCTGCCATCAGCTGCAGAACTACACATCTGACAAGTAGAACTTCAACTTACTTCAGCCTTTTGGGTTATGGGTTTTCTCTTTCTTTTGATATTTAGAAAGAAAGATGGGGTTTTTTTTTAAAAAAAAAACCTTTTTAAAATTTTCATTGTCATATAAATCATGTAGTTAACAAAATAAAAGTGTAGGGGCAGGTTACACTCACACCAAGGACACAAAAAGAGTCAAGGAGATGACTAGATGAAGAGATGTAGAGAAAGGGGGAACATCTTTGGCTAAGCTCAGTGGCCTGGCAGCCACGTGCTAGGGCACCTTGTTGCTATTCTAGCTTTATTTATCAAAGCAGCAAGAAAAATGAACCAAATTGGGAAACTGACCCCTCCAAAAGGAATTGATCTGTGAAAGGACATGCCCCTATTCATACATAAAAAGTACAAATAGTCCAAAGCAATAATAAACAATTAATTACAAGACCTATAACAACTGCTCGAAGAACTCAGGGTGATTACTTCAAACTGCTATTCCAAAATCTCTAGTTGGGCTGCTTGAAGTAGCTGTAGGTGGTGAAAGTTAATTTCAACCCCCGTTGACTGACTCCCAGGCATCAACTGGACAATTGCCTTGCCCAGGGAATCAGTTCCAAGAGCTGTTTACACTGTGTACCAAAGCACTCAGAGCCAAAACTAAAGTCCATGGACACGTATCGTGCAACTAGAAAATAAATAATCACAAATCCATTGGTACTAAAGAAAATACTCTTATCCAGAATATCCTGGGATGCTGTAGAAACTCCACAATGTGGGTGTCTAAACTGAAATAGAAACAAAATATTGAAACCAGAGGAAATAAACACATCAATGAGAATATTGCTGTTTATACAGCAGCAAAGCCACGTCAGAATGTTTTAACGTAATGCATCTTGTCAGGAGGACACATCCTTACAGGCATGCCCATGTATGTATTTATACCCACAGAGGCATCTCAGTGTCCCAAACCGGTTCTAGCTTCCTGCCTCCCTTTGTTGCCTTTTCTGCGGATTTTGATGCCTGTCTGGAAGTTCATGTCACTGGGGGTTAACCCTTTGCAGCCAGGTTGGTTTTTTTGTTTGTTTTTGTTTGTTTTTGTTTGGGTTTTTTGTGGTTTTGTTTGTTAGGTTTTTTTTTTTTTTTTGAGGGGGGGTTGTTGTTTTTTTCTCTGCAATTTTTGCTGCTATTCGGACTATAGACATTTTCCTGAGAAGCCACAGCTCATATCATTTTACAGTCTCCTCTCTGCAGAAAAAAAACCCAAAAAAATCCTTGTTTATTCTTAATAACTCTGGCGAAATTTTAAGTGGGATTGAGCCCCTTTAGTTCCAGGTCTCTGTTTAGCCATTACATGCTTGGATTCAGCTTATTCAAGCAAATTTCCTGCCATTGCCTGGCGATTTATCAGCTGAATGCTTTCCTCCTACTTACCGAAAGACATGCAGGTGAATTTCAGTATATACATTATTGTTGTTGTTGTTGTTGTTGTTGTTGTTGTTATTATTATTATTATTATTATTATTATTATTATTACTGTTATTATTATTAT
>WBNO01022583.1:51482-84916 GCA_013400575.1 Peucedramus taeniatus
GCGCGCACAGCCCCGCAGCGCTCGCACGGCCCCTCCGTCCGCCCCCGCTGCCCGGGGCGGTGCTCGGCGACGGCGGAGCCATGCTCTCGAGGAAGGGGATCATCCCCGAGGAGTACGTGCTGACCCGGCTGGCCGAGGATGTGCCGGATCACGCCCGGTACCGCGCGCGGGAGAGGCGGGCGCGCTTCGTGGGCAAGAACGGCGCCTGCAATGTGGCCCACAAGAACATCCGCGAGCAGGGGCGCTTCCTGCAAGACGTCTTTACCACCCTGGTGGACCTCAAGTGGCCGCACACGCTGCTCATCTTCACCATGTCCTTCCTGTGCAGCTGGCTGCTCTTCGGCATGGTCTGGTGGCTCATCGCCTTCGCCCACGGGGACCTGGACCACAGCACCCGGCTGCAGCGGGATCCCGCGGAGGGGGCGGCAGGGTCTGCGGCCGGCTTCGTGCCCTGCGTGACCAGCATCCACTCCTTCACCTCCGCCTTCCTCTTCTCCATTGAGGTGCAGGTGACCATCGGCTTCGGGGGACGCATGGTGACGGAGGAGTGCCCGGCGGCCATCCTTGTGCTGATCGTGCAGAACATCGTGGGGCTGGTGATCAACGCCATCATGCTGGGCTGCATCTTCATGAAGACGTCACAGGCCCACCGCCGGGCCGAGACCCTCATCTTCAGCAAGCACGCGGTCATCGCCCTGCGCGAGGGCCGGCTCTGCTTCATGCTGCGCGTGGGCGACCTCCGCAAGAGCATGATCATCAGTGCCACCATCCGCATGCAGGTGGTGAAGAAGACGGCCAGCCTGGAGGGTGAAGTGGTGCCCCTCAACCAGATCGACATCCAAATGGAGAACCCCGTGGGGGGCAACAGCATCTTCCTCGTCTCCCCACTCATCATCTACCACGTGATAGACAAGAACAGCCCCCTCTACGACATCTCCCCCATGAACCTTCACCACCACGAGGACCTGGAGATAATCGTCATCTTGGAAGGGGTGGTAGAGACCACCGGCATCACCACCCAGGCCAGAACCTCCTACCTGGCGGACGAAATCCTCTGGGGCCAAAGGTTTGTGCCCATCGTGGCAGAGGAAGATGGGCGATACTCGGTAGACTACTCTAAATTTGGCAACACGGTGAAAGTGCCAACGCCCTCATGCACTGCCAGGCAGCTGGAGGAGGACAAAAACATTATGGACACCATGCCACTGTCCCCAAAAGGCACAATAAGGAAAAGGTCTGTCAAGCTAAAGCCCAAGTTTACCATAAGCGAAGAGCCTTCCTGATACCTTCTGACTGGAAAACTCTGTTAGGGCTTTGTGTCTGAAAGATCTCATGAACTCAAAACATGTGGCCTCTTACTTTTTTTTAAAATTCAGGTTGGTAGCACAAGGTATGTTCTGGTGTTATTTATTGTGAGGAAATCTAAAGCTAATTATATTTTTTTAAAGGTGTGAGAGATTTCAAGCAGAACTGGGAGTAGGGAAAATCATGGTCTGCAGCTTTAAATTTCTATTCAGACTATTTAATTGCACGATCATTCTGCGTTGATTCAACTGCAGGTAATGACACATTTTTTCAAAAAATAAATGTATAATTATCCTCAGAGATTGCAGTTTTTAGGGTCTTGCAGTGTTTGCAAGTCAGTAGTTTTTAACCGGTGTTTTTTCTACTAACTTGAACAATCAATATAGCAAAATAAAATATTAATAATGAATAAACTAGGCTGGATTTAAATGATAAAAAAGGGTCAGGCAATGACACAAGACCAGATCTGGAAGTGTCTCTATATTATGCTGTATGTCTCAAAGAAATTAACCGCTGGATTTGCATCATCCATATTGTGTTGTATGGAGCCACTCCTACCACATGCAGTATGAAATGTATTTGAATATTTACTTTTGTTTATTTTAAAAGCTTTTACACTTCCAAAATAAAACATTCAGGAATACTTTTTGTACTGTACATTTCTGAGAGTAAGCAATGCTTTGCCTTTAAAAGGAGTAGCAGATAATATACAGTTGAAATTAATTATAAATAGAAAAATTCTGCATTTTAATTTCAAAATGAAGAGAAACAACATTCCCTCTCTCCGAGCCACATGGCAATAGGATATTCAGTACAAAAATTAACCTCTTCCTTGGGTCACGGTGAATTCTGCTAAATAATCAGCAAATAAAAATAGAATTACTTATTTTGAATGAAAGGACAGTGCTGAATGCTGAAAATATATCTGCATGCAGTAGGGTAAACCTTTTGCTTCTTTCCCTTTTGTAAAAGAAATGAAGGTTTTTTGTGCTTAGGGGAAGAAAGGGTGTATAAGACAGCGTGTTCCCTTCTGGGATGCTGTGTCAAAAACATTACTGCTGCTGAGGAAGCAATTCCCTTTCCAATCTCATCCTAGCCCTGCTGTGCAGCTGGTGCCTGCCTTGGTTTTTAGCTGAATCTGAGATCTCTTATTTAACAGCAAACATGAAGGAGCCATGTTCACTCTCTCGGTCCCACAGTGACAACAGGAACAATTCCCCTTCGCCCACTCCTGCAAATCCACTCTCAGGAACTCCTGGTAGCAAATGCAATTTTATTTCTACACAAGGTTATTAGGACATGGCACCAGTATTAGCTACAGGGAAAACTGCCACCAGGTAAAAAACATATAATGTCCAAATAAAACCTAAAGAAGCACCACAAAACTGATCCCACACCTGGTTGCACAGGCTGTGCAGAGAGAACTAACTTGCTTTAAACATAATTATTCAAGGAGGATCTAGTATCAAGACTTGTGTGTTCTGTAGTTCACAGCAGACACCTAAGATTGTTTGTGTTGGCAATAATATGGCAAATTTCTGATGCCTTGTCAGTGTAACTATATAACAAATTCATTCAAAAGGGTAAGAAAACTTCCATAGGGGCTATGGAATATTTTCAGGCATCTGTATCAACGTTTGGGTGAAATCAAGCATTGAGTTAAAATGAAAAAAAAAATTTTTTATGTTTGGTGTTTATGTATTTTGGTTTTATGAAGCATTATCAGACTGCCAGTTACAGGAATAAATGCCTGCTCAGTTTCCAAATCCTCAATACACCTATATTATTCTGTGAACAGCTCTGAAAATGTGAAATGAATTTCACAACAAAATGACAGTAAAATTAGCATTAGCAAGTAGTCAGCAAAGAGAATTTAGAAAGGCACATTTTATATTATAATCATACCCACTCCCCCCCTGTTTTTTTTAAATAGGGCATGATTAAATACCATACATTATTAAATTTCTTCTGTAAGACCGATTTGATTTGTCACATTATTTTCTGGCTTTCCCTTTTTTACTGCCCCTGTTTTCCATTGCCTGTCAGAGGGCACTTACAGCAGAGTTCCCTGCATTTCCCAGTCACCTTTGAAAGTTCATTGTTCTTTATCACTTGCCACAAAATCACTGCTCTGTTCTCACAAGAATCATACACAAAATATTAGTTGGCTTTCCAGTGACTTCAAATCTTTGGCCTGTCCATAAATCTCCTTAGTGCCTTATTTTGATGTGCACCTCAAGGTTCTCTCCTCAAATCACTTCAGCTCTGGTTGCAAATCTTTTCAAGATTTGACCTAAATGTGAAGCAGTTTCAGCAGCAATACCATGCAACTAATTTCAGGAACTGATGCAAGCTTCTTTTTGCCTCGGGGAAATCTTTGAAGATGAGAGGTGGAAAATTCTCTTTGTTCCCTGTGAGATAGGAGGGGAAGGATGGGAAGAAGCAGCTTCTGTTCACTGGGCTGCTGTCAGGACCATCTTCTATGTCACTTCTTTTTCAAAAATCTGCCTAATTTTTCTGAAGTCTTGCAAACAGAAGAGGATCATAATATTATGAGGAAGGCAGGATTTTTGCTGTTAAAATCACCATAGTGAATTATTTGAATCAAAGTGCTGGTGATTTTGAATCTTGGGGTTGTTGTGATATAAAATTCTTCTGTTCTTTCAATATTTCAAACATTCAGAAGCATTTTGGGGGCAGAGCAAGGAAGGATGAGCGTATTTATTTTGCACTAAGGATATGACTTCTTTTGGGAATCCTTTCATTGTGTCATTTATAAAGTATTTGGGAGCACAGGTATCTGAAACTGTGCTTAAAGTTCTCCTTCTGCTGCCCACCCCCATTCTCTGTGGGAAGGCTCTGAAGAAGGCATCAGTGCTATCATTTTTACACAGAAAACTCCTTGTTCTTAGCAGTGAGCAAACACTGTGTTTTCCATAGCTGAACTCAGAAGTGAGTGGGCTTTTGAACTTTCTTTCTCAGCCTACATTTGCTTTTTGGGAGGTGGTGTCACAGTTTGGATCCTGCTGAGCAGCCAGGAGAGCTGTGGCTCCCACATGTGCTCAGAAGGGGGTGTGAGGGGAGATGGAGGCTGCATCACCTGCTCAGGGCTTGCTCTGGCTGAGGTGTGGACATGGATACAAGCAGGAAGCCCAGTGATGAGTTTTGGCTGTGGCAGATCCAGCTGAGTGTATGGAATTGCCATTTGTGTGCTTCAGGAGACCATTGTCAGTTTGTACTCACAGGTTCACATTGCTCAGTGCTTTTGAGTTGGAGTTTGTGGAGCTGCTTGGATGGAGAGAAGGATCACAGAGCTGGTTAATCAGAAAGGGAGACTGCAGAACACTTGGATGTCATGGCTTTAAAATACTTTTAGTGACTGCTGGTGAGCCACTGAGCATCTCAGTTCATGTTGCATTTCCTAATCAAAACATATGTACACAAAATTAGGTTATAACAGGGTCCGATTTTCTCTCTTTGCCCCTCAGGGCACATGATAAGTACAGTGTTACAGCAGTGTACTTTGGTGGGACATGTCCCTATAAAACAGATACAAGCCAGAAGTGAACTGAAGAGATGGCATTATAAGGGGAAAGAGAGTCAGGGATACAAAATAAATACATTTAAAATCCAAAAGTTACACAGTGTGAAGACAATGGCAAGCAGTAATAAACAATTTTATTTTAATGCACCAGCAAAGGTGTGACGATGCTGAGATGAGAGATCAGAGCCCTTAAAGGCAGATATGAGAGGCTGGAATGAGAGTCTTTAAGAAGGCCAAGGTCTACATGCTAGCATAGATTAGCAACAAGGTCAATGTCAAAATTCAGGCTGCCCTGTAAAGCGAGACTGGGGCTGGGCATGACCAGCATTGCTCAATCCAGTGGGTAAATATTGCTGCTTGTTGAGCAAGTTAGGAGCCACAACAGAGCCCTGCTGGAAGCAGTGTTAGGAGGAGTCATGGGGGTCTGACCCTTGTGGTTAGTTATGTATTAATAGTTAATAATATCAAACTAATGAGTAATTAACAGCTCTTGGAAAACTGAATTTGTTTCTCCGTGTTTTCTTTCCTTTCCCACTCTTTGTACCTCAGTCATCCCTGAAGGTAATTACTGCAGGTGTGCTAGCACAGATTGTTTTGATTTGGGACAAAGCACAAGCATGTTTTGGGGAGTAAAATGTAAACTTAAAATAGATACTAGAAACCCAAAAACTTCTTTGAAATTGCCAAGCTTGCAGCTTTCTCAATGATTACTTGTACAAAGCATGGAAATGTCTATTCTTAGGAACAGGATATTGATAAACCACCATGGGTTTATGCTCCCTGCTGTTCATTTTGCAGGTCTGAGTAGAAGGGGAAGTGTTTTAGCTCTTCAGAATAGGGTTAAGGAGAAGAGATTAAGGTTCAAAATCACTGCATTTTAGGCCCCCTGGTTACACCTTTTCCCTCTCCCTGTGCTCAGTGTCATACTGGCATTCCCACTAAAAATGGGCAGGATAAGTTCTCTTTGCAGGGCACGTTCCCATGTGGACCTTCATTCATCCAGGCCCAGCTGCCCCATTCCAAGGTGAACATCTCCAACCCCACAGCCCTAATCCAAGCATCCTGGAAGGCAGCAGAAAAATTCCCACCCCTTTCAGTGTATTTTTGGATCTGCAGACATCTGAAATGCAGACATTTTTGGATCTGCCAAGCTGCTGGAAGCACATGCTGCAGCAGAGAGAGGGATTTTCTCCTCCCTGCAGCCCTTCCTGGAGCAGAAGTGCTGCTGGAGGTGAGCAGGAGGCCTGGGGGAGCTGGGGGACATGTGCTCATCGTGGCTGGGGGCTGCCTGTAATCAGTGACTCAGTGCACTATTTTTGATTCAGCAAGGGGAGAAAGATACGGGATACAAACCTCCACACCCCACTAAGGAGAACTATTAAAAGAGCAGAAGACATTCTTGAGAGGCCGCAGATGCTGCTCTGTCCTGCTCTGAGCACTGCGGCGTGCCTGCAGAATATGCTTCATGTTCTTCTGGCTTATGCTCCTGTTTTAATTTACAGCATGACTTTAATCAGTTATCATAGGGCAATGACCCAGTTTGATAAGAATTTTCAAAAATCAGGACCTGCAGCCCCTCTCTACCACTCGCCTCTGTTGACCTTTGTGCCTGCCTTGCTCAGGAGTTGAAATGCAGATGACACCACCCCGTGAGGTTTCCCAACCAGCCCCCTCCCTACAGGGCTGGACAACATTAAATGGCAATCCCATCAAAACTGGGTGGCCACTGTGTGGCAGTGGCCCCGCACAGAAACTTGTCCCCTCTTCCCTTCCCTCACTGGGAGTAGGGCTGCCACCCTTTTCCTCCTCTAGCTGTTCCTTCTTCATTCAAGTGGCCAGTACTTGCTTATAAGTTTTGCCTTTGCTCTCTGCCCAAGAGCAGGAAGGCACAGGATATAAATGCCATTATTGTTTTTATATTCACCATAATGTTATTTCTGAGTGGAGTTGAAGCACTGAAATTGGCAGTGAGCATCAGTGGCAGAAACAGGAACCCTTAACTTCAATGAACTTCAGCTCCCGTTTTAAATCCTGGGCCTTCAAATCCAAGAAAGATTGCCAAGGAGTTCATTAGCACCAGGATTTCCCTCTTAGGGCTGGGCACTATTATGTTAATGGGGTGGGCAGCTGACTCAAACAGCCTCTGATGAGGCCTTTGCTGCAGCAGTGATGTTGTTTTTCAGCGTTAGCATGTCTTGGGAACGTGTTCTTCTGCCTTGTGAGTAAAAATCTTTCTTTATTTCCCTTTCTCAAGCTTGAGAGAATATGGCCCTCATGCATATTTTATAATCCTTTTTGCTAAGCATTTGACTTTGTTGAATATTTATGTCATGGTCTTGCCATGTGCATGAAAGATGGTTTGTAGTAAGGTGAGTGTTGGTCTTTTTCCCAAGTAGCAGGGAACAGGACAAGAGCAAATGGGCTCAAGTTATGCCAGGGGAGGTTTAGGCTGGATATTAGGGAAAATTTCTTCCCTGAAAGGGTGCTCAGGCATTTGAACAAGCTGCCCAGGGAAGTATTTAAGGTCTGTGTGGATGTGCTGCTGGCTGGTCTGGTTTAGTGTTGGAGTTCGCAGTGCTGGGCTAACAGTTGGACTTGCTGATCTTGAGGTTCTTTTCTAACCTAAACTCTTCTTTGGTTATAAGTGCTCACTGTCTCTTGGTGAGTGTGTGCTTATAGTAATGGGGACAATAAAGGTGTTAGTTCTACTTTGGCTTTACAACTTGAGGAATAAGAAATTAGAAATGTGATGTTTCTTTCATGGGATAATTGGAGAAAAGAAGCAGTGAGATGAGCAGGAAGATCAGAGTGATGTTCTTACAAGTTGTATGGATTTTGGTGGAGCAGAGTGCACAGAGAACAGCTTCTTTGTGTAAAATTATGGCAAATTCTTATCTAAATTATAAGCAGTAAACAAATATTTTTCCAAAGTCAGTATCTGTCTTTAGAAGTGAATTTGTAGGAAGTAGCTGTTACTTTCTCTCAGATTTTCTTCTATCAAATGTTGCCTGGATATTCTACATTTAGAAGCCACCTCCTTTCCAAAATGGATTCTTTTGACAGTGGTATTTGATTATTTGGTTTGAAAGGTTGTTCTTTTGTGTTTCATTTTTTAAATTACACCAAAGTTGCTATTAATTTAATTGACTCTTTTTCTTGCTTTCTATGCTCATTATTGTATGTAGCCTGAAAAGTATGTCACTTCTGTTGTGCTCTTTTTTAAGGAGAAAAATAGAATTAATAGCTCCCCAGCATGCCATAGCCCTGTGACCCATGGTCAGAACTCTTGAATTACAATGCTCAAGGTATTTCAGTGGTATCACAAATGTTTCTACTCTTATGTGTAGTTCTGTGTTCACTGAAGCATCCATTTTCCTTTCTAAGTGGAGCTAAGTCAAATTTTAAAATTTGTGTGTCCTCAAAAATCTCATCTTCAGTAGAAACTCACACCTGAACCTTCATTCTTCCCTCTCTTTTCTTTTTGTAAGTTATATAGGAGATTAAACCAGACCTATCCCTATCCAGTTCTTATTTTCTATCTTTGTTCTCAAATGGGAATCATTTCTTTAACCAGAAAACTAAACTCACCCACTTTCTCTTCCTTCCACACACCAGAACTGAAGTGTTTGTCACAGTAGCCTTTGGATGGGCAGCAATGCACTTTCATCTCCAAAGTGGGGACTGCTTCTTGGCTGGATAGACCAGGATTGTTTATTTTCTTTTTTTTTCAGAGGGAAGTGAATAAATGTTTTGGTAGCAAAGCCACTCTATAAATGTGTCACATTATGGCTGAGTGGTTTGTGTTTTACTATTATAACTATAATTGTTACGTTTCATTGATGTCCTGTAATGTTAAATAATTACCTGAAGAGACAACTCTAAATGTGAGACTCTCTGCTACCTCATTCCCATTGTTTGGACTTGGCCTTGAGCAGGCCAAGTGTGAAACTTGTGTGTTCAAAACCCTTCTCTTTATCTCTGCACCTCTCTGGACTGCCAGAGATCTTTACCTTCAGCTGACTTTTATATGAAAAAAAAAAACAAACAAACACACACACACAAAAAAAAACAGCTTGGTTTAAAAACTATTAATATTAACCTGGAGACAACTTGTGGTGCTGATGGATAATTAAGATTCTGCCTCTTTCTTTCCATTCCACATGCATGTTGCTGATCCCAAACCTGGAGTTCTGTAGCCAATATAGGGCCAAGTAGCTGCTGAATCCTGTCACTTATCATCTGTTCCAGGGATGTTTGCCTGCTGAGGTGAAGATCATGCTCAGGGGTGTTATTATCAGAATGGCCTTTACAGTTTTTTTCTTTTCTGAAACTATAAAAACTTTATGTGCCTTTGATTTGCTGTTTAGTAGATGCAGTTTATTAGCAGCCCTGTTAGCTTCTTCTACAAAGCAGGAAGAAATTAAGTTAATTGCAATAGCAATGTTCTTATACTGACCTGCCACAAAGGGAGTTAGTAGATCCATGGAAAAATCCACAATCTTGCATTTAAAAGTATTTCCTAATTTACACCAGTCCACAAAAAATTTTTAGTAATATTGTTCTCATTACTTAGTATCCAGTGCTCACTGCTTTTCACATTGACTCTCAGGAAAACTGCTCCAAAGCATGCTAAATTCAACAGGCGTCATCTCACTGGCTTGAAAAAGTCTGGATATGGTTCAGAGAATGCCTGGCTAAAATGGTGTGCTGGCACTCACATTTCATTAATTTTCCTGAAACAGTTCAAATAAATGAAAAAATACTGAGCAGCAATTGTTGAGAGGTTTCACTTGATCCTTAGTGAGTTAGAGGTGCCAAGTTTTGTTAGTTTGTTTTTGAAATTTACTTTGTAGCTACAACTCATTCATTGTTGCAGTGGGGTGGGATATCTTGAAAATTTCCACAATTTCCTGACATACAGAAATACTTGTTTAAAGTCATGATGTCCTTTAAGTAAGACTCCAATACTTTTAATAACTTTGTGGGGTCTCTTATTCCTTTATCCAGCCACATTAGAAGAAGCTTGAGTATTTGCAAAACTATTACTTAAATTTAAACTAACTTCTAAGAGGTAACAAATAATTATAAAATAATAGTTTGCCTGCAAGTGTTGAAAGGCTTGTCCTAAACAACATATTTGTTGTATAAATAAACATATTTGATGTTATCAGGTACAAAGTGGAAAGTCCAAAGCACACAGTCCTGCTGACTGTGGTTCGTGTAGAAATTTCTCATCTCACAGAGACAACAGAAGGCTTAGTTAAAGCAGGAGAGAAACTCTTCCTTTAAAAAGCTGCTGCAGTAAAATTCTCCTGGGACACTGAGCCAAGGGTGATTTATTGCAGAGGAAAGAGTTGCAACAGAGCAAAAGAATGTGTGTGTTGGGGTTTGGGTTCTCTGTACCTGGGCTCAGTGAGACATTGCACTTACATATGTGTACAAAGTGTGTAACACTGATAAATTAAAAGAGAGAGAAAAGTTGCTCTTTCTTGAAAGGGTGTTTGTAAAGTTTTTCTCCTGGCAGCAGGACTAATACCACAGTATGACTGCTATCAATATAATAGTAATTAAGCACTATACCCAAGCAGGCTGTTTTCAGCCCAATCATCCACCAACTAAAGCTTTCTGTTACTTTGCTACAGAAAAAGGAGATTAATAGTTTGAGGACAAACTAGTTAAGAAATAAAGTGGTTTTTTGGTAAAAAAAAACCCAAGCAAAGGTTTGAATGCCAACCATCCTCAAGTAAGAAATACAAAATCTATACTGCTTTCTAGCGTCTAGGATTTTACAGCAGGGTAAATATGAAATTACATCTTATGGTTGAGAGGGGAGAAGGAAAGAGAAATTGTTCCTGTCAAGTATGATCTCATGGAAACCAAATTGGTGGTAGAATGGTTGGATTAAAGATAACAGAACCTCAAATTGTGGCTTTTTTTTTTTTCCCCTAACCACTTTCAGCAGTTCATAGTGGGGAATATACCATTCTTCAGTCATTGGAAATAAAACAATTCAAGCAAAGCAAAAACCCAAGTAAAATTCAGCCTTTGTTTATATCAGTTGGTTGGAGCTTTTGTAGAGACTGTCAATAGCAAAAATAACTCTCATTGCCAATTGAATACATCTTGTGGAGCACTGCATGGAATAATTTGATATAAAGCTGCAGCCAGGGTCTCCTGGGCTGAACTGTGCTTGCACAGTGACTCATGAGTTACACCTTCCTGGCCCAAATGGCTCTGTACAATGAAACAAAATTACTGTCCCTACAAATTGCATCAAACAGTGCTCTGTGCTGCCCTTCCAGTGAGAGAACAGAGATTTATTGTACGTGCCTGAGAACCTTAGAAATGTCTCTTTTTAAAATAGGTTTCTCCAGGCTTTGTATATTACTTTGAAAACAACTTTATTTTTTGATGAATATGAAAGCTGTAGTGTCATCTGAAGCAGAGGATAAAGGTAGAAGCAATTGCCTGAGTGCCCCAGTAGCTCTTGCCTGACATTGATTATATCCTTCTCCAATAACCACTGAATTTTAATCTCTTTAGGTCAGAAACCACTTAGTCTCTGCACACAGAGAGACTATAGAGTATTTCCTACTACTAGATAAGCAGATAAAGATGTGAAAAGGAGGTCAAAGAAACTTGATTATTTATCTCTTGGTATTTATATATTTGGTTATTTATAAGGGAAGCAACAAGAATTCAGTTTTAGAAAGAAATATGAAAAATAATGTTCTTTTGGCAGCTTAAACACAACTAAACTTTAGTCCTCTGGCTATGAAAATGAATTTATTTCTATTAATTTAGTATTCATCCAACTACAAGGCTTCTGTAACAAATGTACCATGTAATTACATATTTTATTTTTCCTGGCTTATGAAGCTCCCAGCTTCTCCTTGCTTGTCCTTCTCCTGTCCCTGAAAAAGCTAGGCCAGCACAATTAAAAAACTCAGGAATTACAAAGTACAAGTGGCTTCCCTGCTGCAGGAGGAATAATCTATTTATTTTCTCTTAAAGGGTCATCCTATTAAAATATGCTTCCTCAGGAAAACACAAACTCCAAGAGCTATTCTTTCCTTTTGGATTTTTTTTTCCTTGTAAGAGTTTCTTGAAACCTTCAAAGATAAGTAGACCATTGCTCAGTGGACAAGGCTCTCTGATTTTCAGTAAGGTAGACAGGAATACAGATTCCATGGACACCGTGAAATTCTCAGGCTAGCTCTGTTTTTTAAACTTAATCTAATCCTCAGGTCAGGTTTATATCTACATCTACATTTTTCTTCCTTTTTTTAATGCGTTGGTTTGCAAGTGCAGTGCTCTGTAGATGTCTCACAGTAGGACATTCTGTATTTTCTGTTACGGTGTCTTAGTTCATTCCACCAATTGCTGAAACCCCCTAAGTTGATACAGTTGGTTTTTCCTCATATTGTGGCCTCCTACCCAAATGTCCATCATCAAAGAAACCCCCTCCCTCCTTTCCAGACCCTTCCCTGTCCATTAGGACAACCCAGCCCCTTAGCCCTGTCTATCAGCCCAAACCCTACTCCTTGTTCCAGAAAGATCCCTGTCCCTCACCCAAAGACCCAATTCCTATACAGGACTTCTCCCCTCCCAATGTCCTGATTTGTTACAACCCTTGAAGCTACACCCAAAAGAACAAGCCATTGGTTGTTGTATGGTATCCACCCCATTTCAAAAGGTTTTAAAAACCCATGCACAGAAGTGTTTGGGGCTCTTTTTGCCTGTGTTCCCTCCGGCACTCTTCTGTAAACCCTCCCTTCCTACTTCTCCTAATAAACCCACTGGATTATACACGGCAGAAGAGCCTCCTCTGCCTCCCTTGCTCAATCCTTGCCACTCCTCCCAGAAATCTGGCTGCTGAGCTACTGGCTCAGAGGTTCTGGCTCTGGCAAAATTCTAGCCTAGCTAGTTCCCCACTCTTGCCATTGCTCTCTGGGAGATTGTAGAGCTAGCCCAGACTCCAGAGGACAGTGGCAATTTTCTAAATACTTTATTAAGATAGTTTGTGACAAATCCTGTGGAATTTTATCAGGGGTAGTATTTGTGTTGCTCCTTAGGTGCAGCCTTCTCAAAACTCTCTATTTCTGATGTGTCAGTGCTTGTAAAGCTGGACATGCTGACACAGCTGCCCTGACCTCCCTCCAGGGCACCCTTGCAGCCAATTTGAGTCATGGCAGAACCAGCAAGGCATTGTGTCCTCTCCAGATATTTTCAAGTAGACCAAAGAGAAAAGCACAAACACCCTGCTCAAAGGACACAGGGTAAGAGAATCACCTTGCAAACTGAGAGGATTTCCTTGCAGTACCCTTTGACTGTGCAGCATCAGCAAGGAGCTGTCTGTGGAGTTGTGAAGATGGAATTTGGTTGTCTTTTCAATGCAGTTTTGTCTCCAGCAGCAAGTAAAAGATCTTTGTCTTTAACTTCAGGATCTGCAGAGAATCCTTCTGAGAGCTACTCATCATCTTTTTGCCTAAAGAGTTCAATTTCTTCAGGAAGGAAGGGATGGGCTGTGCAAGTTGAGGAGCCTTCACAGCAGCTGTCCTGTCCATTAAACATTGCACTGCACAGCTCTGGTGGGGCTAAAAAATCAAATTGCCAAATTTATAGAAAGTTTTATCAAGAGAAGAGAGCACAGCAAGGTGCTGATTGAGGGTGTCCTGCTCTCCCAGCCACTGAGCACCACGGCCCCCAGAGGAACCCATGCTGCAAGCCCCAGAGCACAGGCAGAAAGAAGAGGTTTGGGGAAGGATGGGCTTCATGACTGCACCCAGTGCAGGTGTTAAAGTTCTCTGGAGAAATACCTGAGACATGTTTGCTTTTCCTGGTTTGGAAAAAAAAAAAAAAAGCACTGTGTGACCAACAGTGCACAAAAGTCTCATTGTCCTCTATGTGTGCCTGAAACGGAAAAGCTTCCAGATCCCCCATGTTCTTTAGCAGAATTGCTTTGTCTTCTCCCACAGCACTACTTTGTGTGTCAGAGGAGAATGTGTACCTTCCTCTCTTGTGGATACCTCAGATAAAAAGCTGTAGTAGTAATGGTTTGGGATGAAAGCCCACAAGCTCGTGATTCAGAACAGCTCCTTCTGAATGCTTCTTTTCCGAGCTTCTTTTGAACAATGCTACTTTTTCAGGGGCTGTAAGGAAAAAAGGATACCCTTGTCTGTGGATGAACACTTACCCCAAGAGTGGGACAGCCTGCTCAGCTTCTGGGCAGCCTTGGGGAGCTTTGTGGGAAGTGAGCTACATTTACACCGTGCAAATTCCTGCCTAAAATAAGCTGGAGTTTGTTTTTTTTTTTTCCCCAGCTCATAAACATGAGTCGGTTCTTCACTTTACAAAGGTTTAGATACTGGACTGTGATAGTGCATTAAAGTTTTTTTTTTTTTTCCCTTATTGCTTTAAAAGGTGCAATTACCATCTCTTAGTTGAAAAGCTGCCATTATTAAAGTAAGCTTTAGTCCACTAGGGTTGCCAGATATGTGACTGAGAGTCAGCTACAGCCAGGCAGCCTCCAAAGTTTGTTCTCTGTGAGTTTGTTTGTGAAAGTGTTGTTTAGACGCATAAGTTTGTCGCAGCTTAATAATAAAGAAACCATGTCATCAAGCAGTTGGGAGTTGTCACTTTGAAGTTCTGCTGATGACACCTGTGCATCAGGCATGAGGATGAACATTAGCTGTATTTTGGGTCAAACTGCATCTATTCAGCCAGTCATTTATGGCAGGATGGGAATGCACTGCCTCTAGTCCCAGCACAATTTTCTCCATCTTTCATAACTGCTATGTTGCAATATGTTTTTGAGGGGTTTTGTTTTGTTCTTAAATTTAAAAAAGTGCTCTGTGCACACTTCGTGCGACCCTGGCTATGTTCTGAGGAGCCCAAGAGACATCTGAAACATTTAGGACACATCTAGACTGAAAGCTGAGCTGTGATGAAGCATGCAGGAGCTGGTAGGGCCCAGGTCTGCAGTGCCACATCAGGCACAGATGGTTTAGCAATCTCCAGCCCAACTGCAGCTGCCAGGGAGCCAACGGAAAACTTTTTGCTTGGGAGCAAAGGCGTGTGAGTGTTGCTTTTGGGAGCTGAGGTAAAGTCCCGGTAATGGTAAGGAGTATTTCAATGCTGTCTGCAATCATTCATCCTTCCCATTAGCCTCAGAATAAAATCATCTGGAGGAACAGTTTTCAGTGTAGAAATTGTAATACAGTCAGAATTGAAATTTAGACTCTGGCATCCACTGGTTGACAGTGCTTAATGTACAGGAAAGCTCAGCCCAAGAGGAAGACGAGCAGCTGTTAATCCAAAGACTGAGCCAATTGAAGTGCAACCTGGGACCTGTAAATAATTAATAGATAAATTAATAAAGACTGTTATGGTGATACTGTCATTACCTGTGGATTGAACTAAATCCACTCATCAGAATGTATAACTGGCTGGTTATTTTTCCTCATCTGAAAACAAAGAAGAAAGTTAAAATTCAGATAGTTGGACTAAGAAATCACATATGCTATTCTTAAGTTCCTTCATATTTTATAATACTCAGTGAACACAAATAAATTAATATCTACAGCACTTCACTTTCCTCTTGTTAAAAAGTAAAATGCAAAGAAAGAGGGTTTTTAGGCCAAGAATTATAAAGCTACTGTAGTTGAAATTGAGTTGTGGCTTTATATGCAGTAAGCAACATGACACTGAACATAGAAATTAAGCTAGGGATAAAGGGAAACTGCTCATAAATTTAAGTTGTGCCTGGATGGCCACTCCTTATTCTTTGATCTGAATTCTCATATTTAACAGGATGATTTTTATGAGTTCTCTTGGCTGTTTGTTGGTGATCACACTTCTCTGGGAGCTTCAGAGACCAAGTGAAGCACCATCCCTAAGATGGCTTTAATATATGCATTTTTTACCTTTAGAACTCCTGAGGGGAAAAAAATAACAACTTGCGTCTGCCTCCAAAGAAGCTGTTTCTTGAGCAGCCTCAGGAGTGACCATGATAATCTTGTTTCCTCCAGAAAAAGTATAGGTTTTGCCTTTTTTGTTCCACTTAGATGTAGGATCCTACTCTAGGACTGTGTTTTCAAACTATAAATGTAAACAGTAGCTTTTCATGGTCGGTATCTTGGGGTTTTAAATACCAACTAATCCTCCTGTTGCTCCCCGTTTGTGGTTTACTGCACTGGGAGATGAAGCCAGGTACAGAGGTGTCTGTTCAGGAGGAACATCATTAGCTTAGTGCTCATTTGCACTTTCAGGGTCTCTTTCAAAAGGAAACAGCAAAATGTAAGCAATGCCTTCTGTAGAAGGAAAAAAACAAAAGTCCTTTTGAAACATGGCAGCTGCTGTTGTTTGGCTTTTGAGGGATCATTCAATTTCCAACATCCTATTTTACTGTGCCACCACTCTTGCTTCTTAGTTCGCTCCGGAGAGGGCTCAGCAATGCTTGTCTTGAGACTCCCTCTAGTGAGGGAATGGTGAGCAGCTCCGTGTGAGCTGAGAAATCCTGGGGTGTTGGAGCAGATGTTGGATCACTTCTCCACACTACTAAAAGCAAGGTCTGCACAGCCTGGGGGGCTGAGTGGGCTCAGGAGCTCCACGCAGGGCTGCTGCAGTGAGCAGAGCCTTCCTGGGAATGGAAATTCCGAGCACAGGAGTTTGCAGAGGGCTCGGCTCCATGGCTGAGCAGCTCATCCTCCCTGTTTGCAATGTGGTAACAAATGTTCTCTCCCAGACATTTTTTATTACTGTTTATCTTAAATCATCATTGGAAAGAAGCTGTGGCAAATAATCTTTGCTGCTGCTTTCCCTACAGGTGGAACTGATTTGGGGAAGCCTGGCGTTTTCTTAGGACTTGATATCCTGCACTGCTTGCTGTTTCTGGAAGCAGGAGTGGCCTCCCTGCATGTGACTGCCTTTGTTCTAAGATGGGCCGGCTGGCGTCCCGGCGCTGCTGTGCTCAGGGTGCCGTGGGCTGAAATGTGTTCCCTTGAAATGTCTCCGGGTTATCTTCTCCCTTTTCAATTGACTCCATTCACAACATACAGACATCTGCACTCTTGATTCTATACAATTAATTACAGCACTACCTACAGGCTTCTGCCAGGTTTTGGACTCCATCAGTCCGTGAGGACTGGTAAGTCCTGTGAGGAGCAGCTGAGGGAGCTGGGGATGTTTAGCCTGGGGAAAAGAAGGTTGGGGTAGATCTTATCACTCTCTACGACTCCCTGACAGGAGGCTGTAGTGAGTTGGGGGTGGTCTCTTCTGCCAAAGAGAAAGCAATGGAACATGGGTAAATGGTCTCAAATTGTGCCAGGGGAGGTTTAGGCTGGTAATTAGGAAAAATTTCTTCACTGAAAGGGTTATCAAGCACTAAAAGTGGTGGCATCACCTTCCCTGGAGTTATTTCAAAGATGTGTAGATGCTGCACTTTGAGACAAGGTTCAGCAGTAGACTTGGCTGTGCTGAATTAGTGTTTGCTCTCAGTGATCTTAAAGGTCTTTTCCAGCCTAAATGATTTTATGATGCTATGCTCTGCTCTAAGCCAAAACTTGTGCCAGAAAGCTCATAGTCAGCCTGAGCTCAAGAAAAAAAAATCTGTTTTGAGGGTCAGACCCTAAAGTTACTAGCATGTCAGCCAGCCCAAGATACAAGACTATCCCTCTTTTTTCTTTTCCTTCAATTTTTCTTGAATTGTCGGTGTTAAAAATATTGTAACCAAGTAAGGCTACGTCAGCAAGTAAATATCCCATAAATTAATCAGTGCACAGGGAATGGTGACGAGAGAGATTTGCTGTTTTGGAGATGATAGGAGACTATTTTACTTCCCCTAACCATTTAAAGATGCCCTCCTTTGCATTGCCTTGCAGCGCAGGCTCCTAATGCAGCTGCCTTCCCCAGTCCTTGCTGGGAGCAGGAGGGCAAAGCAGCCTTGAACGGCAGCTCAAATTTTGGTGCCATTCAGACGGAGCCTGCCCGCCCAACACCCTGGTCGGGAGTGGTTCAGGCAGACGGCCACGTAGACCGGCTGGTTCAGCTTTATTCGTTGTAATAAATCTGCTCTGGAACTGCACCAAATGCAGTAAGTGCCGTATCTGCTTGTGAGGAAAGAATCCCCCAGGAGCCAGCATTTTCTCGGGCATCCGCCTCTCAGACGGGAGCCCGGTGAGTGGCCGGGACGGCGGGGCGTAGGGGGAGGGGCAGGGCTCGAGATCAGCCCTCTTCTCTCGCTACCTTGCAGGTGGCCATCAAACGCGTGGCCCGGGAGAGCGTCCTGCGGTGGGACGAGCTGATGAGTTAGCGGGGCCAGCGGGACAGAGCGGGGCGTGGCGGGCAGGGAGAATCCCGGGGCGCCGACTGGGAGTGGGAGGCGGGGGATGGCGGGGGCAGCGGGCTCAGCGTGCGAGCCGCAGCATCGCGGGCCCGGGCACGCCAAACACCGGTGGTGGGGCCGGGCAGGAGGCATCCCCCAAGCATCCCCTGGGCGGGAGGATGGCAAAGCACAAGGGAGGCTGCGCGAGGGGGCTCCGGGGCATCCCAGGCAGGGCGCAGCGTAGCCCCAGGGCAGGACAGGCCTGCTGGAGGCATTGATTTTCTCCTCCTCACCGCTCGACAGCGCCTGCATGCCCATGGAGATCGTGCTCCTTGGGAAGGTGGGCTCTGGCTGCCACAACGTCATCCAGTTCCTGGACTGGTTTGAGCTGCCTGACAGCTTCGTACTGGTGATAGAGCGTCCGGAGGCATCTCAGGATCTCCTGCAGTTCCTGCTGGAACAGGAGTTCCTGTGCGAGGAGATGGCACGCTGGCTTTTCTGCCAGGTGCTGGAGGCCATGGGGCACTGCACCGCCTGCGGCATCCTGCACCAGGACATCAAGTCGGAGAACCTCCTCATGGACCCAGAGAGAGGCGACCTGAAGCTCATCGACTTTGGTTGCGGCACCTTCCTCCAGGAGCAGGCCTTCACGCAGTTTGCCAGTGAGCCCATGGCCCGGGCCCTGCTCCCTGTGCCAGGCACTGCATGGCCCCATTCCCTTCTGGGCTGCGGGCTGCGGCCTTCAGCCGACTGCCCTTTGGCACAGGGCAAATGCCGTGCCCCAGTGGCCAGCTGCCGGCCCTGCCGAGAGAGGAGGGTGGCAAAAGCCAGCTCCCAGATCCTCGGCTCAGCAGGACCGCAAGGGCTTGGGCTGCTTTGCTGGCCTTCTTTGCTTGTGGAACAGTTTCTCGGCTTTGGCCAGCTGGCTGGGGGAGGCAGGATGGCCCTGGGGGGAAGCTGTGGCCGCGGGTGCAGCCCCTGCCTTAGCCAGGAGTCTGGCGCCAGGCTCTGGAAGGCAGCAGCCTGCGCCTGGACAGCGCCGCCTGTCTCCCCTAGGAATGCAGGCATACAGCCCGCCTGAGTGGATCTGCCTTGGCTGCTACCATGGCCATGCAGCGACCATCTGGTCCTTGAGCGTGCTGCTGTACATCATGATCTGCGGGAACCTCCCCTTCGAGGACGACCATGACATCATGCTGGGGCAGCTCTTCTTCTGGCAGCAGGTCTCTCCAGGTTGGTATCCGGCCTCAAGAAGGTGAGCTTTGGCAGATGGCGGTGTGCAGCCCGGCCTGGCCCTCACGCAGCCCCGCGGCACGTCGATCTGCCCTCGAGGGCCAGCCGCAGGAGGTGGCCTGTGCCGACGGGGTCAGTGTGGCGCGCACGGCTGAAGGAAGGGGCCATGTCCTGCTGTGCTACTCTCCTGTGTGAGGCAGAGTCAGTCCAGGAGGCCGGCACAGCCCTGAGCGCACACAGCGTGGCCCGGGCCCCGCGGGCGCCAGGGGCAGCTGGGCAGGAGCCTTCTGCCAGTGACCAGCCCTTTCTGGCTTCTCTCCCCAGAATCTGATTCGCTGGTGTTTGGCCAAGCGCTCCACGGACAGGCTGGAGCTGGAGGAGATCTTGCGCCACCCTTGGATGCGAGGCAGGCATTTTTGATGCCTTGCTGGAGCCTCTGCAGCACCCCCTCACTGAATCCCATGCAGGACTGAGGACCTGAAAAATAAAACAACAACAAACCAATTGCAGTGTGTCAAGTCTGGTCCTTGTCAGCAACTTCAGCTAAAGAAACCTCTTGGGGAAAGGGGTAATCAGAGCGCTCCCGTCTAGCCTTTGTCAAGCTCTCCATGCCTTTCCTCCAGGATGGCACTTTTGTGTCTTCAAGCACAGACTGTAGTTCGGGTAGGAGGGGCTTTACCAAGCCAAGAAATGCAACAGTGAAACAACAGCTGCCCTTTCAAAGAGACCGGGCTTCTTGGTGTCTCCTGAGGTGACACAAGGGCCCGTGTGTGCATTCCAAGGGTCAGCAGGGGTCAGGGACAGAGACATCTCCTCTCCAAAGCTCTGAGAAGAACCAGAAGCAGCAGGATGTCATTTCAGGTTGAGCCCCCGATGACTTCTTCCTCTCTCTTTCCCTCCCATCAGCAGCAGGCAAATGCACGCTAGGCCTCATGGCTCATGCCAGAGCCTTCTTCCTCCCCAGGAAGCCTCTTCCCAGTAAGGGAAGAGCCCCCCACAGCCCAGAACTCTCCAGCTCAGGCCCTCTAGAGCCAGGCTGCCATCTGAGCCCCATGTGCCCTGGTCCAAGTGGGGACTGGCATCCGTCTTGGCCACAGCGACCAGAAATAGATTGAGGCTCAAACCTCTGACAAGAGGAAAAGGGCCAGCAAAGCCTCAGCTCGGTGCGTGAAGAGAGCAGACTTCAGGCTGCTCAGGGAACTGCTAAGCAAGGTCCCCAGGGAAAATGTCTTTGAAGGTACTGGGCTCCATCAGTGCTGGTCGCTTTGGAAACATCACCTCCTAAGGGCACAGGAGCAGGCAATGCCCAAATGTTGGAAGCCAAGCAGGTGAGACAGAAGGCTGGCTTGCCTGGACAGGCATCGTCGCTGGGAAAGAGGATGGAAAAGGAAGCTGCATGCCCCGTGGAATCCAGGTCAGGAAAACAATACATGGATACTTCTAGCCACTGTAGGGAGAAATTTGGTGTGGTGAAAACTCAGTTGGAGATGAAGGTGGCCAGAAATGTGGGGCACAATAAAAAGAGTGTTTTTAAATACATTAATGGAAAAAAAAAACATTGTAGAAATAACATTGTCCCCTTCCAGGATGTGGATGGTCACCTCGCAAACAAGGACAGAGACATGGCAAAGTTGTTTAAGGTGCATTCTTGGCCTCTGTCTTCAACGCTCATCCTTCCCTTCCCAGTGGAAAACATTGCACTGGCGTACCAAGGGACACTGCAATGTCCTTGAAGAGGGCAGGGCAGGGCAAGCCCTGCTCAGCAGAAACCAAACCACCCTTGTTTGATGTACAGCATTCCCATCCAAACCCAACACATGCCAGCTATTGGGAAGAAAGAAACCGAATCCCCGTCCAAGCCAGAGCAGTGGGAGCACAGTGAGCGCTCTGTTGGTAAATCTGGCAAATCCCAATTTATTTAGAGTAGAGGTGCTGCAGAAGTCAGTGAGTTGCTAACAAGAAACTCTTCTTGCCCTCGACAGCCAGTTCAGGAGAGCTTACCAGAGACAGGGTAACTTCAGCTCCCTTTGTCTCTGGAGGATCTTCTCAGGCAGAGAGTAGCGGCTGTTTCCAGTTGGTAATGCTGAAGTGTCCTGGGAGCTGTGGGCTTGAAGCTGCCAGCACCAGCACTCTTCCTGATGTGTCACTCACTCCAGGGAACGATTCCTTGCAACAGGCTGAGCTCCCATTCTTCCTTCCACCAGGCTTTCTCTGGCCATCTCTGTCCATCTTCAGCCATGAGCTGGTTCTGCTGATCCCTGAGGCGGGCTGGGCTGTGACGGCACAACGGGGCTGAGTGCTGCCGTGATGTCACAGGGCTGTGCTGGCCACAGCCCTGTGACATCACCACGCTCTCACTGTATAAGACGGGCCAGCGCCCACAGCTGCCAGTGCAGTTGCGATGGGATGTGCCAGAGTGACAGTGGCATCCTGACAGCTGTGCTTCTCCTGCTGCTGGCCACTGTGGCTCTGTGGCGGGCCATTGGCCACTGGCAACCACGGAGCCGGTGGACATGGACAGTGAAGAGGAGCAAGCGCCCCGGGGTCTGGTCCAGAGGCTCATGGAGGAACCAAGGAGCCCCTGTGGCTCCCAGGTCCCCCAGGCGTCGGGCGAACCCTCGCAAGCGGCCACATGCTCCCACGAGACCCCTGGACAGCCCCTGCGGCCGCAGCCCCTGCGTGGCAGTGGCCCAGGAGCTGCAGGAACTGATGCCACTGCTCTGGGATTGCAATGGGATGTGTGCGCCGCTCTACTCTGGGATGTGGCAGGCGTTGTGGAAAGAACTGGAGGAGCTGCTGAAGCAAGGCCACCTGCCATGCTGTGGCTCATCCAGCTCCTCCGGAAGCCTCCATCCCTTCGAGAGGCTGCTCCCAGCAGGATTCTCCGTCCCTGGGAGAGCCTCAAGGCCTGCGAGGATGGCACAGCAGGGGAGAGCCGCCATCCACGCAGGAACCTCAGGCTGTCAGAGACCCTGTGTCCTGCCAGGAGCCTCTGCTATCTCTGACAGCCTCCATCCCTCGCAGAGGCTCAGTGAGACCTGTCAGCCTGCAGAAGGTGCACAGCCTGTGGATAGGTCTCCCTTGGACTCACGGGCTTCAACAACACAGGCACAACCCTGAGCCTTGACGTGGGCAGGGAAAGCCCAGAAGTCCAAGTGGGAGCCCAGCCCGATGCAGGGGAGCCTTCTCAGGAGCAGCTGGCGGAGCAGCAAGCGTCCTGGAGCCAGCAGTGGTCATCTCGGAGCTGCCAGGATGCTGTGCTGGTGCTACCAGCCGGCGACAGCCCGGGCCTGGTGGTGGAGACGAGCCTCCAGACACCAAGGAGGCTCCTCCATCTCCAGGAAGCTGCCTCAAGACGACAGCCCTTGACTGCCATGAAGGACTTTCTAACAGCAGGTGAGATCTGAGGAGCTGTCTGAGGCTCCTGCAGGGATCTTGAGAGGCACGGCCAGGCCAGGGACCCTGACAGCAGCCTAGTCGCTGGCTGTTTCCAGTGCCTCTGATGGCACGGCTTCAAGAAGCCCTGTCTGGTGTGCAGCTGCTCCTGGGAGCCCCCTGTGCGAAGCCTCAGGCTGTAGCCCTGGCTGTCGTCAAGAGCACAGTCCGGCCCACAACGCCAGGGACAGTGACGCTGTTGCCCCGCCCCGCTGCACGGGGCTCCTGCAGCCGCCTGCGTACGCTCCCCTGGCCCACCTCTGCCAATCGCCTGCCCATTGGCTGTGAGGTGATGGCCGCCGCCCGGTGCGCAGCAGGAAGCAGGTGAGAGCAACGTGACCTGCGGTGGCTCGGCCACATGGAGGGTTCCCGGGTGCAGAAATGATAGCTCACCCTTGGCCACAGGGCAAAAGAAGAAGATGCAGGAACTGTACCAACTCGGCCCGCAGATGGTGAGCAGTGGCTTCTACAGCGTTTTCTCGGGAATCCGCCTCTGGGATGAGAGCCCACTGAGTGGGGAGGGGCAGAGTTCGAGCTCAGCCCTCCTCTCTCGCTGCCTTGCAGGTGGCCATCAAACACATGGCCTGAGAGAGCATCCTGCAGTGGGACGAGCTGGTGAGTGAGCGGGGTAAGCGAGACAGAGCGGAGCATGGTGGGTAGGGAGAATTCCGGGACGACGACTGGGAGTGGGAGACGGGGGATGGCGGGCGCAGGGGGTGCAGGCTCAGCATGAGAGCCGCAGCATCGCAGCCAGGTACCTGATGTCAGTTTGCAGGAGGCGTTTGGCACTCCAGAAGCAGCCCGACATGGTGGTGTTGAAAGGTTGGGTCTAGGAGGCATCCTTAACCATTCAGAATTTCAGGGGCGGGAATCCTATTGGAGGCACAGGCCCCTAAGCACCAACACTGTCTCTTTTCCCTGTGAAACAGAACTCACCAGCCCAGGTTCCTGATGTCAGTTTGCAGGAGGCACTTGGGAATCTCCAAACAGCCCGACTTGGTGGAGGTGGCAGCTTGGGTCTGCGAGACGTCTTTTGACGTTTGGAAACGAGCCAGAGCACCAATGCCGGTCGTTTTCCCTCTGAAACAGAATTCGGCAGCCCACGTTCCTGATGTCAGCTTGCAGGAGGCACTTGGCACTCCTGAAACAGCCCAACATGTTGGCAGTGCCAGGTTGGGTCTGGGCGGCATCCTTCCCCATTCGGAATTTCCGGGGGCCGGAATCCTATCGGAGCAACAGGCCCATGAGCAGGAACACAGGCCCATTTCCCTCTGAAACAGAATTTAGCAGCCCAGGTTCCTGATGTCAGTCTGCAGGAGACGGTTGGCACTCTCCAAGCCGCCCGACATGTTGGTGGTGCCAGGTTGGGTCTGGGAGGCATCCTTTGCTGTTCGAAATTCCACGAGGCCCACATCCTATCAGAGCTACAGGCCCCAGAGAAAAAACACCGGCCCTTTTCGCTCTGAAACAAAACTCACCTGACCAGATTCCTGATGTCAGTTAGCAGGAGGCGCTTGCCCCTCCCAAAACATCCTGATTTGTTGGTGGTGCCAGGTTTAGTCTGGGAGGCATCCTTCACCAATCAGAATTTCAGGAGGCTGACAGCCTCTCGGGGCCTCAGGTCCCTGAGCAAAAACACCATCCCTATTCCTTCTGAAATGAAACTCAGCAGCCCAGGTTCCTGATGTCAGTTTGCAGGAGGCATTTGGCACTCCCAAAGCATACCGCATTGGTGGTGGTGGCAGGTTGGAACTGGATGGCATCCTTTGTGGTTTGGAATTTCAGGAGGCCGGCACCCTCTTGTGATGCCACATTTCCCAGAGCACCAACGCCGGTTATTTACCAAGTGAAAGAAAACTCAGCAGCCCACGTTCCTGATGTCAGCTTGCAGGAGGCGCTTGGCACTCTCCAAGCATCCCGACTTGGTGGTGTTTGCAGGTTGGGTCTAGGAGGCATCCTTCGCCATTCAGAATTTCAGGAGTCCGTAATCCTGTAGAAGCCACAGGCCGCTGTGCACCAACACAGGCCCTTTTCCCTGTAAAACCGAACTCAGCAGCCCATGATCCTGATGTCAGCTTGCAACAGGCACTTGGGGTTCTCCAAGCCGCCCGACTTGGTGGTGGGAGTAGGCTGGGTCTGGGAGGCATCCTTCGCGTTTGGAATTTCAGGAGGCTGGCAGCCACTCGGGGCCACAGGCCCCTGAGCAAAAATGACAGCCCTTTTCCTTCTGAAAGAAAAGTCGACAGCCCAGGTTACTGATGTCAGCTTGCAGGAGGCACTTGGCACTCTCCAAGCAGCCTGCCTTGGTGGTGGCGGCAGGTTTGGTCTTAGAGGCATCCTTTGCCTTTTGGAATTTCAGGAGGCCAGTACCCTCTCGATGCCACAGGCCCCAAAGTCCAACGCGGGTCGTTTTCCCTCTGAAGCAAAACTCAGCAGCCCAGGTTCCTGATGTCAGTTTGCAGGAGGTGCTTGGCACTCTCCAAGCAGCCTGCCTTGGTGGTGGCGGCAGGTTTGGTCTTAGAGGCATCCTTTGCCTTTTGGAATTTCAGGAGGCCAGTACCCTCTCGATGCCACAGGCCCCAAAGTCCAACGCGGGTCGTTTTCCCTCTGAAGCAAAACTCAGCAGCCCAGGTTCCTGATGTCAGTTTGCAGGCGGCGCTAGGCCTCTCAAAAAAGCCTGACTTGGTGGTGGTGCCAGGTTGGGTCAGGGCAGCATCCTTCACTGTTCGGAATTTCACGAGGCCAGGAGCCTCTTGAGGCCTTGGGCCCCTGAGCAGAAACGCCATCCCATTTTCCCTCTGGAACAGAACTCACCAGCCAGGGTTCCTGATGTCAGCTTGCAGGAGGCGCTTGGGACTCTCCCAGCAGCCCAACTTGGTGGTGGAGGCAAGTTGAGTGGGGGAGGCATCCTTCGCCATTCGGAATTTCAGGAGTTGGGAATCCTGGCGGAGCTACAGGCCCCTGAGCACAAATGTAGGCCCTTTCCCCTGTGAAACAAAATTCTCATGCCCAGGTTTCTGATGTCAGCTTATAGGCGGCGCTTGGCACTCTCCAAGCAGCCTGACTTGTTTATGGTGGCAGGTTTGGTCTGGGAGGCATTGTTCACCATTCAGAAGAATTTCAGGGGGCCGGAATCCTATCGGAGCCACAGGCCCATGAGCATGAACACAGGCCCATTTCCCTCTGGAAGAGAACTCACCAGCCAAGGTTCCTGATGTCAGTTTGCAGGAGGCGCTTGGCACTCTCCAAGCCGCCCGACTTGGTGATGGTACCAGGTTGGGTCTGGGAGGCATCATTCGCTTTTCGAAATTTCAGGAGGCTGGTATGCTGTAATAGCCACAGGCCCCTAAACACAAATGCCATCCCTTTTCTCTCTGAAACAAAACTCTCATGCCCAGGTTCCTGGTATCAGCTTGCAGGCGGCGCTTGGCACTCTGAAAGCAGCTCGAATTGGTGGCGGTGGTAGGTAGGGCCTAGGAGGCATCCATTGCCGTTTGGAATTTCAGGAGGCTGGCAGCCACTCGAGGCCACGGGCCCCTGAGCAAAAATGGCGGCCCTTTTCCCTCCGGAACAAAACTCAGCAGCCCAGGTTCCTGATGTCAGCTTGCAGGAGGCGCTTGGGACTTCCAAAGCAGCCCGACTTGTTGGTGGTTCCAGGTTGGGTCTGGGAAGCATACTTCGCCATTCCAAATTTCTGGGGGCCAGAATCCTCTCGGAGCCACAGGCCCATGAGCATGAACACAGGCCCATTTCCCTCTGAAACAGAACTCAGCAGCCCAGGTTCCTGATTTCAACTTGCAGGAGGTTCTTGGCACTCTCCAAGCAGCCCGACTTGGTGATGGTGCCAGGTTGGGTCTTAGAGGCGTCCTTTACCGTTTGGAATTTCAGGAGGCCGGCACTCTCTCTATGCCACTGGCCCATGAGCACCAATGCCGGCCCTTTTTCCTCTGAAGCAAAACTAACCAGCCCATGATCCTGATGTCAGTGTGCAGGAGGCGCTTGAAACTATCAAAGCAGCCTGACTTGTTGGTGGTGCCAGGTTGGGTCTTGGTGGCATCCTTCTCTTTTTGGAATTTCAGGAGCCTGGCACCCTCTCGAGGCCACAGACCCCTGAGCAAGAACGCAGGTCCTTTTCCATCTGAAACAAAACTCAGCAGCCCACGTTCCTGATGTCAGCTTGCAGGAGGCACTTGGCACTCTCCAAGTAGCCCGACATTTTGGCGGTGTCGGGTTGGGTCTGGGCATCATCCTTCGCCATTTGGAATTTCAGGAGCCTGGCACCCTCTCGAGGCCACAGACCCCTGAGCAAGAACGCAGGTCCTTTTCCATCTGAAACAAAACTCAGCAGCCCACGTTCCTGATGTCAGTTTGCAGGAGATGCTTTGCACTCTCCCAGCATCCCGACTTGGTGGTGGCGGCAGGTTGGGTCTGGGAGGCATCCTTCGCCATTCAGAATTTAAAGGGCCAGGAATCCTTTCTGAGCTACAGGGCCATGAGCACGAACACAAGCCCATTTCCCTCTGAAACAGGACTCAGAAGCCCACGCTCCTGATGTCAGTTTGCAGGAGATGCTTTGCACTCTCCCAGCATCCCGACTTGGTGGTGGCGGCAGGTTGGGTCTGGGAGGCATCCTTCGCTTTTCGGAATTTCAGGAAGCCGGCAGCCTCTCAGAGCCAAAGGTCCCGAGCAAAAATGCCAGCCCTTTTCCCTCTGGAACAAAATTCAGCAGCCCAGGTTCCTGATGTCAGTTTGCAGGAGGTGCTTCAGACTCTCAAAGCAGCCCGACTTGGTGGTGGTGGCAGGTTGGGTCAGGGAGACATCCTTCGCCGTTCAGAATTTCACGAGGCTGGCATCCTCTCAGAGCCTCAGGCCCATGAGCAAGAAGACAGGCCCATTTCCCTCTGAAACAGAACTCAGCAGCCCAGGTTCCTGATGTCAGTTTGCAGGAGTTGCTTGGTACTCTCAAAGCAGCCCGACTTGGTGGCAGTGAGAGGTTGGGTCTGGGCTGCATCCTTCGCCATCTGGAATTTCTGGAGGCCAGCGGCCTCTTGGGGCCACAGACATCTGAGCAAAAACGCCAGCCCTGTACCCTCTGAAAAAAAAATCAGCAGCCCAAGTTCCTGATGTCAGTTTGCAGGAGGCGAGTGGCACTCCCAAAGCAGACCGACTTGGTGGTGGTGCCAGGTTGGGTCTGAGAGGCATCATTCGCCATGCAGAATTTCGCGAGGCCGGAATGCTATCGGAGCCGCAGGCCCCTGAGCCCGAACACAGGACCATTTCCCTGTGAAACAGAACTCACCAGCCCAGGTTCCTGATGTCAGCTTGCAGGAGGCGCTTGGCACTATCAAAGCAGCCTGACTTGTTGGTAGTGGCAGGTTGGGTCTAGGAGGCATCCTTTTCACTTCGGAATTTCAGGAGGCCAGCAGGCCCTCAGGACCACAGGCCCCTGAGCAAAAACACTGGCACTTTTCCCTCTAAAACAGAACTTACCAGCCCAGGTTCCTGATGTCAGCTTGCAGGAGGTGCTTGGCACTCTCCAAGCAGCCCGACCTCTTGGTGTTGCCAGGTTTGGTCATAGAGGCATCCTTCGCCATTCAGAATTTTAAAAGTCCGGAATCCTGTAGGAGCCGAAGTCCCCTGAGAACGAAGATTGGCCCATTTCCCTGTGAAACAAAACTCAGCAACCCAATTTTTTTGATTACAGTTTGCAGGAGGCGCTTGGCTCTCTCCAAGCCGCCCAACTTGGTGGTGGTGGCAGGTTTGGTCTTAGAGGCATCCTCTGCTGTTTGGAATTTCAGGAGGCCAGCACCCTCTCGATGCCGCAGGCCCCAGAGTCCAACGCCAGCCCTTTTCTCTCTGAAACAAAACTCACCAGCCCAGGTTCCTGATATCCGCTTGCAGGAGGATGTTGGCACTCCCAAAGCAGCCCGACGCGATGGTGGTGCCAGGTTGTGTGTGGAAGGCATACTTCTCTTTTTGGAATTTCAGGAAGCCATCAGCCACACGGGGCCAAAGGCCCCTGAACACCACACTTGGTGGTGGTGGCAGGTTGGGGTCTGGAAGGCATTTTTCTACATTTTGAATTTCTGGAGGCTGATATTATGCTGGATTCACAGGCTCCTCAGCACCAACATAGGCCCTCTTCCCTCTGAATCAAAACTCAGCAGCCCAGATTTCTGATGTCAGCTTGCAGGAGGCGCTTGGTACTCTCAAAGCAGCCCAACTTGTTGGTGGTGGCAGGTTGGGTCTGCGAGGCATCCTTTGCCGTTCAGAATTTCAGGAGGTGGGCAGCCCCTCAAGACCTCCGTCCCCTGAGCAAAAACGCCTGCCCTTTTCCCTGTGAAACAGAACTCAACAGCCCAGGTTCCTGATGTCGGTTTGCAGGAGGCTGTTGGCACTCCTGAAGCAGCCTGACACGATGGTGGTGCCAGGTTGTGTGTGGAAGGCATACTTCTCTTTTTGGAATTTCAGGAAGCCATCAGCCACATGGGGCCAAAGGCCCGTGAACAATAACGCCGGCCCTTTTCCCTCTGAAACAAAACTCACCAGGCCAGGTTCCTAGTATCAGTTTGCAGGAGGCGCTTGGGCCTCTCAAAGCAGCCCGACTTGGTAGAGGTGGCAGGTTGAGTCTGGTAGGCATCCTTTGCTGTCCAGAATTTCAGGAGTCTGGAATCCTATCAAAACCACAGACCACTGAGCAACAAAACAGATCCTTTTCCCTCTGAAACAAAACTCAGAAGCCCAGGTTCCTGATGTCAGTTTGCAAGAGGCGATTAGCATTCTCCAAGGATCTCGACTTGGTGGTGGCTGGTTTGGTCTGGGAGGCATCGTTCGCCGTTCAGAATTTCAGGAGGTAGGAACCTTGAAAAAAGCTACAGACCCCTGAGCACCAACACCAGCCAGTTTCCCTCTGAAACAAAACTCAGCAGCTCAGGTTCCTGATACCAACTTGCAGGAGACGCTTGACACTCTCAAAGCTACCCCGGCTTGGTGGTGGTGGCCATTTGGGTCTGGGAGGCATCCTTTGCCGATCAGAATTTCAGGAGGCAGGGACAGACTTGTCGCCACAGGCCGCTGAGCACGAACACAGGTCATTTTCCCTCTGAAACAAAACCCACCAGCCTAGGTTCCTGATGTCAGCTTGCAGGAGTTCCTTTGGACTCTCAAAGAATCCCGACTTGGTGGTGGTGGCAGGTTGGGTCTGGGAGGCATCCTTCACCATTCAGAATTTCAGGTTATTGGAATACTTACAGAAGCTATGGATCCCTGAGCACCAACACCTTCGGACTCTCCCAGCAGCCCGACTTGGCAATGGTGGCAGGTTGGGTCTGGGAGGAAGGATTTCAGGAGGTCAGGACATCCTGTCAGAGCCAAAGGCCCCTAAGCATCAATGCCACCATTACCAAGGCAGGCTGCTTGGGGAGTGCCGAGCGCCTCCTGCAAGCTGACATCAGGAACATGGGCTGCTGAGTTCTTTTTCACAGGGAAAAGGACTGACGTTGGTGCTCAGGGGTCTGTGGCCGCGAGAGGCTGCCAGACATTCGAAACTCCTAATGGTGAAGGATGCCTCCCAGACCCAACCTATCACCACCAGAAAGTCGGGCTGCTTTAAGTGTTCCAAGCCCTTCCTGCAAACTGACATCAGGAACCTGGGCTGTTGAGTTTTATTTCAGAGGGAAAAGGGCTGGCGTTGGTAGTCAGGTTTATGTGGCTCCTACAGGATTTCGGCCTCTTCAAATTCCAGTTTGGGAAGGACGCCTCCCAGATCCAACTTGCCACCACCACCAGGTCTGACTGCTTTCAGAGTCCCAAATGCATTCTGCAAGCTGACGTCAGGACCCGGGGTTGGTGGGTTTTAGTCCACAGGGAATAGGGCCTGTTTTGGTGCTCAGGGGCCTGTAGCTTTAACACGATTCTGGCCCCTGGAAATTCCTAATGACGAAGGATGCCTCTGAGAACCAACCTGCCACCACCAGCAAGTCGGGCAGCTTTGAGAGTGCCACTCGCCTCCTGCAAGCTGACATCAGGAACCTCGGCTGCTGAGTTTTGTTTCAGAGGGAAAAGGGCCGGTGTTGGTGTTTAAGGGACTGTGGCTCCGACAGGATGCCGGACTCCTGAAATTTCAAGCACGAAAGGTGTCTCCCAGACCCAACCAGCCACCACCAACAAGTCGGGCTGCTTGGAGAGTGCCAAACGCCTCCTGAGAGCTGACGTCAGGAACCTGGGTTGTTGAGTTCTGTTTCGCAAGGAAAAGGGTCGGCAATAGTGTTTAGGGGCCTGCAGCTCTGACAGGATGCTGGCCTCCTGAAATTTCAAACAGCAAAGGATTCCTCTCAAACCCAACCTGCCACCACCAGCAAGTCGGGCTGCTTTGAGAATCCCAAGTGCCTCCTACAAGCTGACACAAGGAACCTGTGCTGCTGAGTTTTTTTTCAGATGGAAAATGACTGGCCTTGGTGCTCTGGTGTCTGTGGCCATGAGAGACTGCTGTCCTCCTGAAATTCTGAACAGTGAAGGATGCCTCCCAGGCCCAACCTAGCACTGCCAGCAAGTCAGGCTGCTTTGAGAGTACCAAGTGCCTCCTACAAGCTGACATCAGGAACCTGGGCTGCTGAGCTTTGTTTCAAAGAGAAGAGGGCTGCCGTTGGTGTTTAGGGGACTGTGGCTCCGACAGGATGCCGGACTCCTGAATTTCTGAATGGCGAAGGATGCTTCCCAGACCCAACCTGCCACCACCATCAAGTCAGACTGCTTTCTGCGTGCCAAGCACCTCCTGCAAGCTGACATCAGGAACCTGGGCTGGTGAGTTTTCATTCACAGGGAAAAGATCCGGTGTTGGTGTTTAGGGGGCTGTGCTCTCCAGTCCGTCCTGGCGTCTTGAAATTTCTGAACAGCGAAGGATGCCGCCCAGACCCAACCTGCCACGACCACCAAGTCGGGCTGCTGGGAGAGTGACAAGCGCCTCCCGCAAGCTGACATCAGGAACCTGGGCATGAGAGTTTTCTTTCCCAGGGAAAGAGGCCGGCGTTGGCGCTCATGGGTCCGTAGCTTTTTTCAGGATTCCTACCTCCTGAAATTCTGAACTGCGAAGGATGGCTCCCAGACCCAACCTGCCACCACCACCAAGTAAGGATTCTTTGAGAGTGCCAAGTGCGTCCTGCAAGCTGACATCAGGAACCTTGTCTGGCATTTTTTTGTTTCAGAGGGAAAATGACCTGCATTCTTGCTCAGGTTCCTGAGGCCACAAGTCTGTCCCTGCCTCCGGAAATTCTGAACTGCGAAGGATGCCTCCCTGACCCAACCTGCCACCACCACCAAGTTGGCCTGCTTTGAGAGTGCCAAGCATCTCCTTCAAGCTGACATCAGTAACCTGGGCTGCTGAGTTCTGTTTCAAAGGGAAAAGATACAGCACTTGTGTTTAGGGGCCTGTGGCCCCGCCCCTTTCCCAGCCTCCTGAAATTCCGAATGGCGAAGGATGCCTCTCAGACCCTCCCGGCCACCACCACCAAGTCAGGCTGCTTTTAGAGTGTCGAGAGCCTCCTACAAGCTGACATCAGGAACCTGGGCTTGTGAGTTTCATTTCACAGGGAAAATGGCCAGCATAGGAGCTCAGGGGCCTGTGTCCCCTAATCCGTCCTGGCCTCCTGAAATTCTGAAAATCGTAGGACGCCTCCCAGAGTCAACCGGCCATCACCACCACGACGAGGTGCTTTGAGTGTGCCTAGTGCCTCCTGCATGCTGACATCAGGAAGCTAGGCTGCTGAGTTTTTTTTCACTGGGAAAAAAGCCTGTGTTGATGCTCAGGGGCCTGTCACTCCGACAGAATTCTGGCGTCCTGAAATTCCCAATGGCAAAGGATGCCTCCCAGACCACGCCTGCCGCCACCACCAAGTCGGCTGCTTTGAGAGTACCAAGTGCATCCTGCAAGCAGACATCAGGAACCTGCACTGGTGAGTATTTTTTCCCAGGGAAAAGCGCCGGCATAGGAGGTCAGGTGCCGGTGTCCCCGAGAGGGTGTTGGCCTCCTGAAATTCTGAATGGCGAAGGATGCCTCACAGAGCAAAGCTGTCATCACCACCAACTTTATCTATATTGAGAGTCCCAAACGCATACTGCAAGCATGCATCAGGAACCTGGGCTGGTGAGTTTTGTTTCCCAGGGATATATGCTAGTGTAGGGGCTCAGAGGTATGTGATCCCAAGAGGGTGCAGGCCTTCTGAAATTCCCAACGGCGAAGGCTGCCTCCCAGAGCAAAGCTGCCAGCACCACAAACTTTGTCTCCCGCGGAAAGCAGTCCGGCAGCTGCACTTAACATCAGAGAGCTCCGGAGCCGTGTCTTCTGCGTCTCTTGTTGTCCACATCCTGGCGAAAAGCTTCTGCACTCCATCTCGCAAGGAGAAACTGTGCCAGGACAGCACACTTGCCTGGAACTTCCTGCTGAGACTCCTATGCTGCCTAAGCTTCCTGTTTAGGTTTTTCTGTTGTTTCATAGCTGCTTGAATCTCTCTTTTGGTGTATTTCCTCTGGTTTTTCCTAGGCCTTGAAGAGAAAAGGCCAACTCTAGTGCTTTACAACAACATAGTTCCAAAGAAA
>WBNO01022586.1:1192-72546 GCA_013400575.1 Peucedramus taeniatus
TTTTTTTGTGGTTAGCTTTACAGCTTTCTAGAGACACCATTAAATTAATGAGGGCTAATAATCCTACCTTACATTTCCATGATTTGCACAAGCACTTTGTTCACAGCAGCTTCTCAGTTCAGTGTGAATAAGATGCAGAAAGTGAAACACTGAAAAGAGTTTGACATCCACAGCTGGGTTTGTGCATATGGGAACAAGGAAACCAGGTATCTCTGTAAACCAAGGTGCTCATTTAATACCATGCCCCTCCTCCAGTATCTTTTTACTCTGTCTTGAGAAAGATGAGCACAGACATGAATTCAATCTCACCTACAACTCAAGGTGGAGGAGTATATACAAGAGTCAGGCAACTGGATCAATATAAATACTTGATATGGCAAAGTTAATAACATAAGAGCTTGTCAGCCTAACCCACCCCTTTATCTGTTTTCAGCTATTCTCACATCCTAATTAATGCACCCCAAATCACACAGGATCGTACATTAGTACCCATTAAAACCACAGACTGTTATTGTATCACCCCTCTCAGAGAAATACTGGATTAACCACATGGTATTAATCAATAAATAGTGTCCCAGCTTCATATTTCTTTGCTGTTATGCCCATGAACTCTGTAAGACAACAGACAGAAGTCACTGTGTAGATGGCTGAGTTAAGGCACCTCAATGAGCACCAAGGAACCAGCTCAGCATCTTCAGGATAAACAGGGAGGAGAGGGTGTTCCACTACTTGGAAAAAAAAAAAAAACCTTCTATTTTAAAAAAATAATTTGAAATCTAATTCTGCAAATCTAAACACGTGGAGTAGAAGCGATGACTTGGTGGATAGGCTTAAAATGTTTGACAATCTAAGTGTAGAAAAGTTGAAGGTTTAAATAAAGTCTGTGAGCTCTGCACTGATTACATACGCTCAGAAATATTCCTGGCTGGTCCTGAATGTTTCTTCTTCGCATGGACAGAGTTTTTCCTGCAGAGCAGCAGAGCATTGCCACTTCTTGGGTGCAGAATTAAACCTCAGTCTCCCCGTGTAGGGACAGAGCTTATGTCCCCAGTGAAAAACCAGCAGATAATAGAATTAAAAGTGACACTGTATGGGATTAATTTTTTTACCTATTTACTAAATAGGCAAATTAGAAAGGAAAAAGATCTCCAAAGTTTGGGCTGGCATTTCTGAGCCCTTTCTGAGTGGGTGACTACAGCCCCTTTGTTGCCCTTATCTCGGCGCCAGGAGAAGAGCTGGTTCCAGCAGTGCAGAACAGGACAGGAGTCTCTTGACTTGACGCTCCGTAGTTTCCAGACTAAGCACTTGCTCAAGCCTATCCGTAGGTACTTAGGAGGGCAACCACCACTGCTCCTTTCTGACAACATAGAGCTCTTTATCAAAAATCAGGGGGAAGAAATGAAAGCCCGGGCTGACCTTCGGAGCACAGCGTTCCCCTGCGGGCACCCACTCTGCCTTCCCCGGAAAATTAGGCTTGGTTGCTGCGGGAGAGCCTTGCTAATGCAATCAAAGACGATTTTGCAGTTAATAAAAAGACAGGCTCTTCCTTTCTCAGCTTCGTGACAGTCAGGCTCAGTAAGCCTCCTGTTCCAGACAGCGTGCCAGTCAGCTGCTGTTACTGCAGAGCTGTGTTTAACATCTTCTTAATTAGCCCAATTCCCCACATCTCAGCCAAGTTTTCTAGTGAGAAACAGCCTCAGGAGCTGTACAGCTCTGCATCTCTGGGAAACATGATCATTAATGCACCTACCCAATCCAGCACGTCCTGTTTTCTCCAAGGCTGGCCAGGATGGTATAAGAATTGTATTTGGGCTAGAACCACATCATGCTCCAAATCACCTGCAAACCTGCTGGTAGCTACAGAGCCGAAACGGCGATCCTGGACTTCCTATGGAATAATGCTCCAAGCTCACCATCAGCCCCAGCCAGAAGGACAACTCCACTCCTCTAATCCACTCCTCTTAACTGGAGCCTCTTTGCCTCCATGCACCAGACATGACTCAGAAAACAAATAAAACTGATTACATAGCTTGTATTTATTTGCTCTAACTCCTGAGTTTCGGACATACACAAACCTCTTGCTGCTGAACTGGTATAAATACAGCACATCACTGGTTCCACTTGAATTTATCCCAACTTAAACCAGAAAGAGATCTGTTCCTCTTTTTTATTATTATTATATCATTATGCCCTCTATTTTTCTGTTTTCTGTTCTCCTTGTTGTTTTTCTTTAAAGCCAGCCTAACATTTTATAGACATCTCTCTCACAGCTTCCGGAAGGGTGCTCCATCTTAAACTCAACAGCAGCACTGACAGACAGGGTTGATATTTTCTTTTCTTTCACAAGTAATAAAAAAGGAACATTTCACTACACATGAAACCAGAGTACTGCCTTAAAAGAACAGTGTTTGTGTGGCTATAAAAAGTTACCCTTTTGCCAGACACAGAATCAAAGCACTTGTATTTATATGTTTCCTTTTTTAATAAGTAAATCCAATATTTTTAAAGTTCATCAGTTTTAGATTATTATTGCTGCAAATCCTATGAATGGGGCAGCTGTGTCTGCTGAGCAGACTCGACAGCACTGCAAGGTAGGTCCATGGTTTATGTTATCATTTGAGATTCCATGGGGAACACTGATGAGACTGCCAAGGGTAAAACCTGGAACTGGCTACTGCATTCCTGACCAAGTGCTTTCCCTCAGCCTGGCATTTCACTCATGCCAGGGCATCCCCCACAGGTGTGTCAGTTTTGACAACTGACCCAGGCACCTGTATAAAAAAGAGGACAAACCCAACAAAAATCCATCATTGGAGATCTCTTTCTGTGCACACTGCAATTGCCCCATCTCGCACTGAGAAAAATACCAATACAAAGGGTGGACAAATACATTTGCTTTTCATCATCATTAAAATCCTACAACTGAAAAAAATAATAAAATCAATAATAATCATCATCATCATAAACAACTAAAAAGGAAGCTCTGTTTTTTCCCAACTACTGGCAATCTTTGGAGAAAAGAAAAAGTGAGAAAAACAAGAAGCAATCCTTTTTCCCTCTCCAGTGGGGCTGCCCTGCCAAAGAACCTTTCAGCCCTTTTCCATGCATATTTTGCCTGTATCCAAGCCCAGATACCTGCCCCTATTTTGGCAGCAATATTCCCTCTCTTCATCACCAGCTGTGAGAGCACAGGGCTGCTCCAAGGGGGAGGAAGCTGGGTCCTGGCTCCCAGCACCAGCAGCTCCCCATGCAGTGGGAGGTGAGGCTCCAAAGCCAGGTTTGAAATACTGAAGTGGCAGGAGGCTCAGAGGAACACTATGTTGCAGAGGACATGATAACACAGCAGCATTCAAGCCCAAGACTATCACTGGAGGATGACATGGGAGATAAGGAAGTGCAGCATTACAGGGCTGCGTTAGCATGGGAGGAAATCGATTCAGGCAGACAAGCTAAATTTATTTACTTTATTGATTTTAAATTTTACATGAACTGCAATATGAGTAAATCTTTCGTGGTAATTCTAAATCTTGAAACCTATTGTAAATAACTAAAAAAAAAAAAAAAAGTCCAGTGTTTGGAATAACCATTTCTTTGTACTGAAAGAGCATTATTCTTAAAGCCCAGGACAAAATATTTTGTAATGAACACCTTAAATCTACCTTGGCAGTCAGTGTTGATATTTTTGCTAAAATAAGAGCCTGCTTTTGGTGTACCTGGTGATTCAATAAAGCACAGATTATTTAAAAAATTTTTTGAAGGGGTGGAAGGGAAGAAGAAAAATTGTTCCTGTAGTATTAAGTGAATACAGCAACAGGTTTTTGACCTTGTGGTTCACTGCTAAAGCAGTTGAGTTTGAAGCAGCACAGGTAAAGCTTTGTGCACAAAGAGTTGGCTGCAAATGTTGGAAGGACACGTGATGGAGGGTCAGGGCAGTGAATCCCAACACATGGATTGATGCACCAGAACTATGGCCCAGACCTAAAGAGAGAACAGGCAAAGGAGACAAAACAGGTGATCCTTCCCTTATTTATACAAAATTCCAAGCTCAGACACCAGGATGACAGAGGCTGAAGGGAAAGGTTTCATTTTGGAGTTTACTCCCACTCAAAGAAGCAGCTCACACCTGTGCCCACCTCCTCCAGGGAAAGAAATCATAGAACCACAGAATGGTTTGAGTTGGAATGGACCTTAGAGATCACTTAGTTCCATCCCCCTGCCATGGTCAGGGGTGGCACTCAAATTGCTTGGGTCCCCTTTCAATCTTGCCTTGGACACTTCCAGGAATTCAAAAGCATTGTGACACATGCAAAAAAAAATTACCATCTTCTCCAGTTAATTGGAGAAGTCCAAATTAATTGATGAAGAAGGAAAAAGTCTGAAATTCCTGACCTGGGGTGCAAATCTCTTCATGCAGGGAGGCAACAAAGATCCTGACAGGAAAAGGGAATGCCAGACAGTGACGGGTCTGTGTGGGAACAACATCCACAAATCCCCCCAGGAGAGGGGACAGAGGAGAGAGAAAGGAGAGCTGGGAAAAGCAGCCCTACATTCTCAAAATATTCCTCCTTACACCAGCAATGCCAGATACATTTATTTCAGATACATTTACTAAATAAAACCCCAAAACCTCTTTCTTGCTTTCCAGCCAGCTGAGTTGGGAGAGGCAAGCTTGTGGCAGCAATTTTTGCCAGAGGTGCTCAGATTGTACAGCTGTGGGCAATCTGCCAGAGACTTGAGACAGACAAAACTCCCTCACCCCAAAAAATTGTAGAGCATCCTACTAGAAACAGTATAGATGTACATATATTTGTACATCAGATGTACATGACACAACATCCCAGGCAGACAAGGATACCTCTGAACACAGACTACCCCTTTATCTTTTAACAACAGGAAAAAATACAGTGATGTTGACAAAAGCACTCATCTAGTGAAGCTTTTTTTCCCCCTTGGGGCTTTTTTTTCCCCCTCGTTGTTGTTGTTTTCTAAACTAATCCATATTACCTGTGCCTTTTGATTTCATTATGTTAGATGCTATTAATCTGGATATATGATTTCAACAGTGAAGAGATGGAATTTGTCATCAACAAAAGGAAAACATTATTTTTAAAGGAGTGAAAGATTAATGTTCCACCACGGACTACTTAAACCCTCTACAGCAACAGCACTATAATATTAATCCAACTTTGATGGGTTTTGCATAAGGCTCATAATTAAACATTTTCTTTTCAATACTTTATAGAATCCCCATCTGTTTTTAATGGCATCATTTTGATGTTTTTCTTAATAATTCTGGCAGCCTGCTCTTGAAGCTTCAAGCTTTATTTTTTGTTCCTAATGTCTTCTTCCACAGTGGCTGTATTGTGCCAAGGCTGAATGCAGGTTTTGGAAGCCCACGGTTCCGCCGTGTCCCTCCCGCATTCCCAGGCAGCACAAGGCACAGCAGAGCTCTTTGAGCTCTTACAGCAGGCATGGGATACCTGGGAACATAATGGAAATATTTCCACCTTCCAGCCCTTGAATGGGCAGTCAAATTCTCCTTCTGCCACCCCTTGCCTTCCTGCACCAAGGTTTCCCCTCCCGGCAGCGCCAGCTCTGCACACCATTGTACCAGTAAATAAATAAATTAATCAATAGCCAGGCTTATTCCAGGAAACTCAAACAATATTGGATAAATCACAGGGATGCAGATTAGCCACAGCCCTTGGGTTTCCTTCCCACACTGACACCCAGTGAAGGCAAGAAAAGGCACCCCCATCCCCCCATCACCTTTAGGTATTGAAATTGGGAGGGCAAAATCAGCCCAAGGCACAAAACCCAGTGGTGTGAGAGGTTTAAAACATCCATCAAAATTACCTGATGGAAACCTGGAATGTGAAGCTGGCAATGGCTTCTGCAAGAAGCATCTGTTTTCCATGAGAAATATTGGGATTTTATCAAAATAAACAAAATAGAGAATGCTCCTATCCAGCAGTATCTTAGAAAAAAGTCAAGAAGTAAAACCAATTTCCATCTTCGGTATTTTTTAACTAATTCTAAATGCATGTTGAATTTCTGCCCAAAATGTAATGATTTTCCAACAGAACGTCATAAAAATAATATTTTAATTTTTAGCAAAATTTCTGTTTGAGACTTTTTTTTTGCTCTTAGCATCTCTTGCTCTTAGATTACACTACTTTTCTCTCCAATATTTTTCATTCTATTATATTAAATGCATATTTGGTGACCTCCTGTGGTTCCCATGGATTAGAACAGAGGAACAGGATGATTAATGGCTTCAGTTTAAATATTTTATACTCTCTGTAAAAACAGTACAAACTGATGGATGTGTACATTGCTATTTTCACTTCGGTGTCAGGGTCTCCTTGATTACATTTTCCCCTTATTTTTTCCCCCACTACCCAACATCATTAACATCTTTTCCCATGGAAAAGGGACATGAGGGCTCCTTGCTCCCAGGTTTGGCACAGGCAGGACTCCCACACGTGAACAGATACTGCCCTAATCAGGGCTTTCAACCTTGAGGAGCTTTTAAATGCTCTAAGTGTATTATAATGGTCTCCTGGTCTCAGGACAGACAGATGTGAACCACAAAACTGAAATGTTTCATCTTTTGGCGCCTTTCAGTATGTTCCATGCTGTGCTTCAAGTTTGCTGAAGGATCAGAATTACTTCAGTTCTAGGTAATATAAACAGAGTGATCAAAAACATTTAATTATTCAGGGTCAGCAAATCTGGAGAATCTAATAGTAACAGACAGAAATAACCCTTCCAACCACTCTCATTTTCACTAACTATTATAAAATAGAGAACTGTTTAATTACCAGAAAATATCATAGCAGAAAGACTCAGCATCTTCCCAAGAGTCTTTCCCAGTCCACTCAAACGTATTTGGCACTAAGGCATAATTTAATTTTCCATAGATGCAGGCATCCCCTCATACCCACAGACACACAAACAGCTCCACTCCTCATCTCACGCCTCTGCTCAAACGCAGGTGCAGCCCTTCAGAATGCACCATGGAAGGAGACTTTCACACATTATTTCTGTACCTGTCACCCTGCAATGTGATGATGAGGATGATCCAAATGGAAATGACAACAGAACTGGGCTCCCCCCATTATTTCCCCTCTTTAACTTCACGTTATGTACAGGTGTCTGGACAGCACGCTTCACAGCGCTGGGGCACACATTTCCCCACGCTGCTTCTCCTCCCTCCAAGGAAAATCAGGATGGTGCAGAGACCTCTCCCAACACCCTGATCTTTCTCCTGTGGTGTTTTAGTGGCTACAGAGCTTCTAGAAATATATGCTCTTACCCTGAATGGCCTCAGCAACAAAAAACGTGCGACCAGAGGATTCCCAGATTTAATTAGAAAGGAATACAGGGGTTTGGGAAAATGTAATTTCAGCTGGGATTCACACACTGCAATGACCTGGATTACAGCAGTTTGCTGATGACACCCAGTCCTCGTGAAATCACATTAATTACGCTCATTATGTGTAATAAGAATAAAAGTCCCACCAGTTAACACACTTACTGCTCTAAGGGATGGTTTTACTAAGCTGAAAGCAATTATCAGAGCATTCAGTGGAAAAGGGCAAATTAAATTGAAGTATAGGAATGATACTTGGGATCAGTTAACATTTTACAAGATGTTTACAAGGCTTTATTCTGTAATTGAGAAAGTAAGTTGCCACAAAAGTAAAAAATAAAAAAAGAGAAAGCCAAACAAAGAGAAAAACATATAAAACAGTGTCACTTAGAGGGGAAGTGGGAGTTGATATAAATATAACAGAAAAGAGGGAAGCTAAGAGCCATAAATGTTAATTTCAAGCTATAAATTACAGACATTTGCCAGAGGAAAATAATGACACAAGAAAAACTCAAGTTCAGTAGGAACAAAAGTTATCTGAATTATGATATTATGACTAATTGTCAAAAATAAGGTACAAAAGCGAGAAGTGCTCAAACAGATTCTTCTGCAAAATATTTGGGGGAAAATGTCATAGCACAAGCACACTCAACAGTGACCTAATCTCAAAATAACACAGAAGGGAATTGAATTTCAGCTAGGAAAGTCAGACTATTTTTTTTGTATTAACTTATAAAAAAAAATTGGCATGCAAGGGTTTTACAGCAGCTGAAGGAGACATCCCCTGACCTGTGACTGTGGATTTGTAAGAAGTGCCACTTTCAGAGGACTGAAGGAACCCCAGCCTTGCTTTGAGATGAGGCAGAGGGAGCAGCCAGGTAGAGTCAAATTGAATCACTACCACAGCAGGCGAATTATATTGATGTTATTTCCTTAACAAGGTTTTCTTCCTTAGAAATTAATGCACTTAGAGTTAATGCTAATTAATATGCATGTACACATAATAGGTCTCTATCAAAGTAAATAGGATTTTTTAGTTTTAATTTATCTGGCAAAGGTAGTTCTGGTCACTTAATATTCTTAAACTATTCAAAATATTTGGCTGGATAATATTATTAATTTATATTACAGTATAAATCCTTGGATGATATTTCAAAGACTGAAATATGGCAAAGACTACTAGTAAATGAATATATTTTCTCTGATAACAGAATGAAACAGAATGACACTAACACACAACTAACAGACAAATTTAAATCTGCAGCTGCAAAAAGAAATCATTATCAAGCAACTATAATTTCCCAGGATTCACACAAGAGTGGCTTTCTGACACTACCACGATCACAGTTTTTAATTAAAGACAAGGAAGAGACACCTGATAAATATTCAGAAGATGCAAAAATTGAGGAGCTGTGAGTAGGGAAAACACCAAGACAGCAGAGGGATCAGACTGCCCTAAAAAAATGGGCAGCTGGGACACAGCTGGGATGCCACTGTGGTGGTACCAAAGAAAGTATTCCTGGAAAACTGCCATGAAGTCTGGCACCTCCGCTTCGAGAAAGTGTGAAATGTTAGAGAGGATTCAAAAGAGGAGAGGAGCAATAAAAATCCAAAAGCCTTTTTACCAAAAAGTGAGGGGAAGAGCCTCTTGTTGGGGGAGTAAGGGGAAGGAAGATTCCAGTGGCCTGACCATGGAAATCTCTGGAGCTGAATAAATGGATGCACAGTGAGAGCAGTGGCTGGGAGCTGGAAACACTGCAATGAGGAATACAACTAAAGATAATTTTAGGAAAGTTCCCCCAACGCTGTGCTCACTCAGCACCTGGATTCACTGCATCCCTGAGAAGTGCTCTGGTTCAAGCAGGTATTAATGCAAGGAAACACTGCCTGCAGGAAACAGAATGCCAGGCTGGAAAAGCACTGGTCCCTTCCAACACCAGGATGGATGTGACCTCAGGATTGTTATCTGGGGTCTTACTAAAAGAAACCAGAGGAAGAAGACAGCATTATTAGCAAGCGATTATATAAATCTGTCTGATAATGGAACCAGCTTTCTTTGTCTGATTAAGATCTGGAACTCTGGCTGTGATTTATCATTTTTATACTATTCTCTTCCCCCAGGCTCCAGGTCACAGTGGTGGCATTGCCAAAATTTATAGCTCAGGCTGCTCAGCAGAGATGTAGAGCCTTCCTGACATTTTCTTATTTGGAGCACCTGGCTCTCCTTGTTTTTGCTCTGCTGTCTGCAGTGGTGAGGATTGCTTGCCATTCTCCCATATGAGCATTTTGTAAATAAGCTGAATAAGAAAAAAAAAAGAATTTGCAAGGTTTTTATTTTCCCATTAATCTGTAATACACTGTGGACAGGAATTGGCAGCTCTTGTGTGAAACACTCTGCTCTGATTACCAGATTCCTGACCGAGGATAAAACTCCTCCTTGTCCAGCTTCTGTATGTACATCCTCTCCAGAAACCCTTACAGGCAGGCAAGGAATTCATCCTTCCAGCCACAGCCCTGTAATTCCCTGTGAGCCACTTAAACTGCATTTAATTTTATCAGTTTTATGGTGAAGGAGTTAAATCTCAACAAGACTCATGGGCAGGGCTACTCTCACCCCCTGTGAGCAAGACAGCTGCTGACCTCCACCATCCAAACTCACTTAGGAAGAAATACAGCTTACAGGGGTTATTTTGGGTTAGGGGTGTTTTGTTGCTGTTACAAATGTATGCTGGATTTCAATTGTTTGCCTTCTTATTTGGGAATGGTGCTGGCTCTCTCGTTCCACCTCATCTGTGCCACCACAAAGGCTGGAAACATCTTCTATGTTTTTGGTTGGGTTTTTTTTAAACAGAAGACAACATTGTCACTTACAGTACTGAAGGAAATGGGGCTTTGAGAAAACCCCCAAATATGGCCAGGTTCCTGGTCAAGGTGCTGCTGGAGGACCTGCTCACTCCCCAAGGCACTGAGGTTTTCAGATTTGCCCTGGCATGGTGCATCACTGAGAATTACTCATCACCTTCCAGCAGGACAGTCCCTGATGTGATAGAATTCATGACATGAACCAAGAGAAGGAAAGAACAGAAGCCTTGTCTTCTCCTCCCAGACAAGGAGTGGAGATGAAGAAACTTCCAGGGCAACTCTCAAGAAAAGACCCTGTAATGCCACCATCACCCAAAAGCTATTTTCCTAATTCCAGGGTAAGAGGCAGAAGAACACATCTGGCACTGTTTTTTCTAAACCATCAATCCCTGCCTACACCAAAACAGTCCTTCCTCAGAGAAAAAAAAAAATTTCCCTCTCCTCTCATACCCAAGGGTGGTTGGTCCTGCTTCTCTTGAGGGATCAAGCTCTGAACTGGCTGGGAGCAACTCTTGCATTAATGAAAAAGAGAGCATTTTTTCAGAGTATAATTAGAGTTACCCAGAAAAATTATCTGCACCCATAGCTGTAAATTGTTTTGGAAGAGGTTTTGGTATAAAACATTTAGTCTGGTTATAAATTCAATTTATAATCCAGGCATCAGCAGCAGACAGCCATCACTGGGTGCTGTTGAAAAAAATATCCTTTTAGATATTTCTCATGTCTTAAGCAGCTTGTTTCTCTGCACCAGGCACACAGGGAAAGGCCATCCCCAGACTTCAGGGAGGATTAGACTCAGGTCTAAGGCCTCAGCTTCGCAAAGCACTTAAGCACCTGCTTAACTTTAAGCACATGCCTAAGTCTACCCATCTTTTTTTTTTTCCTTCGAGAAAAGTCCTGAAAGTACACAATTAACCATGAACAGGTGCTTAAGTCCTATTAAAGTCAACAGTGCTTTCAAATGTCAACGGAATTTAAAAACATGCTTAAGTGTATCGTTGAATAGGAGTCCTAATGCAGGAAGAAAGGGGGGGTTTTGTCATCATCCTGGCAAAAGCCATAAGAACACACTTGCAATTCAGAGGATTTTCTTTGTCTGTGGCACTCTGCCTACTCTGTTACTAAAGAATTTGTAAAGAATGTTCCTGCATTACTCAACCCCTCTCACATTTATTGACCATATTTCCCATATTAATAATCCTCAGTGTAACTATACCCACCCCCCCCCAACCCTCACTCCCTGCCACTCCAAAAATCTCAAACATTTGTTTAGTATCACAATGTGCCAGGCTGGAAGGAGGGGACAGGGAAGAACTGGGATTAAAAGGAGGCAAGCAAGGTATGGTCAGCTCTTAGAGTTGTACCCAAAGACGAGTTTCAGGGAGATTTGGGAAGTGCATCCTACCCTAACCCAGACTTGTCCTTTTCCCTTGTCACAGCACAAGCTGAACTTGGAGAAATCAGTAAACTTTGATTACTGTTGTTTTTATTTGCATCCTTACCGGCACCTCTTTGTTCAGACTAACACACCTTCTTTATGCAGCTGTCAAACCATTCCCAAAGGTGCACACGTGGCCCCAGGGTGCTGCACCAGCTGAGGCTGAGCTCCAGCACCGTGCCCTGTTTTAAATCAGCCTCTCTGGCTTGCAGTCAAGCAGAGTGTTACTTTCAGAAACTGCGCTGCTTCTTTTTAACATGGTTTCACTTTGGCTCCAGCTCCACAATTAAGCAGAGAAACCCTCACTGATGCTGCAGAACTTTGTGTCACAGGAAGCATTCCCAAAAGACATTTCCTTGGAGAGAACATTGATCTTCTCTCCAGCCTCATATATTGCCCCCTCAGAAGCTACTGTGTGGTTAAGAGGAAGACTACCTTCAGTTCTCTTCAGTGCTTACATATGGAGATAAGCAGAATACTTGAGAAAACAGTGCTTTTTATATTACTGCCAGTAACATGCCATATAAAAAGATATTAAAACAAATTCTGACCAACTGGTGGTAGATACAGTAACAGATTATAATGTACCCATTGTAAAGAATTCCCAGTGGAGACTCTGGAAATCTTACAATGATTGAGTCGCGCTGGGCTGGAGATGCATTGAAAAACTTCCAAATGGTAAAATATTAGAAATACTATTTTGAAATATTTACCAGTTAAACACTAAAGTACTGTTACTGGCTGACCTTTTCACAGCAGTCGTTTCTGTTGTACTTTTGTAAAAGCAGCCAAAAGTTTAAGGGAAAAAAAAAAGGGGGGGGAAAAAGCTTATTTTCAGTCTAGCTACCACCCCTGACCTGTGCAATAACATCATAATGGAAGAATAATCATTGTAAACAATGCCCATGGGAGCCTGCTGGCTACAGCAAGGGACGAGAGCAGCCAACTTCACTGCTTTTCTTTACTACATCATTGCATTTTTGTCTGCGTATGGATAAGAAGAAGGTTCCACTCAATGCCAGTTGATGGAAAGTGCTAATTGTTGACACATTAGCTAATTGTTATGATTGCTTCTTAACAGTTTGTGTCTAGGAGTCCAGATTTCATCCACCAAAGTGTGAAGATTCTTTATAGCAACAAGTGCTGTGAAAACATTCACACAATGAGGTCCTAATCTTGTGGATCTCTCAAGCAAGTGACAGCCTGGCAAATGCGCTGTCAAAGTGCAGACACTCAGGAAAAAAAAAAATAGGAAGAAAAACTAACTCCCCTCGTCCACCCCATATTTCAGACACATGTCATCTGTTGTTATCATTAATGATCTGTTTTTACAAATAGAGTACCACTATGGAAAACTGAGAGCAGGCCAATCAAAATAAACCCAGCAAAACCCATAATTGTCTACTGACAATCTGGGCTGCTCGGGATGTAAGATAATGTGGGTGTATTTAATGCAGAAACACATTATGTGCCACACTTTGAGACTGCCCTGTTAACTCCAGACCTTGATACAACACAGGAAGGCTGGGAGCAACCTTCTAATGGCAGATGTGCTCTCCTGAACCCTACCTAAGCTCAGGTGCTAAGAAAATACATAGATGGAAATCCTGGCACCATAAAAGTCCATGACTAAACTCCTGTGATTTAAATGGAAACAAGATTTTTACCAATTACATTGTTTGGGGATTTTAAAAAACAGAGAAGCAAATGTCTAGTTCTATTTCAAATGTCTAGTTCTGAGCAAACATGGCTTTCCTGGCTCAAGCAGGGTATTCTCCCACTCCTACACCAGCAAAGGTGAGAGAACATGTTCCTCCTGTTTTTACCAGGGTCTCACCCCATGGCTTTATTTTAGGATAAAGACCCTGCTGCACCAGTGTCTGCAGGTAAATAGTGAAAAGGCTGCCTTTTTCTGTGTCTGGAAGGCTCGTGGTCCTTTGCACAGTTTCTGCTCTGCGTTTTGCTGCTGGTTTCCAGCATGTTTCACTCAGACCCCAGCACGCTCCCTTGTGCTCACCCTCTGCCCTTATCCATCAGTCCTTCTTATCCAGAAGTTCCTACCAAACTTACTTAAATTACATGCAACAGGAGCAGAAAAATCCCTTCCACCTCACACTTCATCAAAATTTTGTAGACACAAGAGGAATTCTTGATGCAGAAGCTTTTTTGAGCAGGCTAAGAAATAAATCGAGTGGCGGGCCCAGGTGCACTCAAACTGCAGATGGAGCAGGAGGACAAACTGAAACCTGAAGATGACACCTCATCTAACTGGAGGACTCTTCAGATGGCACCTTAATATCACATCAGACTGAACAGTGGCCAAAATCCACTCAGCAGGTGTCCAAAGATCTTGAAGGCACAAGCCTGGGTTTTGTCTCATCTTTACAGCCTTTCACTATATTCCAGCATTAAATACGCAATATCCCTGAACAAGAGAGCAAGAAACTCTCTTCTGTCTCCCTGAGCCTCTTGAACTTTTGGGGCTGGCAAGGAGAGAGCACGCAGGGCCACTTGTCTGCTTCCTCCATCCCTGGGGCACGGCAGCAGGAAGCAAGCTGGGAGCAGATTACGCTTGGCCCGACTTTTCCCACTGGTTGGCGAGAGCCGCGGAGCAAGAATGGGGGCAGATGCACATTGCTGATAAAAGCCTCCAGCAAATTCCCATCCTCTCCTTGCAAGGAGGGAGGAGGAAGTTGCAGGGTGATTGTGACTCCCGGCCGCCCCGAGAGATAGCAGAGAACGGGAATACTCGAGCTGGGATTGCTGCTGCTTGTCGGGCTGCAATCCCGTCCCATATTTAAATGGCATTCTTCTTCTGCATCGAGCAGCCCAGCCATTCCACACCAAAACTGGGTGAGCCTGCTCAGCAAAAGCTATAAACACTGAATGTTGCAACACTGAAATTTATTCTATAAAATTACAATGACACATTTTTATTGATAATGGGAGAAGCAAGAAGTTTTTAAAGAATTGAGTTGTGTGGAACCGAACCAGAAAATTAACTTGATCTAAATAATTTTAACAGTTCTAATGAGAAACATAGATGAGGCTTTCCAGTTACTCATAAGAAAACACAGTTTAGTATAAGAATCTGTGAGTTCTTACTACTTTTCATAATCTTTGTATTGCAGGCAAGCTGGAAGATTTTGGATTCCCGTAGTGCATTTCCTAAAGATGGCTCTCATTTTTAAACATATAAAAGAGAAAAAAGTTAATTAAAAAAAATACCAAAACTGAAAAGTGATGTTGGCTACAGAAAAAGACAACTGGGAAATGGCTCATTCAAAAACTGAAGGGGTTTCTGTGTGTTGCAGTGCAAAAAGACCCATGAGCCACAGCCAGCCATGGACATACCCTGCAGAGGTGGAGAAACCACCCTGATGTTCACATGCAAAAACCAGACTTCCACTTAAATGTGAGGAAACCATGTACCTTTGCATGATGGCTTTTTTGCAAACAAACAAACAAAAAAACTGCTTAAAAAGAGGAGAAATGGACCCATCACAGGTCTAGCTGGTTGTAGCTGCCCTTCCACCCTCAGCACACTGTACAGTGAAGCATCTCCCTGTGCACTGCAGTGCCCCATCCCAAGGCTGCTGCTATCCCACAAATGGCAGGGCAGTCCAAGGACAACCTGTCAATCTGCTGTTTGGATTTCCTGACTTTTGTTAGCTTAGCCATAGCTTTAACATGACTAAAATATAGACTTCTCTATGTTCATCTGGACTGTCCTGTGGATGCCAGACACAGCTCTGGTTCAAATGCTAAGGAAAACATCCTAGTGAGACCTCTCCTCCATGGGAGGATTGACTCATGCAATGGCCACAGCACTCTCTGAGTTGGGAACAGCAAACAAGGTGAATGAGGTAAGGGAGGTCATTCCTCATAGCAATGGTCTCAGGAGAATGGGAGAATCCAAAAATAAGACATTTATTGACTGGATGCCCTTGAGCTGGCAACCAAGCTGGAGTGGTAACAGAGCCAGCAGTGGACATTGGGCTGGGCTTGCTGCTGCCAAACAATCCCAGTAACCAGCAAGAGTTAGCAGGAGAGAGACTGTGTGATTTAATAGATTAATAAATAGGCCAGGAGCCAGTCACTCCCAGGTTTTAATCCTGGCTATGACATCAGCTGGAGTTGGAACCCATGATGTGAAATTTGCACTTTTAAGCAGGGATGGATGTAAGGATGCATAACTGGAAGGTGAAGCTGCCATTGCTCTACACCTGCTTCCATTCCCTGCCATGAGCATCACCACCAACCACAGCACACATGACACAACCCTCAAGCTCCTCACCCACTGCTGGACCTGAGGAGCAAGTCTGAATTTCAGGCTTATTCTGCAACCAGTGCATCTGTGTCCTGATGGGGAAAACTTGGCTCTGAGAATTTTAAGTGGCTTAAGCTCTATTGAGCTTAAGGGAGTTATTTCAATCTTACAGCCTGGCAAGCCAGGTTTGCTACCCTTGCTTCTTTTAAATCCTGCTTTTAAAAGGCTTACTCCTGACATTTACAGGAGAATCCTTCCTACAGCCCTGGCCCATGGGACTGGCAGGCCTGGGTGAAGCTCTTTAGTTGTACAGATCTAGATGTTGCTGTAAGGTGCCAGCTGACAGCATAGCTACTCTATAAAAGTCTTTATTGGCAACTTGCTGAAGGCTGATGATGTCTGCAAGTTGTATTTCTGACAGAACAAAGTTTTCTGGACTCTGATGTTGCTGAAATAAAGGACTGTGGGGGCTTTTGTTTTCAATTTCCTGGGTGAAAAACAGGTTACAAAAGTGTTTAAGAGAGGAAAATCTTAGTTTAAAAGTCATTAAAAAAATAAAATATTTGTATTATGTTTTGTATCATGAGAGATTATCATGATTTGTATCATGATAATCTCAGTTTTCATTTACTGGTTTGATAGGTACAGAAGTTCTGGCAGGGGTGTGATTTGAAGGTGACAGTGTCCATTTAATTCAAGCTCAGCTCCTCCTCTCTTGCTGGACCTGCCTGGCTTTTGTGTGTTCAGCAGAGTAAGAGCCAATTGATTTTAGTTTATAATGATCCTGCAACCTTGGAGGTGCATTGAAAGGGAAAAAACTCCAGCACCCTCTGCTGTCTGCACACATCCTACGCCAGGATCCACCACCCCCGAGTCTGGACGTTTACAACAACCACACCAGCCTCTCACAGGCTGCAGAAATGCCCTGGGAGAGACTCTTAGAGGACTCAGATGTCCAGTTTGAGGGGAAATCCCATCCTACAAGCTGTCTGTCAAGCACAAAGGAAATCTGAACCATCTGCTCAGAGGTGGGCATGCTCATAGACACCTACAGCAGACAAATCCCAGTCTGTGAACTGGAAGGAGTGGAAAGCTTTGGCACGAGGACACATCACAGCAGATGGTCTTGTCAGATGTTTTGCCCATGTACATGCTGGTTCAATTTGGTAGAACAAAGTGAGAGAATTGCTTGGGTTGCAGGGAACAAGTTCTGCTCCCTGGCAGCCGGAGAAAAGTATGAAACTCCAAGGAATAACATGACCAGGAGGAGCCAGAAGGGCAGGAAGCTGCCACACTGGAGAAGCACCTATTTGCTGTTAAACCTGGGATCCAAAAGGCTTTCTCCCACCTAGATCACTCCCACTAGCCTAATTTCAGCAGCTATACTTTTGTTGTAATAAACCACCTATCTCCTGCCACCAGCACCTGGGAAGGAACAAGACCTGCCAAAATTACATTTTAAAGTAGCATTCAGTACCTTTAATATCTATAAAAGTTACAGGTACCTGGCTGACTCTGAAAGTCCATGCTCAAGAGATTCTCATAGAAAACTTGGATGAATTAATGCCTTCCCTCAGAAGGCAGAAGAAGCAGATTCCTTTCCAAAATCCATGTTTGTATCAGTGAGAAGAATCAGGCACTCTCACCCAGCATCAGTTTTGATTGTTGAAGAGATACAACACAGACTTCTTCCTGTGATGTCTCTTGGAGATGGGAGTGAGTGCACTTCTCCATCATCCCTGATGAGTTTTTGTTTTCTTTAAAACTATACAGCTCTCCAAAGGAAACACACAAATGCTCTTAAATGTCATCTTTCAGAAAATCAGACCATCCATTTGCACTACTGAAGCACAGGTGAAATAAAAGCTAAAGAAAATTTGCTCCTTTAAGTGAACCGAACTAACACCTTTGTTTAGTCCATGCATGCCAGCAGCAGTTTTATTTCAAAAAGCAGTATTTCAGGCAGCTCGAGCTGCCATGATTCACCACGGTGAATGATTTTGCCTTTCATGGCAAACCGGGAAGTGGCGTGAATGGCTTATTTTCCTGCTCCGATAAGCTCCAGCTCATCATTTTGCATATTTGTCTTTGTTTCTTATTTGCCTCGGACATAAAAATAATCTGAAGAATCAAAGGAAAAGACCTGAACAGGAACGATGATCTCAAAACTTATTTAGCCATCTGCATCTGTGTGGGAGCAGTCACTTCCTGCCAGTCACCTGTCTGCTTTATTTTTTCACGTCCAAGGACGTTTCTGCAAGATAGAGTTTTATCTTTCTGACTATTACTCAAAAATAGCAGAACTGAAATGCCAAATAAAATTGGAAAGCTCTGTTTTGGACCAATTCCCACCTCACTTTCTGGTTCAAAACAGAAGTGTGAAGTAAAAGAGACATCACTTTTTCCAGCAGAGTGAACATCGGTGCATCTCAACACTCAGACAGCACATCTGGGGTTTGACCCATCTCATTTTTTATGTGACCTGAGCAGGCTGCCAGCAAGGCTGTCTGTGAGCACCCAGAACCTGGAGGTGAGCTTCATCTTCAGCTGACATTGAACACCCCTCCACATGGGCAACATTTCTGCAAAGCTCCTGGGCCATTCCTCAAAAGTTTTTTTTTCCACAGCCCACATATCCACAAAGTTCACACGTGGTGACAACCACACATTATCATGAACGTGCTCCAAGTGCTCTCTGTCTTCTACACACACCAAGAGGTTTTCAGCTCTACCTGAAAGAAACAATGATTTTCCTGCACGTACCTACACAGTTCCTGAGCTACTTTCTGGAATGGTTTCCCTTCTGTACCAGCTGCAGAAGGATTTCCTGGAGTAAGCCACTAACCAGGGCTGCATGAGACTGCTCAGCTGCCTTTTTCCAGGAGGTCCATTGGGACAGAGGCATGGTTTTATTGCTACAGTTTATTACCAAAGTCAACAGCAAGGGTCAGCAAGCCCAAGGCTTGCACTGCCTGGGAAAGGGCCTGCAATGCACCCTCAAAGTGTGCTGCTGCCCAGTCCTGGGAGATGCAGGGTGTCCTTTTTACACCCCTCACTCTTCTGAATTCCTCTGCAGACCAGCTGTTCACTTAGGAAATGTTGATCCTTTCTTTTGCACCCGTTTTGTTAGCATTTCCCACCCATACTTGACCAAAAGACAGGTGTTTGCAAGATTCAAGATGACCCCACTGCCAAGTGAACACCACAAGGTGAGGATGAAGAACATGTTTGGGGACCTCCCAAACAGTCTCCCCAAATGGCTGCTGCAGACAAATTTCGTGCCTTCGTTGTGCCGTGTCCCAGAACCGAGCGTCCTCCTGCTTAACCCGAGCCCAGCTGCTGCAGCTTTCAAAGAGGAAAATTACTACAGCTCAGCCTTTTCCAACTGGAAATGATTATGCTTTTGTTGCTACCGAGGGTGCTCCTTGGCAGGCAGCCCAGGCACCACAGGTAATGGCCGCAACAGGAGGTGCCGCGGAGACATTGGCATTTCGTGGCAGGGGAGAAAAGGGGGAGGACACACTATCAGAGAGCCCCACACAAACAGCTCAGGGTAAACCCATTTGTCAGAGTGGCAAGTGACCTTTTCCGTTCACCTGTGATTAAGGAACCAGATTTCTTCATTAAGGCAAATAAACCAAATTAAGACGGCTGGGTGCAGGGGATTCAAGCAGCTTTTGCCATCCCAATCCTTGAACCCATCTTATTAGAGCAGCCTGGGAAGTGGAAGGAGTAACTCAGGGCAGGTCAGGGCAAAGCAGTGCTAAATCTGTGTCTCTCGACCCGTTGTTAATCATCTATTCTCTTTCTATAAATGAATTTGGAATGTGGAGCAAATCATACTAAAAGATTTCTCCTCCTTGCTGAATACTTCAGGAGCTTTAAGGAATTCAGCTCAGGAGCAATGCTTCATTCAGGGCTGTTGATTAGTTCCACCGTGGAGTGCACTAGACAAGACAATAAGTAGACGACAGACACAGTGATTCATAGATTACTCTGCTGAGAGTTGCAGGTGTTTTGGGATCGAATGAAAGGAAAGGAGGTTGGGTCAGTTCTCAAACCCCCTTCCTGTTAAAGGATTAGCATGGGTAACCCAAAGTTATTGAAATCACTCTCATAAATGTAGAAGTTCAAGTTTTTGCTCGAAGTTTCCTTCCCCCACTCGCTCTTCCTAGCAGAAACAGCAAATGGAGTTTAGAGTTAAAAGCAGTGCCAAACTGAAAGCAAAGAAAGGAGCCAGATCCTCACCTGGTATAAACAGGAAGAGTTTACAGAAAACTTTGTGTAGGAGTCCAAATAATGGATGTAGCCAAGGCCCTGAAACTTTTCTCACTTCCCAACAATATAATGAAACGTGTGCAGTTACTTAAGATACAGGTATAGGACTACACAACCCTTTTCCTTTATCTATATGAAGTATAAAGACCACAGGGCAAAAAGGAGAGGAGTTGGAGAAAAGGAGAGAAAATCCTGCACCTTGCTGAAGCCAGCAGAGGAGACTTCCTGCCTTAGCCTGGGGAGAACAGGAGCACAGGGGAGGTACCAGCCTCAGCACAGGGACACAGGAATAGTGCCAAAGTCCCCTCAGTGGCACATCAGCAGGGAGACAAGGCAGAGGGTTTTACTCTCCAGTAGTGCAAAAGGGAGGGAGCCAGGAGGGAAGAACTCATTTAACCATGTGCCCTGCTTAGCTAAAGCAAAGAGCTGGTGCTGCTGCAAGCACTCAGCCACCCACATCCAGGGAAATCAATTGCCACCTTCTCCTAAGATAAACTAAAATCCACCGTTTCTCCACTCTTCCACACGATCAGCATTGCCACTTCCCCCCACACCCCTCTGCCAAGCCTTGCAGAACCCTGCACTGACGTACACAGGCCCTCGAGGAACCAGTCACCAACACACTTTTGAATCTGAGGCTTCAAATGGGAATGCAAATCCCACATTTCATGCATCATGGGGTGTTTTACGCTTTGGCAAGGAATGAAAGTCACCTAAGAAGCAATTGCCATAACAGGGTGAGGAGCACAATGGAAAGACATTTACAGGGCTAAACATATTATTGATGTGTCAGATTTGACAGAGTTTTGGGACAGCAAGACACACAGTTCACATGTCAAGAACATGTTTTCAACCAGAAGCACACTACTCTGCTGTGCTACAAACACTGCCTAAAATAGCCATTAGGAAGTGTTATGAATTAAAAAGCAAATTGTATTTGGTGTATATTAAGAGCAAGGCATTGTGTTCCTCTGGGATTTTGAGACTTGAGGAGATTCCAGGTACATAAAACAAAAAGAAAAAAACAAACTCCATGATTTTTTGTCAAAAAAAGATACACTAAACGGAGAAGATAAGTGATATCGTGTGGTTAAATGATCCTTTCTGTGTTTTTCACTTTTAGAAATGCATACAAACCAAACTCCTTTTTATCTTAGTTATTTGTGAGGAATATTAATTTTTAAAATCCACCTTCCAGTCTTAAGACATGCTGTATGGCAGCATTCATGTTGACTGCCACAGTTTTTCTAGTTATCTTTTACTTGCAAGTAAAGCTGTCTGTCTCCCTCTGTTCTTCTTTCTTTCTGACCTGCAACCATGACAGTAGATTTTGGCTGATAAGAGCAGGTCCCAGTGAACATCCCTGCAAGTGATGGCAGCAGCTCCCTACTGCTGTCCATGCCCCCCTTCCCACCCCAAATTAACTCAGGGCTGAGCTCAGGTGAACAATTCTCCACCTGCATTTCTTGCAGCCTGGTGGGCAAAATCTGCCAGGTGATAGAGGGCAAGCAAAGTCCAGGAGATTCTGGAAGGAGACCAAAGCTGAAGTAGATGCTCCATCACCAGCCAAGGCCAAGCTTGGCTCAGTGCCCACAGCTGCTCCCCAGCCAGAGCCACTGGGCAGCTCTTCCATGCTGGATGGGAAGAACAACATCCATTTAGCAACTGGCATCAGTTTTTTCACTCAGCCTGGAGGGAAAATTCACGCCTGCAAACAGCAGCTGGGAAGAGCCAGGTGGGAAGGTCTGAGCTGCACCATCCACACCAAGGACACGCTCCAGGCTGGGAAAGGACAGCGCTCCTGGAGCGGGCAGAGGCAGGGTGAGAACTTGTCCACATGTGTTTTACCCCAAAGTCCAGCATAACAGCATTTCAGTGGAGGGTTAAATAAAGTAGGAAAATAATCCATAAAGCACGCTTTGATGTCTTTTGGGACAGAAGGCTCTGTACTGTGCACAGCAGGGTGAGCTACTATCGCTGAAAAGAAAAGCTTCAAAATACTGAAATGTGCATGATCACTCAGTACCAAAGTTACTCCATGATGAGCCAGGATACAAATTATTTGCTAAACAGAAGATCTGTACACAACCCAAATATGCCAGGCAGGAGGCTGACACCTGATCCTGAGTAGGCATGGTGTGGAAAACCAGCCCCTGGGAGCACCCCTTCAGACCCCAGCGTCCTCAGCTGCCAAAGCCTAAAACACACTTGTTTGTAGTTTGTAATGTCCCATTAAATTGAAATCTTTCATTGCCTGGCTGGGAAAGATAATAGAAAGCAACATTTCAAGGTGATCTACCCTTCCAAACATAATCTTTAGCAAATTAATAATTAACCAACTATTTATTGGTCAGCTGATGCTGCCCCAGATACGAAGTTTCAGGCAATGCACCCGTGAGATCTCACATGGCCGTACTTCTCTTAATTAAGCACAACTGGAAGGATATTTCAGTTAACCCAATTAATTTGGAGAACCTTGGGGTAGGAGCAGCAGGAGTGCAGCGATGCAGCTCTGCATCCCAACTCATCCCTGCAGGCTTTTCCTCCTGCTTTCCACCATCCCCAGCTGACCTTGTCAGGGAGCCACTGGTCACACCTTCAGAAAAAGCCGTGCACAGGCTCTGCTCTGACTCAGGGACCATCTCCCTCTGCATTTGGCCCATGCTTGGGCACCTCCACATGGGATCGGGCATCCTTTCTCCCAGGTACTCCCCAGCCTGCCAACTGCTAAATTTCCAGCGTGCCTGCAGCCCCCTTGTGGAACGAGACCGAAAAGAGGCATTGTTTAAATTTAAGAGCACAGAGTTATTTTTAGCTGCTGCGGGGCTGATCCCGCAGGTGCCACAGGCTCCTGGGGCAGGAGAAGCTCCTGCGTGCCTCGGGATGCACTGGAGCCTGATGGAAGACCTAGCTCCATATCATATTTAAGCAGCAGCAAATGTTTGTATGTTTTCTCTACAATCCCTAAGCATGGGCTTCTGGTTGGGTCTTTCGTTTTGGTTCAACCCCAAATTGGGGATTTTGCCTCAAGCCCTGTTTCCAGCCCTCCATTCCAATTCTCTGCTCACTGCAGGACCAGAAACACTTCCAAGTCTGTGTTGCTGCTTCAGGCTGTCCAAGCACCCTTCTCCCTTCCACTCCTTCCCTGATAAAACTAATTTGCAAGAGATACCAAGTCCCTTTTAATTTCACTTTCAGTGAAAACATCTCGAGGAGTACTTCTCGAGGAGTCACACCCTAAAAATCCCAAGTGGGATGCAGGAGGCAGCCAATGGTCCAGGAGCAGAGCCATGGGCTCAGAGGCACCCAGGGAGAGAAGCACAATTAACATGCAGTGCTTCCCCAACAGAGCACATCAGGGAGAAAGTGGGTGAAAAAAAAAAAAAACACTATGGTGTTTCTAATAAACTAAGAAACTTTTTTGACTTTCATGATGTACATGTGGCCGTTAATTTCCATGTCATGTTATGATTTTTGGCTGAGCCAACAGTATGTATGCATGGATGGGAGCAAGCAAAACAAATGCATTTTGTATTCAAATTTATACAACTCCATACATTTTTATGCTGTTTATTTGAAAATTAATTTTGGTTTAGGCCTTAGAGACAGCAAATGTTGTCAAGATTTGAGGGCTACCTGAAAAGCCTTGGGGACAGCATTACCCTTATGCATAAGAAACAGCAAAATAAAATAAAAATAAATGAATTTCCAAATACGTCATGGCTAATCCCTTGAGCTGACCTACAAATGAATTATAGAGGGTTTGCTACAGGACTGAGTAGATCTTGTGATTTCACTGAGAGATTTATCTTATTTTCCAACTTATTTTCATATCTTATTTCCTTTTCTTTTAGAATTAGACTGTAAATAAAAGAGCTAAGACTGAATGAAGCTCCCTTTCACTGCACTCATATTGGATTGATAAATTAAAACGGTGAGATGAGTTTTGTATGACCCATCCTCGAGGATTTGGGAAATTTAGCCGATGCAAAACAAGGCATTAATTTGGAGAGGCCTAGCTACTTACAATGCTTAGTATTCTGACAATGATGAATGGCATCATTCCAAGCAAATGGTAATTTCACTTTTTGTGACAGTACTTTAGAGCAAAACCGACTTTCTTCACACAAAGAATTTGCAATCCTATTGAACAGAGGCTGTACCTGAATATCAGAAATCCTTCATTGTTTAAGTATCATCTGATATTCTTGATTGGCTCCAGACTGAAGGTTGCAGTTGAATTAGGGAGAACGGAGGTTAAGTCCTAACCTTGAAAGATTTAGCAGCCATTGAAACACTGCCTTTGGGCACTTATTGGCCTGTATTTATCAAAAAACTTTTCAATTCAATGAGGGGAGGGAGAAAACACAAAACTTGTCACATTCATCAAGTGAAGCCACTGGAAAGACATCTACAGAAGAACACCCAAAAAGCATAATCTTTCAGAAGAGCTGATAGAAATGGTAATTGGATGGGATGAAGAATAATACTTCTAAAGCAAGGGTATAGAGAATATAGCTAAAAAATCAAGGTCAGGAGAAGAGAATGTATCCTTTTCAACTTAATAAAACTTACATTTGCCTTTTGTATTGTGGAAAATATTCCAGGTACCATTTCTAATTTATTTCTGCACAAATACTTCTGAGTGAAAACAGGATTACAGACAAACTGGCAGCATGTTTTCTTTTAGCTTACGTGCAGCAAACATAAAAGCATTGTTAGTAGATACAATTAGAAAAAAAAAAAGGAGCAACACAAAACAAACTCCAGGACTTCCCTATTATTTAGAAATGTGGCTCAGCCTTCAGAAACACACAGAGCATCTTTAAAAAAAGCTTCTCCCTAAGGCACTCGAAAGCCACCTTCTATGATTGGCAAAGAGCACTGACATTGTCTCCAGAACAGGGAACAGAAATGATGAATCATAAAAACTTGATTGCACTTCTTCCTGCCTCCTCACTAACAAGCTAATCAGAGACCACAACAAGTGTCATGTGTAAACGGATGAGTTGTCCAGGGATGCTATATTGTCCCATTTTTATCTTGCACAAACACCTCTGGCCTGAACTTTGAGGGCTTTTGGCAGATTTCTCAGGTTTTGTATCAGGGGTCCTATCCAGCTGGCGAAGGAGGGGAAATACTGAAGTGCTGTGTTGCTCTGCTCGCCGGGGTTGCACGGATGCAGGTGTCTCCTTACTGACAAAGACATCAGCTAAGGCAAAAAAAATCTGCAAAAGGTCAGTATCTGCACACACTAAGCCTCCAGCCAGCTCCCTAAACAGTTAACAACAAACAGCACCTACTACCAAAACATCCCCATAAATAATCCCTGTAATGAAAGTAGAGATGAAAGCATTTGTTAATTTCCCATAGTCCAGGGAATTTGGCTATTGATGCCTATTAATCCAAGAAACATAGCATTATATTTGTCAAGAGCATCTCCAGCTGTAGGGCTGGAGGAATAACCTGTGATTTGTGATGTCAACATTTTCTCCACCAGGCCAGGTGCCATATTTTAATGTTACAGCACATTTAGTAACAGTGTTGACTGATCTACTCAGGGCACCATCAGCAAGGTTTTCCTACTCCAAAGTACCTGAAAAACAACGTTTTCCAAGTAGAACTACGGGTCATGCCCATTTCAGAAGCATTCACCTCAGCATATGGTGGGAATAGGTCAGACATGATGAAAAAGGCAACCAAGGACAAAAATACATAGCAGCAGTCTGAGAATCTGTAATTTGGGGTGAAACCTGCCATCTGGGCTTCAACACCTTGACATCAAGAAAGCAGTTACAGGGGTGCCCTGGTGTGCCTAGGCATTTGTGGACATATGGTATGTTTTACCATTAACTGCAAATTTCCTTACTTTTATTGTTTTCTGTCACAAGCGTAATGTTTGCTTTAACACAGATTTGTTGCATGAGCATATTTATTGCACATTTCATGTTTTTCCCAGCCACTCCCCACTTTTCCTTGACTTTTTTGGTCTCCACACTGGTCCAGGCCATGCCATGACATCCAGGAATCCATCCTGGCAACACCAACTTCCCCGTGGTATTTTGAGCACCATTGCAGCATTAGAAATGCCCCATCCCATGACAGGCTGTGCGCTCCAAGCTTTCAGTTTTCCTCCACACTGCTCAAAAAGCCCTTTAAATCACCATCCAACTGCTTTATGCTTCTGCTTAGCACAGGGGCTTGCCAAAGCCCCCCAAGCTGACCACCATCCTACCAATGGCCAATCTCAAGAATTTTCTTAAAGATTTTTATTTTCCTATCCAAGCCAGACTGGACATTCAGGCACATTTAGCTCTGGCATAAGCAAAGCCTGCATTGCCCTCCCTGTCTGCACCATGCTGGGTCTCCTCTCTTCTCCCATCCAATAACCCCGGGAAGAAAACCAGCAACTCACAGGAAAAATGAGATGTAATTCTGGGTAACTTAGTGTCACACAATTCCTACATGGTCACAGCTGAAATAAAACCATATCCACCTCAGTGTCTGAAAAGGCCAAGGAAGGATTTTTCAGGACATGGCCTGAAACTGCAGAGGCACAACCTGGATGCCCACAGTTCACACAGTGATGGTGAGACTTGAGAAGACATGATGAAAGAAAGAAGTATTCACAAGACCAGTGCTTCTAGGTAAAATCTGAATTCAAACATGTGAATATTAAACATCTGTTGACCATAAAAAGAAGAACTAACCTCTCACATCTACAATAAATTCCTGTATCACCTGTAGTTATTCAGAGACAGATCTTACATCCCATCTCAGAGCTGCTCTTTGATATCAGAGTAAGTTTTGACTGAGCAGAAGTTGAGTAAACACCTCAGGATTTGGCCCTCTGATGTTAAGCAACCAATCTTAATTTAGAGAGCACATTTCCCAAAATACATTAAAAGTGTAAGACTTTAACACAGCAGGCTCCAGGAAAGCAAACAGGACATTATTTGTGGCAATGGTGGGGAGGGTGATTTTCCAAAAACAGGCTGGTTTGTGGGAAATCACTGAATTAATCGCCGCCCCACATGAAAGGAGCGGATTCTACAATGATTTCAGCACGCTTCCACGAATTTATTTTTCCGCCTGATGCCACCTGTTTCACTGCCAGCCCCTCCAGCCACATACCAAGGCATCGCCGGGGGGGTCAAAGCAGCAAAATTCCTGAGGACCATCTGCTTATTCATAACCCCCAAACCCATATTTCCATCTCGGCATCATATCCGCCCTCACTGGGGGGCATTGTGCGCTAATGACCATTATTTAATTAACAGATGAAGAAGCCCTGAAAGCCGCGCCAGCAGATTTTGAACTTGATCTTCTCTCATTTGCTGTCAGGCAAGACCAGATAAATGACAAGTATTTCGAGAGTCTGCAAAGGCCCTTTAGAACAGCTGCACAGGCTTCACCCCTTCTTTGCAGCAGGTTTCTCACTTAAGAAAAAAACACGCTTCATTACATCGCCTCTTACTTGAGCTGCAAGGGTCTATTCAAGGAAGATAAGCCTCTTAGAAATGAAGTAGCGTTGAATTTAGGTTTTGAGTGACAGGAGGAAGGTTTATCCATTCAGCAGACAATACTGCTTTCTCTGCATTAATCTAGGAGGCGGACAATGATCTGTTTTTTAGGCAGCATCTCATCTCTTTTCCCACAGCAGAAGGTGATTAGAGTTCGGAAGCAGGGGCTGTGAAAGAAAGGCGAGCACTATCTCCCCAGCCCTCCTGTTTCCTGAGCGGGCAGGAGGGAAGTTCTCGGCCAAGTGCATCAATCACAGGGCTGGCACTCAGGATGTGCCTCTGGTCAGGGGCTGACCGGGGGCTGGCAGGTGAGGGCATGGACACCCCGGCAAAGCCCAGCCCTGATCTCTGCAGGCAAACACACTTGCTCAGCAGAAGGAGGTTCATAACCCCATGTGTCTTGCATTTGGGAAAGGGGGGAAAACTCCATGGTATGAGCCCAGGGTAGGTAATATGTGTCAGAAATCTCTTTGCACTAAGTGGGTCTAGCCAAAGGGTTGCTTATCAGCAATAAGCATTGGCATTTCTCAGCTCACCCCTGACAGCCACTCTGCTCACCAGCAGCTCCACCCAACACTCACAAAGAGGGTCAAACTCATCTTGCTTTACAGAGAGGGGAGCCAAGCAACTGAGAATCAGATTTGCTTGAGACCACAAGAGTAGAATGATTGAACCCAGAAATTTTGGCCTTCCTCCTCTTCCACATGACCTCCCAGTGAACTACACACAACCAAAGGAGATGGGAGCCAGCTCAGGGAGCCAGCTCACCCCATGCACACTCCAGTAATGATGGTCAAAGATAATTATAACCTATTTGTGTGTCACATCACCTCCATTTTCCATGTTCAAGAAACAACCTGCAGTTTCAGCCACTTCTCCACTGGGAGAAATGAGATACCAGGAGGCCACATGAGAACAGGGAGACCACAACCTACCCAACAGCACTGGCATTTTCCCTGCTTTTCCAAGATCTGTGCCCCCAGCTGTCAGGCTGGAAGGGGTTTAAGCACTTCAGCATTTCAAGCACATATGGCTTGAACAGGCAAGGAAGCAGAAGAGACAAATATAGTCAAATATGAATGAGTACATTGCACAAATGCTGGTGCATGGGACAAGACACTGAGATTTCTAAATAATTATTAATCTATCCATACATGCATCTTCCTACATACAAAATAACCTGCAGCCCAGACTATTTCCTTCAACTAATCGCTATAAAACTTAAATCTTCACAGATTAATGTTGCAAATACTGACTAGCCCACAGAATCAAAATTTCTTGTCCCTATTTGACAGGGAACCCAGCAAAGGTTATACCCATAATCAAAGGCTGTTGTAATCCACTGGGGAAGACTGAAAAAGCCAACATTGAGGCATTTTGGAGACCCCATCCCTGGCTGCCTGAGGACATGTTCAGAGCATAACAAGCAAATTCAAGTCTACATGAGCTGAGCAGTTAAAACAAAAAACTTGCTAAAAGTATTTCTGCCATCTTACGTAAAGCCCCATGGACACTATTTTTAAATAAGCAAAGCCTCTGTAAGACAAACATTTTCTACATCAGAAGGACTTTGTTGTCCCAGAATGAAGCAGCTAAAGGGAATCCTCTTTCATTGCCAGGACAACTCTGAATAACTCTTAAGGGGCAAGACAGCAACCCTTGCTGCTGTTAGCAACAGCCCCCAGACCCAACTGCAGCATGCTGCAGAAACACGGCCAACCTTCCACAAATAAGGAGAGTATTGACACATTTTCTCTTCACCCCTTTGTGCTAAGCCTGTGTAACTGTGCTTCAGTGAATGGCTTTTTGTTATTCTTATCTCCGCGCCTCAAAATTCCTCAAAACACATCTGTCACGGCACAGCTTGAGAGCCAGCCCCGAACAACTCTGGTGTCACAGCTCTCCTGTCTCCCCTCCAACCTCCCAGGTGGGAAGAAGTTTGCACAGACATTTCTTTTGCTCATCGGAGCATGGCTGGCGTGCCTAGTCAGCACCACGCAGACCCACATCCTCCCCTTTTCTCCTTCTTTCCCCCACCCCATCTTTTTTCCTTTTTCTTTTTTCTTTTTTGCTTTAAGGAGACTTAATTACTTCATTTCAGATGTTATGTTTAACCTCAGGAAATGGTACTATAGACATGGCAAACAACTTTCTGGTTGTTTCCAATCAGTACCGTATTATAAAGTACAGCCAGTTAAGAATCCTATTCATTTTCTTGCCCTGTCATCTTGATCTTATTTGAATGTCTGGGGAGCAGGAGGTGCTCGCTCAGCCCCGCGTTTCAGAAGTGGGGGCAGGAACGTCTGTGCAATGTGTTAGAGACACTGAAAGTTTTCATTTTTGACTCCTTAATGAGAGCGACCTTTGCCACGGGCTGATGAGTTCCATACCTGTCCTGGTGTGTTTTCTGAAAACATTTGACACTGCTCACAGGTTTGACGGGGATATGACTAATGAAGTCTTGGTATAAAAATAATGGGCTGCAATTGCAAGTCATTTGTGTGAAACCAAACTCCTTAAAAACTTGTCTCTGCTCACTTTCTGTTTTCTAAATGAGTCAATAATACGAATCAGATGGCTTGAAGGAATAGACCCCCAAATATTTCCTCTCTCCCTTCTATAAATTAGCTGCCATTTTGTGCAATTTTTGTTGCCTCCAGGCACGGTTTAAATTGGACTGTAGTTACTAGATTGCTGGAGCTATTGCAAAATGTGTAGGCTAATACATAATACCTTGTTTTTGTTAAATGTATAGTAACAGCTCTTCTTGTGAGGTCAAGAGGCCCAAGCTGCTACTACTTAGAATGCATAACAATTTTATGTAAAGTAATGGGGAGGCAAGCAGGAGCATGAGTTTCTGCTGCAAGTTCTAAATAATCAAAAAAACTTACGTATTGTTGCTACCTTTTTTCTTATCCTTATCTCCTTACAAAGGAGAGGGATGCCTGTTGCAAGGCTGTGCCTTGCCTTTGGTCCCTGCTAAAAACCTAAGGTGGGCTGGGGGAATGTAGCAACCAGGAACCTCCCAGATTCATCACGGAAGGGCATTTTGGAGACAAATCTCCACGAGTCATCCTCCACCATCAAAGTTTGAATTCTTCTTTCAGCTGAATAGGTACATCGTGGATCTGACCACCTGGGTAGTCAACTTAGAATATATAACACACTGCAATGACAACAACAAATACCCTGAAAGCTCAGGAACCGTGATATATTCATAGCACAACTGGATGTACCACTGGCTCTTCCAATTTTAGCATCAGTACTGAAAATTTGAGGTTTTCTTTGAGTCATGCAAAGATATGAGGATTTTAACTATTAGAAGCAGCAGCTTACACCATGACAGAAGACAGCCTGAAATTCTGATCCAAGCTACCTTAGGAAACTCAAAACCTTGAAATAAAAACCTAAGGAAATCCACGTGCTCTAACTTCCATGCTTCCAAGGCACCTAATTCATGAGTTTTGATTATCAAGAACTAGAAAACCTGTTACAATTACTGTGAAAGCTCCTGTCAGAAACCACTCTGATTGATTGTAATTCATCCTGACCACTGTTTGTTGACAGCAGGTCCATACAGATCCCAACTTTCTATAGCAGATATATATAAAAATTATTTTGATTCCCTTCTCCAAAAACACCCTACAATCTGTGGGCTACAATAAAGGGGAAAATAGAGGTATGATGAGGCTGTATTCACATGCTATGGTGGAAAAGGGTTCTTATTGTCTGGTTTTAGAGCCCGCATGGCCTAGAAGGGGCCACCACTGCAAGGACCTCCAGCCACCACTGGGAGTTTTGTTTGATGTTGAAACACACAATCAAGTTATTTTATATAAGATACTATTTTAGCCACATTAGGATAGGCAACTAAAAGGCAAAGGCCAGCATTTTTTTCCTTCAGTTCAAGGATGTCCAGGTACCCCACACAGGCACAAACACACATTGTACGTGAGCATTATTTCCCATAACGTCCCATGAGTGGGCTCATTAGACCAAAGCTCATTTGTACTCAAAACGTGTAAAGTTAGGAACATACATAAGCCTTTGCAGGACCAGGGCTTAAGTACACACTCAACCTCAAGCTCCAGGTTTGGACATGCTGTTCTTCAGCCCCAGAACAAACGCAAAGCTCCGTACGACTAAATATAGCCGGCATACAAGAGATTTTGTTTTGTTTTCTTTAGCAGCTCCCCTGTGACCCAACAGAAGTTACGAAACCAAATGAATGTAATAGAGCGTTCATTCCCTGCTTATTGATGTTGCCTCACCCTTGGGCATATTTGCAAAATTTCCTTCTACATAATAAAAAATGGCACGTCGCTCGCTGCGGCCAGTCAGGCTGCGGGCCGGCAGCAGTCAGACACAGAGGCTACTCGCTGCTAAATGCCTGCTGCTCCTTCAGGACAAAGCATTCCTGGGCTCAGGTAAAGAGGATATTCAGCAAAGATGGTACAATGGTTTGTTGGTGGTGTTGCCCAGAGATAGAGCAGTCTCTTGGTGGGGAGTTTGCTCACAACACAGATCCACTCTGTTCAGTGGACACACAGCTTCCCTTGGAAGAGGCACACATCCCATTTCATCATCTTCTTGCCTGCATAAACAAACACATCTACTGTCACTGACATTTCCTTGCCTCTAGCCCCAAGCAGCTGCCATCAATGGTTCACACATTAGACACAGTTTGGCAGAAAAAGCAAGAGAGCAGAAATCAGAGAGTTGTCATTTTTCGGTCTTCATTCATGGATTCACTGATAAATCCCCTTTAGCCAGACTGAGTTGCTTTGCTCCTACTCTCCCTCAACCTGTGTGGATGCACCCCAGCCTTGGAACAAGAGTATTCCAATACACAAGAACTCAGGATACCACTTCACCCCCAGGTAGGAAGGGGACCTGGCTGATGGTGAGGGTTCCTCTGGGTGCCAGCTTCACAAAAAATAAACTGTAACCACAAACTCTGGCATTTTAGTATCTACAGCTGTCAAACTCTATGATCAGAAAGCACCTCACCCAGCTTTAGGGAAGGCACTTCTGAGCAAGTGGGTACCCAGGCTCTTGCTGCAGTCAATGGAGGAAGATTGGAGGCCATACCCCAGGGGGATGGACTGGCTAAAGTCTTCTCACTCTCACCCACTGAGAGAGCTTTGAGTACCACATCAAGGTGGAGCCAAACATTCAGACAGCTAAGGCTAACTCAGCTGTATCTCTCCCTCGGCAGCAACCTACAGAGAAGTCCTCTCATCCTTTCTGTTTCAAAAGCTCTCGTATTTTCCGTTTAAGTACGTGGTATCAGCTATGGCAGAGCGAGGGTCCTTGGCCAAACTGTACAGCTCACTGTGGGATTTTCTACTTTCTGAACTCTGTCTTTGTTTTTGCTGGCTCAGGCTCCCTTATAGGTAACTCTGCACATATTTTCACCCTCCCTGTGAACCACAGTGCACACTGAAGCTAAACCTAATTTGCAGTTTGGGTATAAACGAGTAATTAGGCATCTACTCCTGCCAACATTCGTGCCAGCAGTTTAAAGCGGGTATGGAATTACTAGGTTAAAATTGCACCTTACACCTTGACACCAGCTCTGAAGAGGTTGGTCCTGGGGTATTGGACATTACATAAATATATGCACAGCCAGGAAGAAAATGGGGCAAGCCAGCCAGGATTCTTTTTAATATATCTCCTTAATTCAAGGGGCCCATTATATATAGTGCTCAGGACAGGAAAAGGAAGACTTGTACCCACTTGGGGGGGCGGGTTATGGTTTAGCCACCAACTTTCCTTTTTGCTCACACAAGGGCTAATTCATAGGTTAAGTGGAGGATTATAGATGATAGAAATGCAGCAGCCCTTTTCCTTTCCTCCCCATGCTTTTCATGTAAAGAGAAAGAAGGCTTCTCTCATCCCTTCTGCAAAAGTGTCGACACATTTCCATAGCTCTGTGAGAGGACCTGCCATTTCTGTCACTCTGCTACCCCTTGTCCTTTTGTCCCCACAGCATCTTATTTCAGCTTGGAGAAGAATAATTCATGGCTTCAGAAGACAAACCCAGATTTCCTAGGAAATAGTTCCATAAGAAAAGCCTGGACTGTAACCATGCCTGGGATAACATGAGCTCAGCTCTCTTTTTCACCAGTTTGTGAGTTTTGCCACAACTTTGAGAGAAGCAGAATCAGTCCTTTACAATATGTCTCTTTCAAAGCACTATCTCAGTGCACCAGCACCTGAAAAGCCATTCTGGGGCATGTTTTGTCAGTGGGAACAAGGTGACAGCGTGGAAATTCAAGGACTGGCCAAGTACCAGCCTATCTTCCAGTACCCAGCTGTACTGCCCCATCAGTGCTACTGTTTGTCCTTGCCTGGGAAAACTTTAACTGAATACCACCTTAAAGAAATCAAAAAGATTGTCACAATGGCCTAAGGGTGCAAAGAGTCACACGGAAAACAAACATGTGGGAACAGAGAGATCCACTGAGCTGATGAGGACCCAGAGTTACAGACTGGAGTTGAACTGTGACCATGGATTTGCTTAAAAAATACCCTCCTTGCCCTGAAAAAATTTAGGAAAAACTACAGGCAGATTCTTTTTGCATGTATTGCAACTCAAGGACAAGGTACATGTTCTGCAGGTTGCTGCATTTTTCATAGAAAGTGATCATATGCAATTAAGCACAACAGTAAGTAAAGCTCAGATATAAAACCCATGTAACCTTTTTGCTGGCATAAAAATTAAGGTTTCCCTTGCTTTCCAGTAATTGAAATGCTTTCCTTGATAGTTTTCCCCTTTGTTTCTCTCAGTATTTTTGTTTTAAAGGAATACTTGGAATTTTAGCATGAGATCTGCAAGTTGCCTTTTTTCTTGACCCCTCCCCGTTAAAACCTTGACTCTGTTTGGAGCACACAATAGAGACATTTGCTGGATTCCCAGAAGGAAAAGGGAAATGAAGAAAAAAAGTGAATTTGAAAAATGTATTTTTTGGGGGGAAAAATGCACATTCCACCCTTGTCCTTTTATATAGGACTCTCATCTATCTTACCCAGAAACTTTTCAGGTTTTGAAGAGTAAAGCGGGGAACCAAAAAACGTCTTTTCATGAAGAAAAAAAAAAAAAGGTTAGGCTCATCTACACATGTTTTTTCATGTATTTTCTATGGAAACATGGCCAGAGCTCAGTTTCCACCTTAGGTACATTTTCCCTACTTAATTAAACCCTCTTTCCCCACATGACAAATGGACCCTTCTCAGGAAAGGGCATGATTGCAGGCACGGGTGAAGTCAAAGAGGGCATTCTTAGTGATTAGACATGAAATACAGACTTGGAAAACAGAGGTTTTGAATGTAAAGAGGGAATAACTTACTGCATCCTCAGGGTAAAGATAATTTATGCATCCTTTGCCTAAGTGAGTTTTCTCTATCTGTTTATTTTGGGTTTAAAAAGTCTATTTATCTGGTTGGGTGTACTTTTAAAAATGTACTTCCCACGGCCCTACTCTTCTGTTCAGTGCTCATATTTTTCCCAAGCCAGATTCATTAGAAATATGACCTGTATGATATGTGAGCTTTCAAACGTGGCATGCAGAGCAAGCACGGGCACCAATGAGCCAAGTTTGGGGCCAGTGTCTCTGACTGACCCCAAAACTGCACACTGCCAACATGCAGGATGCAAAAGTCATTAATTAAGAGAAGGGGGACCTGAAAATCCTGAGATTTTGTTAGTTTTTGTTTAATGAATAGTGGGCTTGGTACTCCAAGCAATGTTTTCAAGCGCTGCTTTTCCACAAGTGGTGCTGGAAACTCACTGTATTTTACAAGAAAATTTAAAAGGATTAAATGAAAATTTCAAAGGGTTACCCCAGTTGCTTTCACTATAAAGGTTTGAACTGGGAGGTGTCACCAGCTGACACTTGCAGCCTATATGAAAATTTGGGAGGTTTCTTCTTTTCATCAGAGGCACAATGAGCACCAGGCAAACAACAAGATCGAGCTGAGGAACTGGGGCAAAATACAGGGCAGCAACACAGAGGAACTAAATATATTTGAGGGATACCAAATGTATTCAATTCCTACCATATCCTAGTGCTCAAGGACCACTGATTTCCTCAGCAGTTCTGCTTCTACTTAGTTCAGATAGTGCAAGTTCCTCCAGTTTAAATGGGGAACTAGTCTGAACACAGGGGAAACAAAACAAACTAAACCCGACCATAAAATAAATTTATTCTTGGTAGCCCAAGTAACTTCCAGGTAACATGACTAACATTAGATTCAAAGGGCACTTGGATAAGAAAAAACAAAAAAGAGTTCACAGCCCAGCAGAAAATGTGGCCAGCCAATGGTCTTAGTCAAGCTTTCCCATTTTGCAATTATAAAGAAGACTTCTAAAGAAATCTGTAGAGTGGAACTTTTAATTTCTACCAGGCATTAAACTGCATTAAAGTGTCTGGCCCACTTTTAAAGAATAAATCAATCCCTCTCTAATTCAGATATTCCTCATACTTAGTTCACAGTATCTCTCTCAATCAGGTGTTTGTACTTCAGAAAAGCAGTGATTTCTGCTCTGGTGTGCTTGTGTTGAAATTAATCATCTAGAGAAGATTGGTTGTGTACAGGTGTGGTTTAAAATTGGGATCATTTTTGAAATAAAGGACTATGCATGGCTGGCATTCTTCCTCCAGTTTCACAGACATGCAAGGGTACAGCAGAAATGTAGAACTGGCCATGATCAGAGTTGGGACACATTCACCTGTGATTTAATGAGGGGAAAAAAATCAAATTCATCATAGAACACATGGAAAAAAAACAGAATGGAAGTCTGCACCATGAAAATTCAGGAGATTCTGGTCCAATCCCATTTTCTGCAGGTATCTGTGGGGTTTTCTAACACGGCAACCCACACATCACAGCCCCTTGCACCTCTCTTCTGATGGATAGTTTTCCAGATGGAGACAATCCCCTGCTTGCTCCTCACTCCAGCTTATCCCCAAACTGCCCTACTTGAACTTCCCTCCCGAGATGAGCCCTCCTTGGAGCTGATCCACCACTCAGGAGCCACCAAGGACAATGCCAGCTGCTTTCTTCTGGTGATTGCTACACTTGGAGTAGGAAAAACTACTCAAAGCCGGGCCTAAAACCAGGAATAAACCCAGCCTATATCCACAGCTCTTTTCTGCCATGCCTTAGGGACTGTAAAACACAAGATGCAGCCCCATTCCTGCAGCCCTCCCTCACGTGGCAGCAGGACTCCTTGCATGAGCTGGCAACGGCTTACACAGCAAAAGAGCTGCAGGATTGGGCCTTTAATTGCTTAAAAATACACTACCCACCAATAGTTACCTAATTTAGCAGAATATATTACCTCTCTGCTTCATAAATCTTAATTAAAGCTGTTAGTTTTCCTATTATATGATCAAGAAACGCCCCATTAAAGTTAAGCAGTTTCTCCAAGTAATTATGTACGTTGTGTGGCATGAGTGTAAAGATGCATATAGCGTTCTGCTACCAATTATTTTGCATAGCCTGAAAAGCACTATCTATTAAATAAAAAACTTGCAGAATTTCATTAATGCACGATTTTTTAATCTCCCAAAAGTCCAAGATGTCCCATAGGAGCTTGTCTACTCAGTGTTGGCTCCTTATAATACAATTTAATGCTCGCAAACACAACTAAAGTATTTAAGCATTTACAGAGGTTGTCATAAGTGCTTTACTTATTTTCGATCAAATTCAAGTCTACATTTAATACAGTTAACTGTGGTTATTTAATTTCAAAACTCAAGAATCCAACCTCAAAAATTTATAACAATATAAATTTAGTTACATTGATATAGGATATGTATGCTACTGGGAAACCATTTTTCAGTAAGAAGTGTAGAATTGTAAGACCTAAAAGAAGTTGTTTTTTGAAGTAAGCATTATTTCAAATAAACCTTGTCAGATTTCAAAGAATGTTTTTCTATTCATCTGCAAAATTATTTCATAATTTTTAGTAGCACATTTCAAGCCAGTGCTAAATGCTACCAAAAACTAAATGTATTTTAATTACCCTTTCTCTTTTGGTCAGAATTTCATGTAAATACCGAACAAATATTAAACTGAGATCTTGCAAATATCTTAAATGCATTATTAACCAAAGCACTTCATTTCCTAGCAACTGGCTAGAGAGAATGAAATTTGGAAAATTATTCTTAGTTCCCCATAGACAGTGAATTTATTGCCTGACCACATTAACAATTAAAAGGTATATGCAAGATGTTGGATGTTAAAATATAATGGAAGGAGCTTAACATCTGCTCATATACGGCAAGGATCCAACTCCCACCCCTAAAAGTAACCTAATCAGGCTTGCAAGAATGTAATATTTTACTTTTAAGCAAAATATTATTCTTCAAAAACTGCAGAGAGTCAATCAGGCACATTAAAAAAAAAAAAAGGAAAAAGAAAAGCAGAGAGAGCAGCAACCCTGCCTGATGCTGGTAATCTTTGATCCAATACAGTTTCATATCATCCCTCAGAGCTGACAGTGCATTATTAATTGAAACATTGGGGCTGTACTTAGCCCTCTTCTGTAGGAACTGTAATATGATTATATCCCATAGGCAGAAATACTATTTCCACCTCTGCCCCTGAAAAAGTAATCTACAAACTGGCTTAGAAATGTGTGAAACAAAGTAGTACCCACCACTCTATTCACAGTATCAGTACTTGGGTGCATAAATCATGATAAAGTCATAGACTGAGGAAACAGATACATGAAAAGAGCAAACATGATTTTTATATGATATGTTATGAAAGCATATTGGACAGATTGATTTCAAACAATTTGGCTGAGTTTCCTTTTATAACCCTCTTTTTTCCCTGGTTTTAATTTTTGCACAGATGCAGCTATATAAATAGCAGTATTTCCTGGAACCTCCAAAACGTCAAACCAAACATATTTTTTAATATTAAATTATTGCATTCCATTATATCATTACCACTTAGAATAGGCTATAAATTCATTGATTGAAGAGTTTAATAGCAATGCCTGATCTTTTATATACCATACTTTCACTAATAGAAAATCGGCTTCTTCTGAAACATTAGCATGTTACCCTGTCTAGTAAAGCATATCAAATCACATTAGTGGAAAAGTTGCAAAGTCAAATGGAAGTTTGGTGCCAGTTTTCCTCCATTTTTTTTTCTTTTTTTTTCCTCAAGAGGCAGAGAAAGAGAGAGAGTGTGAGCAAGAAAGGGGGGGATTAAATTTCTTAGTAAAGTTGTGGCAGTGAACATAAAATATAATAATACTCCTTTAACATTCCTATCATGACTTTGGTCCTAACACTTAAACCAGCCGAGGACTGAAGGAGTTAATACTTTACAATGTGCAATAATTCAGGGAGCTGGCTTGCAAGATTTGCAATACACTTTTTGCTTTGCAAGATAGACTCCAGCACAGACAGATCAACAAAAAGAAGTAGGGGGGGAAAAAAAGGACAACTCTACAACCAATCAAACCAAATGCCAGAGCAGAGGGCAAAGGGATATGGAAACTGAGAAGATAGACTTCCAAGTCCTTTCCTGAAAGTGCTTGGATTTTGAGGAGAGTCCAACATTGCCTGACAAAAGTGTCTTTGTGCGGCAACACTGGGGAGAAGGGAGGAGAGCTCAGGAAACCTAATGAAAACAGGCCAGGCCTTGTACATTAGACCCCATGGAGAACTTTGAATCATATGAGCTGCAGACAAGCCCCGAGTATGTAATGCCAAATTAAAGACCACCAAATATGGGGAGCACCGGAGCAGCGCCGGGGCGGATGCACTCCTGGTGTGGGCCAGAGCATCACCCGGTGCTTCCTTCCATCCCATCCCCTGCAGAGAGCCAAGCATCCCAGGGCAGTGCACTGTGCCTCCCCCACAGGGACTTGTGGCTCATTTACCCACAAAAGAAAATAAAAATGCTTTTTTTAAAACCTTTTTCTGCAGTCTGGTTAAATGCTAGCAGTGTTAACATGCTAGCAAATAGAGTGATGATCTGCAGTTCTCATTGCAACATCCTGACGTGGGGCTGAGCTGTCACCTCCTCACCTTCCCCACGTCCAATCCTGTCTGGCTTTCCAGCATCATTCCTTCTTTGTATTTTGGGATAGATAGTGTACTTATTCTTGTCTTTAGAGGACTCACAGGACTTTAGCAAGGTGCAATCTTTGCAGCTCCCCATCACACAAAGCATGTGGCTCGTGATCTGACCAGCAAGGCAAGAACAAACAGCAAACTCCTGATGCTCAACCACCACAGAGTTCCAGAATCAAAGTGTAGGTGTTTGTCATTCTTCTCCCACCTGCTCATCCTTTCCCACTGGTAAAATCACAGCACATCCTCTCCACCTCTGGTTCCAGGACCCAGCAAGAGGAATGAGCCCTGAGCAGGGGCAGACACTCCCACCATCCCTGCTGCAACACAGCAACAGCCACTCATCCCCAATTATTTAGTCCTATTCAAAGATGAATGCATTTTGCCCTAAAAACATTGGGAAAATCTTTTAAATAACCCAAACACTCTGCCCAGTGCTCCTTCAACAAGGGAAGCTCACGGACAAAGGGGATAAGTTTTGTCCCATCAATGCTGCTGAAAACTCTTAATTTCCAAACCTTTTCTTAAAAAAATTACTGGTTGAAAAATTTTAAATATCTCCCTCTTAAGTGTTACACAGGGATACACCTCACCCAGCAGTGAGACAGTGAGAGCCAGCAGAAAAGAAACCAAAAGAGGAGAAGCCACCAAGCAGGTGGGGGGATGAAGGGGGCCCATCTGTCCCTCCCTGTCTTGGCCCTGTATTATATGAAATTTGAATTCACTGGACCCATTTCTCGACTGGTGACAATGGGCACTGCTGATTAATGGGCAGCAAAGGTAAACCTACTAGCAGGAGAGCACAGAATTTATTCCTGTTACGTCCAAAAAGCTTTTAGGAAACATAGAAGTAGATGGTTTGTGGTAAAGGAGAAAGGAGGTACAAAAAAAAAAAAAAAAAAAAAAAAAAGACAACCCTAAAGTAACATTTTGATTTAGCTAGAAAAGACCAGGCCCTTTTTAGATCTGAATAACAAATGTGAAAAGAAAATCCCCAATAGTTAAAGTAACATTTAGAAACATGAACACTGTGTTTCCTCAGCAGCAACTGAGCCAACTTCTTCACTCAATCACATCAAGTGTAGAGCAGCACCAACTGCAGTGAGGTCACACTTGTGTAAGTGACCTCTGTTGGCCAAACCCAAGCCTCTGTACCTGGCAGAAAGCCAGAGCAATCTCCAGCTTTGGTGGGATTGCCCTGGATTTGCACCAGTGTCGCCAGGGGAAACACATGGCCCAACAATTCCTTAAAAATGCAAGGTGGTTGTTTCCCTGACTCCACTGACTCAAACTTCACTGAAGGCAATGGCATTACTCAGACTGGAGATCACCACAGGTTCTGGTAATTTCTTCTCTGCTAGATATTTTCTGATACTGGCTATTTTTGGCAAAGTTTGTCTTTCCTTTACACAGCAGCAATCTTGCTGGATGCTCCCTTGACACCTACCTGGTGCAAGCTGGACCCACGAGTCAGAAAACTCTTGGTTTTCCAAAGCCTTGCAAGAAAATACCTTCATGCTATCAGAACTATTTGAATTCAGTTGGTTCCCCTTTCTTTGCTTCTTCCCTCTCTGCTGGAGTGTGTGCTCCTCTCCACTACTGCTCCAGAGTTCATTTTCTCTAACTTGGCCTGATGGTGACCCAGACTACTGCTCCTCACATCCCAGAATTTCCTCCATCTCTCAAGGTTTTTTTCTTTCATTTGCCAATCACAACCCTTCCAGGCCTTTGTGTCCCATCAGATCCTTGAAATATTATCCTTTAAGCAGGGACAGAGAAGACTGCTCATCTCTCCCACCTCCCCTTCTCCTGCTATTGTCCATATTTCCTTCTCACTCTCACATCTGTGATGCCACAGCATTCAAATGGTTCAAACCCACAATTGGCTGGTTCCTTTCCTCCTCCAGCATGTGGCTGGTTAGATAATACAGTTCTATATACAGCAAGAGGGTTCATGGATCTATTGATTTCAAGACAATTTAAAGTATGTTTGGCAAGTTACCATACGAAGACAGCCCTGTGGGCAATTCTTCATCCCACTACAGCTGATGGGATTGTTCAAGTCAACATCAGGACCTAACAGTATTTTTGGTTCATGAGCCAAAAATGGTTCACTTGCTTTCATGTTGCCTTGAATATTTCTTTTCAAGTAATCAAATTTACAGTCAGTCTAGTCCCAACAAGACATCTGATTATTGATAATTACTATACCTACCAGGCCACCAAAAATGTACTATATTTATCCATCAGATGTGATCTTTTATCATGGGTGGGCCTATTCCAAATTTTACAGCAGGTTATATTCACTAAAAAGAAAATGGATGTGGCAAGGAACTTTCTAACGTTAACTTGTGCACAGCAATAGAAAAAATAATTTAAATAATCTTAATTGTCGATTTGAACACTGACAGACTAATTCAAAGCTGAAATCAGGATCACCATTCTGATGGCTGTGACATTATATACCACTAGTATTTTATAAAGTTCATTTCATCACTTGATATATTAACATGTCTCCAAAATTTCTCTCTCTACCATCTAGAGTAAAGTTAAAATAAATATTAGAGGACACAGAATAAAAAAAAAAAAAAAAAAGACCATAATACTACCAGACTCTGCAGATTTGGTTTGAAAATTAATTAATATTAATGGAGTATCTGAATCCCAGTTTTGACCTTTGGGTCCTTTGTTATGATTTATAAATAAGTTTTTTTCCATCATTAACATGAGGTTTCTTCATTTCCACTGTCATTTACTAAAGACTGGACATACCTTGGGGCTAAAAAGATAATGTTGTCTTGACTTTGCAGGGGAGTGGTGGGAGAAGGACCTCTTTGCCTGCACACCAAGCACCATGAGGGCTTCCCAGCACCGTTACTAAATCAATACAAAACACCAACATGGAGCGTGCATCTCATTTTTTAGAGCCGCGTGTTTTCCGAGCTGCTTATTCAATCATTTTAACAATTTCTAAAACCGCGACTCGCGCCGCACGTGTCCTTTCGGTGAGAACCGTAGGTGATATGATCAAAGTTAGCCTGCACCTAATCAGCGTGTGAGATGTAATCAAGAATCTTTTTTTAAGACGTGTTCAATTCAGTGGAGGGCAAAGACTATTAGTCTTTTCCTTATTTACTACGGTTTGGGTGAAATTCCCATTATTTCCATTAATACCGTTCCCGCCATATCAATTATTATAAGGTGCACTCAATAACGCAGCTACGTTACACCTCGAGCAAAGTGTCTTTCGGTGCGGTCTCTCAAGCAAACAAGATTTACATCCTCGTGCAAGATCCACGGCTCCACCAAACTAGTGCCATATGTCTCTTTCCTTCCGTCATCGCCCCAGTGACAAAATCCGTCGGGTAGATTCGACGTGGAAAAGAATGTCTGAAACTCGGCAAAGGAAAAAAAGCAGCAAGAGAGAAAGTTGGATGGGATTGATTAAAGCAACACTTTTAAGTGTGTTGAAACAAATTTTTCCCTACTGTGGCAGAAGAAATCCGTCACAACAGATTTAGTTGTAAATCATCCTATCAATACACAGAGAGGAGGAATCTCATGGGGAAAGGTTTGGTTAATAGATTGAACATCTCAAATCTGCACCCATTGGGCAACCTAAACCAGCAGCACCATATGTGTGTGCATCTATGAAAGCAGCACCTCCACTTTCCTTTAATACAAAATTCCTGAACACCTGGATGCTTCCATGTCGTGAAATAAATGCTCGTAGAATAAAAATTTACAGTCCCTCACATGCATTAAATTTGTTTAAACAGTTTTTCAAAGCAAGAGCCTTTTCTTATCTTTCTTTTTTCCATCCCCCCCCCTTTTAAATGGTGAGCTGTATTTTATAATGGAGCGCCAGCTCTCCGGCGAGCCTCCATTCTTCCAGCCCTGACAGACTGTTTGTCAGCTAAACTCCCCTTGTCATGTATCCCCACCACTGCCAACTCATGCACGGAGACCTTCACTTTTACTGCTACCACTTGCACCCTGCGCAACCTTTGTCATTGATCACTGATCCAACCCAGTGCCCACATGTTCTTCAAGTGCCTACACAAGTAATGAGGTACTTGTGGTGTAAAATTAAACTGTCAACTGTCAGCGATTGATAACCACAGCGAGAGCTGACCTAGAACACCTGCACCCGTGGCCAAGACAGGTGTGACACGTTTGATCGCTGAGCCCTACTAGTCAGCGTGACCCGGCGGTGTCCCTCCATGGATTCTGCCCCTGACAGAGATGCCGTATTTCAGCCCTGGGTTTCCACTGCTGGTGCAGGAGCAGGTCCCTCCCCAGCCACCGCAGAATCTCTCCTCCACCAGTGGCTGCAATGTGAGCAACACCACATTTTGGTGATGACAGGTATTTATGGCCGTGGAGCATCTTTCTACCTACCCACCTTGTTGTTTCTGCTTCTGATTCCTCCTCACTGCAGCTTGGTAGGAGCACCCACACTTACCAGCACTGTAAACCCCCTTTGTCAAAGCTTTTGTGAGAAGACCAGGGCTCAACCAGGGTCTTCATTCCCATCAGCGCATTGATTTAAGAACAACGTGGAGTAGAATTTATGGTTATTTTTATAGTATAAAGCCTCGGGTCCTGCTTTTGCGTCACTACATGGCAGAAGCACAGAGCTGAGTGTTGCTTTGGCATCGTTTAAATAAACTTGGTCTGATGCTGTTGGGAGCACGGAGTAGGAAATCTCCATCCCCCTTTTCATCCATTCCATCACTGCCATGGAGAAACACATCCCTCTTCACCCAGCTCTAATTAGTTTTAGCTGTGTTACCATATAATGTTTAGCTTTTAGTTCATATTTAAATATTTTTGCTCATAATTTTGAACTACTGATTTTCATTTTAAGCAAAGAGGGGCTTTTAAGGCACACACTGTCTTTTAAAACCCCCTGAAACACATCAGAAAATAATGGCAGGAAGGTTTCTCCCCTCCCCTCCAACAGTTGCACTATATTAAGTTCATGTGATGAGAAGATAAAAATCTATTAACTTGCTGCTGACCTTATCGACACAAGGATCTCTGCAGACATTACAGGAACTATATCTCTTCTGACTTTTACATCCAGAACCTCATGCACCAGCATCCCAAACCAAATATAAAATCTTCATGATGAGTGAAATAGTGACACATGCTCCAACTCCGGTCCCGCTGGCTGGCAGGAGACACGAGGTCCTCTGGGGCCTGGGACCAGCCTCTACTTTCAATTTGACTTCAGGGGCAGATTTTTCACCATATGCTACTGGGGGCTCTGAATCAAAACTGTTTCCATAGGACCATATGCTACGAGGCAAATGTGCTGGATGCAGAAAGGCTTTCTGCTCCCCCATATCACCATGATGTATTGCAAACATAATTAAAGGTGAGTAACGCGGGTGCTCCTGTTTGGGTTAATCATTCCTTTTTACTACTGAAGCCAGTATAAAACAAACCAATTTTCAAATTAGACCAAAAGTCCATCTAAATACACATTGCTCACACACTCTCACACCTCCCACATTTCCATGTATGCAGCAGACTCCTCCACTGCTCAGACAGTAGTTCTGAAAGAGCAAAGGATTTAAGGTTTTTAATTTTTATTATTATTATTATTAAATAAAAGCAGAGCAAGGACTCATAGCAGTCTGTGATGCTTCTCCCATTTTAGCAATCAGTGAAATGGGACCATCACAAGCACCATCACACTCCAGATGCCAGAAGGCAGGGATCAGGTGATCTCCAAAAGGCAGCAAAGGTGAAGGTGCCACCAGGGTGGCAGCATCCTCTGCTGCCCCTCAGCTCTGCCTGCTGGGAGGCAATGTATTTCCAACCATTAGAAATAAGCCTGCACAGGATGCCAGCAGGACTGCACCCCAAACAGCCCCTGTTTGGATTACATCAAATGAAATTAGAATATTTTGACACCATCAACTTATACTCACAGGGTTTGCCAGTGTCACCAACAACTAAACTTCAGGAGAATTATTTCAATAGCACATTTAAGGGGATTTTGCATGATCTGGGCCAACTCCAGGGGTAATTCAGATACAGCTAGCAGGTGAGGAGTTACATATGCCCATCCCACACCAGAGGCAGGGCTCTGTGTCAGCAAAGCTCACCATCTCCCAGCCCACAAACACAGCCAGCACTCCACCCAGCTCCTCCACGCTTCAGCTAAAACCTGGACCCCAATGCCAGCCAATCATGAAACAGGCAAATGTTTTCAGAACGTATCTGGAACTCAACTGAGCTGCTCCTGAAGCTGCATAAACATCCAAGGCTGCAGAGCAGTTTCCTGGTGACGAGTCAGTGTGTGCAGTTATCACCTCCCCACCAGGGAGGTGTCAGTGCCAAACACAGGAGAGTTTTCTGGGACATCCCATGACTCACATCTCCTGACCTTATGCCCTGCTCTGGCCACCCACTGCAGGAGACAAACTGCTGGGCTGGAAGGACCTGTGGTCTGACCCGGCACATCTGGTTTTATGTTTGGGAGTGTGCTCACGTAATTTTCTAGCAGTACCTGGAAAATCCTCAAGTGTGCTATTAATTTGAAAGGCCAGTGTCCTTCCAAAGCTCCTGGCATGCCAATGCAAACCACTTGAGGAGCTCCAAGCTGGAGCAGTGCCCGTGCCCCATCCCTCCCCACGGCTCCAAGCCCTCCACGTGTTTCACTCCAGAGAGCTCAGAGGAGCTCGTGGTTAAGACAAGGACTGGCCAAACCACATTCTGTATCCCCATTTCAGCCCCCTGTGTTCCTCCATGATCTCTAGGAAAATAGTTTCATTTATGTGCGACCCAATTTACTCTTATTTTACAAGAGTTAACAGCAACACCCATCCCACAGAGGTGTTGGGAAGTGAATGAGGTGGTTAAACATGCCTAAGCCACATTCATATCACAAGTAATAAAAATACATTACAAATGCCTAACAATAAAGAAATAACATGACTCAAGCCACTGCTGGTTGTGGTTGTGGTTTTGTGAAACAAAAAAAATCTTACTGATGGGGAAAATTGCTGATGATTTGCTTCACAGAAAGAAAAAATAAACAAGTACAGTATAACATGGAGCAAAGTTACGGTTTGATCAATGATGCTCTTTATATGAATAACCAATGCAGGCTGAAAAATGTGGATGTTAATTCAAATGTTTTCAGGTCTCAGAGATGCAACATAGAACTCTGCATGCAGAATGCAACAGTCCTGACAGGAGGATTGCAAACAGCTCATGTTCATGCACTCCAGGTGCCAACATCTGATACTGGAATTGTGACTCGCTGTATTTGCAAGCAAAACCTCATATTTTTATTGCACATTCAGCTTTCTGTTGCTTTACTGCAAACAGGATTTGAAGTTTGTGCACTAAAAGGAGAGTAGATACATTGCTTCTCACCGATGCTCCCTGCAAAACATGCTGAGATCAGACTGCAAAGCAGCCCAAGGAGAGATCAGTATGTAAAATATGTCTGGAGCACCACACTCAGCTCACTCCAGCATGCGCCATAGAGGAGAAATTAATGATACGTGGAAAGCTCATTCCAGATGATCACAGTGACCAAAACTCTTGGACCTACAGACTCTTATTTCTTTTTTCCCCCTGCACCCAGAGAGAATCCCTCTTGTTTTCATTCTAATCATAGAGCTGACTGGAAAACCAGAACTTTCCCCAACCACCCAAGTGGAAGCAAAAGTGCTGATTTCAGAGCAATAAGGGCAAAACAGAACCCAGATCATGCACCTCCCATCCTGGGGTTTTGGAATCAAGAACAGTGCACACCTTCTGGCATCATAAACAGATTCATAAAAGTAAAATTAAACTACTAAACTCTTGGGTATTCCTTGGGACAAGAAAAAAGTCACTAAGAAGTGACATCAAAGATAGGTTGTTTACATATTGGGGGACCTGTCTGCTCGTCTCTTCACATTGATTTTTACGGTACAAAAATATTATTTCAGTGACAAGGATGTAAACCTTATTCAAAACAGGATTTAAACCATATCCTGCGAGTGAGGCATCTCTTCAGATAGCCTGCCTGCACTTACAGCATACCGAAGGCATGCTGATTTTCGTCTGCAGTGTTTGTTAAGAGGGTCACAATATCAGGAAGCAGGAGAAGGCTCATCAAAGCCTCGTTGCTCGCCTTCACCGCTCATCAGCTAGACAGTACCTTGTTTTTTAAAGCTGGGCGGAAATGCATCTCCAGTGACCCATTGTTAGAAACTTCCTTTTGTCTTTAAGTTTGCTGGAAGGAGTACGGGGCCCCTTTTAACTCTTTTCCAATAGGTAATTTCCCTTAATTAGGGCTCTCATTACAAGTGAGAATTTATCAGACATGATTAAAGAAGCATCTTGTCTCTTTCCTATCGCCTCAGAAGGGGCATATTTTGATCTCCCAGCGTGTCTTGCAAACACAGATAAGCGCAGGCACTGAGCTGGGAGATCACAGCAGAAATTTGGCCTGCTCAGAAAGTTCATGTTTGGAGCTCTGCATCCTCAGAGCTTTTCCCTGAATCACAGGGTGTCAGAGCTGCCGCGGTGGGGAGCGGGGAGCTCCCAGGGCGAGCAGGAAGCTGGGCAGATGGGACTGCAGAGCTGAGCTCTGGGGTTTCAGGAGCCTCAGCTCCTTCAAAACCCCATGAGCACTGCACAAATCACCTTCCTGCACGTCCCTGGGCTTCCCTCTTTCAGGGTACCCACTCCCTCAATATAAAAGGTCAGCTCCTACCCATGGGGTTTTAATGAAAAATACCTGAATATGGCCATTTTGGAGCAGCCCTCAATGTATTTCTCCCAGCTGAAGGTGTGAGAGATTCAGTACAAAGCTTGCTGAACCAAAATCCTGCACTCACATAATGAGGTTGCTCTACAGGTGCAGCCTCTGCCATCAATGCCCCAAACCTGCTCCTGATGCCTTCTCCTCAGCATCTGCTTCCCCAACAGGAGAAAATCTCCCACTGACTTCCAAGGCAGCTGGATTGAGTTGGTATGTTAAAAATGTACTTGGGCTCCCAGTAATATTATTTACTTTTAATAAGCATGCATGATAAACTCATGGCCAAGTGTACTATTTTATGGAGTAACTATGGAGATTCAAGTTATTGTTTGCTTCTGTGAACCAACCAAAAAGCACCAAAACTCATAGCAGCAAGAATATTAATTTGCACCAAAAGAAAACATGCTTTCCAACCTCCAAATAATGGTATGTGCTTACTGTCATTAATGATCTGGTATTTACACTCACACTGAGCACAGGGTGAGCATTAGTCTGACAATAAAGAAGCAATAAGGAATTTTCCAAACATTAAAAACATTCCTAATCCATGAATCACCTACGATCTGAGGTGTCACAAACATTCATCTCCGTATGTGTCACCCACAAACATCTGTCCCCTCTTCCCCTCGCACGAACACGCATTCCATTCAGCCACAGATACAATCAGGCTTTAATTTTATTTTTCTCACATAATGTTAATCAAGAGCTAAAAAGATAATTTCCTTCTACCACAAAGCAATTCCACTGTGGTGGAACAAACTGTTATCTTAAGTTTCACAGAGCAATTGTTCAATAATTCCTGTTTGTGGCTCTTTTCCAAATCCTTGAGAATAGCTCAGGCTGCCAACCCTCCTTAAAAAAAAAAAAAAAATCACAACAGAAGCCGAAAAGCACTTGCTGTCACTCAGGAGTTCAGTGGTGGCAGACTCAGCCATTTCTCAGAAGAAACTCCAGCTCTGAGACTCCAACATGCAGAAATGTGCTATCTGTTTGAAGACAATTGCCTGGTAAGATATAAGCTCCCAGACTGCAAATTTGTCGCAGCACTGGCCCTCCGAGATGGTGTTATCTTGGCTTGGTGGATTCAGTGAATTGGAAGCTCCATGAGGAAAAATAATAAGGATACTTGGCATTTCTGCAGTGTTTTCTACATGCAAAGCACAGAATGAGCTTCAAGCGTTTAATGTTTATTAAAGACTGGGAGGGTGTTTTGTTGCGTGAAAGGAAACTGATAACGTGGATTTCTTCAGCAAAAGTAATAAAATGTCCTGTTTCTATGGAAAAAAAAAAAAATTAAAAATAATAACAAACAGCCCTTAGCCAGAAAGTACCCTGCATGTCAAAATCACAATTAATTTTAGCCCGTGATCTCACGGAGGAAGGGACAGTCATTTACTACAGCCCGTACAATGAGCAGCTCAACAGGGCACTGCCCTGCCCGGCTTTGGGAGCCACATCAGACAAATATTAGAGCAATATTAATCACCACGAGTGAAAGTGCAGCATCCAGCTGCTGTTTCCAAGTCTCTGAGTCCGGGCCAAGTGAGGAATAGGGCAGGGAGGGAGGCACAGGGGCTCAGCCCAACAGGCACAGCAGACATGGAGCTGAGATCCCACCTGACCTCCAAAGCATCCCAAAATAGCCCCATGACAACCTGGCCAGGATTTTCCCAAGGGTTTGGCCATGGCTTGCTCAGGGCAGATCCTACTGCTAGGCAAGTCTGGTGTTATCATCAACATCACACTTGCATCATGCTCAACCCCAATGTTGAAAGGAAGGGCAAACAAGATGTTTTTTGCTCCAGAACATCAATATCCACAAAGATAATCTGTGTAAGTGGATCAACCATAATTTTTGGTTTCATTTAAATGTTTCTTTAAAATATTTCCATTTTGGTACAACTGTATGAAGCCAACAAAGTTATTCTCACTCTAGAGCAGAGTAAAATTTTTTTTAAAAATCAAGCTCAGACCTTCTTTTCCAACTAAGAAGAAAAAAACGTCCTCCTCTGGTTAGAGTAATACAGCAGGATTTTCAGGGCTGGAACTATTTTGTCTAGTCTCTAAAATTTTTGGACTAAAAACAGAACAGAGAAGAACCTAACCACTCTGGAAAGATGATCTCGAGGCAGAAGAGGGAAAACAAAGAGACATGAATAACCAGCAGCTGCAGAAGAGCTTGGCTGCATCCTTACCTGCACTCTGCACAAAGGCAGTGAGATTTATACAAGGTACAGCTGAGATGCAAACCCTACTGTGGAGTTAAGCAGGACTGGTCTCCCACCATCCCAAAGCACTGGGGTTATCTTACTCCCCCCTCCCAAAAATCCCAAAATAAAACCCCACAAACACATTGCCACCAACGATAGGCATCACATTACCCTTTTGACTTATTAGAGCTCACAAATCAGATTAAATGCATAGAACCATGCCAACAGCAAGGACCAGCAAGAGCCTCTTGCCATGGTGTTAAAACCCCATGGAAGGGAAACCAGCTGGGCTTTCCTGCTATTGGTGGACCATTCTCCAGCCCACCTAGCTCACTGTCTTTACTATGGGACAAGGGGTTCTCCTCTTCTCTGTCTGCTCTGGATGAAGCTCAACAAAATCAAAATCAATAAGGACAGGAAGAGGGAAGATGCCAGATTGTATACTGCTTTTTTAACTATTCTATCCTCAGCTGCAGAGGTAAACCATTGAAATAATTGCCAGGAATTAAGGTATTTGTTAATTCCTGTTCTCTCCCATGGCTTGCTAGGCAAATCAGTGTTTATAAGGCCAGGTTCTTTTCACAAATCCCACTGAGATCAGCTGGGGTGCTACACAAGCCTCCCAGACCATCCCATGTGCAGGAAACCACATCTCTCATTCCAAATCCAGTCCCCTGCATCCAGTAATTTGCCTATTCCACCCCAATCTCTCCTGGCTTTTACATCCTTGACTTTACCAGCACCGTTCCCTTTAAGTTCCTCCTGGCTCAGGGATGCAGACACAGGAGAAGGGCCACCCTGGGCTAAAACACACATACACGCACATGACTTAACACCCTGATCCTCCAGGATAAGCTATGAGCCTGTAAATCACCACACTTCCAGAAAACAATAGCCACCTCTTGTTTAAATAAAACTGCACCTGCTACATTAACATACCACCGAACAATCGCTTTGTTTTTCGCCAGGCATCCAGGCTGAAGCCACGCTGCTTCCTGACCCATATACTGAAAGGGTATTCTTAGAAGGGGAGAGGGGTTTCACAGAGCGCACCAGTTTAGTGGTGATCACCTTCCTTCCTTCTTTTGTACTGGGGATACATGGTTTTGTTTAGCTTTCAACAGGTTTATTTCCATCGCGGCTCTCCAAGACCTTGCAGCCCTTCTTTGGCAAACGTTGCCTCTTTTTATTTCCTATCTTGGGCAATCACAAGCTCTGAGGTGCGATTTGGGCCATTTCGAGTAATTTTTTAGCAGATTTTTCTCCCATCCAAAGAGTTTGGGCAGAGCAGGTGCCAGCTGAAAACCTCTTTGCCAAATGTTCTAACGTTGCTAAATTGTTTTGCTCCTGCTCCACAGCAGGGTAATTACGATGCCTGTTTCAAGTTTATTTATCTCTAGTCAAGTATTTTTTATTGATTGTGCTGGAACCTTCTTCTAGTGGAGTTATTTTGCTCAAATAATGTGCTCAGTTGTGACTGAAAAATGGACTGTTGGAGAGGATGGGTCATGGATGCAGGGAGCAATAAGAGTTTTGTAGAAGTAGGCAGTGGATACAAGAGCCAACTTCTCCATTTCACAAACACAGAGTCTCCAGTGAGGAGCATGGATGGGACATTGCTAAGCCAAAAACCAATTTAATTCCTGAATCTGAGCCCAAAGCAAACCCAAATCCAGCCCGGCCAGTACATTTCTGCTTAGATGTGCATCTCGAAACAAGCACCCTGCCTCCACGCCTGTTTCCACCCACGGCCAGGAGCGCTTCCTCATGACCAGCTTTCCAGGAACATGGTGCCCACTCTTCCTCACATCCTCTTCCTGGCTGCCTGCCCCACGCCACACTTCCTGCTCATCCCACACTGCTCTCGGCCGGATCCGGCGCCTCCCAGTTCACGCAATCATTTCCACTCTCGGCTGCCTGAAGGCAGCAAACTTTGTAGGAGCCTTGCTCTGCAGCCCTCATCAACAGTAACATCTAAGTTCCAGCCTATTAAAACTACAACTGAACTTATAAAACACCATCTGGGTTCAGACCATCCTACACAATCGTAAGAATATTCGTCCTGTTCCCGCAGGCACTACTAGTAAGTTACTCCTCTTCCTTTTATTCAAATTACAGCCCTACGGCCTGAGCATCAAGTGGCTTCTAGTGGAGCAGCTCAGAATTGAAGAGAATCTTATCAAACTGTGTTTCAAGGCACTACTTGGAGTTTCACGTGAATCCTGGAAGCCAGGTTGCATTCAGAGAACTGACTGACCACCACGGGAAATGGGATTTCCTCTCACACAAACCAACAAACACACAAGTCCACACCAGCACCCAGCACGAACTCTTTTATAACAACAAATCTCTGCATGCCTCATCTACAAAGTGCCCAACCAGTCCACTCTCATAATTGTTCCCTTCCAATCAATATATTAAATTACTTTTAAAAAGCGTCCACATGTAAGACAAGACATTTCTCAAGGTCCCATATAGTGGAAGAAATTACCCTGAAAACCAGGTTAACCTCCTGGTCCCTCTATCAGCAAGATGTGCAACCCTATACCAGGGAAACAGACACCAGCTCTCTTCAAGATCTGCCCTGACCAGGACCTGCTCTGCTGCACCTTCCCCCTGTGATGGATCCCAATGGGCATCTCTGGCCAAACCCCCCAGCAGCACCATGTGATTTCACAGCCTCCAGACCAGAGAGCCCAAACTGGGATGCAAAACCCTGTGGGCCTCATACCATAACCAGCACCAAGATGGCCAGTAGGAATCACCAGTGTCTGCAGAGCTTCACCTCTGTGAGTCTGAGCAGTGACCTCAGCCACCTGTGGCACAGGAGTTGTCACTGTGCCACAAGAAAGGCCACCTGTGGGACAGACAGGTGCTGGGAAGTCTTCACAGCCCAGCAGCAGCTTGGGGTCAGGAGGAACCAGTACATCTTACAATGAAGGGAAACTGAGCCAAGCTCTGGACCAGTCCCTTCCTGACACAGGGGCATTTGAGATATGGGTCAAGAACAAAGCACCCTGTTAATAGCAGTTTGTCTCGTGCAGTGAAAAACGTGCAATATTTGGTTCACAAGCTGAGTTCCAAAATGCCTGGCCATTTTCCCTTCAACTTTCCAAATTTATTGTAGTATGAGAGCTTGGCTCTCTTTATAGTGTTTAAGTGACTGACACATCACTCGGTCATGGAGACTCACATCTCCCATTCTCCACTGTGCCCTCTGAGGGCAAAGCCAGCTCTTGCATGAGCACATGCTGCCCAAGTTCAACATCTACCTGTGCATCCACAGGACAGTTAATTCCTGCTGAGCCCTCAATTATCAGTCTCCTTTTATTTTGCTGTGCTGCAGGCTTCTCTATTACCTTGCTCCTTCCAAAAGCCAGCTGGCTTAATCACCAACCCTCCCAAACACAGTGATTAACCCTGCAGGCATCTCTGGACCATGGATGGCAGAGAAGCCACCACTGACAGCATTTCCCAAACTCACAAGGGTCAGAGGCAGATTCTCACCACTGTTGGAGGTGAGAGTGATACCTTCATCCTCATGGCAGGTGGCTGCCTGCTGGAGATACAACCAACACCTGCCAAGCAGAGGGACCAGCTGGTGTCCAAAGAGGGTAAAGAAAAAAATAACTGGGGAGGAAGGGCAGGGGGTGTCATTTGGCCTTGGAGAAAAGCCTAGAAGAAGCACCACTTGCATCTTTGGCCCCCACACCCTTCCCTTGCTCTAGTCACTAGAGAGTACTTCTTCCCTTCCCTTTTATCAGTCAGACTCACAGATTGAATGTTATCAATTGACAGCTTTAAAGCTAAGGAATTGTATAAATTAAATACAGTCTGAAGCAAATATACTGAGGAGCTAGAATTTATATACACACCAGATATGGGAGCTCTTAGTTATTACCCACTTAAGGCTATGGCACTGATGAATGGTAAGGCCACCCCATCCCTGAAGGCACTTTTCATTACCCACAGTATAGGAATATTGAGAGAGTGTGTGTATGTATCCAGCATGACTGCTCATTTCCATAGTTCTCCATCAGGTTTGCATTCAGTTTATAAAATAAAAAATTACTCCAGGGACACATTTCACTCATTCCAGAACCCTTTCTCTCTCCCTCTCTTCCCCAGCCCATATCCTGGCTGCCTCTCTCCTTTCTCAGTGCCCCGATACTGTAACAATGCCTTTAAATCTGATGGTGCTTATTAAATGAAACAGCTTAATTACTATCAATATATAATGTTGTGTACTTCAGCCTCAACCAAGGCGTCTGATCCCATTCTGCTCCTGACCTTTAATGGCCATCAAATCAAAGTAATTTTGGTCAGCTCAGTACAGCTCTGACACATGCCCAGGTCAGGAAGATGAAGGGACACTAATCTACCATGTTACCCTGTCCATTGTTTAATACCTTTTTCAATAGAATCTAATAACTGGAGAAATGCCAGTTTTCTGTCTAGTTTGGGTTAAAACCTCTTTCGCTGAAAATAAATAATTATGGAACATACTGAATAGCCCAGGGTTTACATAATTGGTGCCTCTTAGACAGAGCAATATACTTGCCTTTGAAGTTTGCAAGGAGAGGAATTTAGGAATTCAAATCAGCGGCAGCGCTCCTGAGTGCGCTGCACTCTCCATCTTGGAGGGGCCAGCACCAAAGCAGGCTTAATTAAGGGAAGTGAAAACCACTTTCGATTCACCAAGGTAACACAACAAGTGCATTGCTTCCTCTGAATTGAAGGGAAAATAGCAGGAATGCTTCCACTCAACAGCAGCTATTCTGCAGGCGGGGACTCAAGTCCTTTGGAAGGGAAGGGGGGAAAGAAATCTATCATAAAATAACCAGTAACACAGCACCCCGTGCATAAAGACAACAGGAGTGTTTAGGTTCAAGCATTTCTATTTATACATATTGTTTCCCTAGTGCTAAACAAAACAGGTTTTCCCATGCCAAAGCAAGGGATGCTGCCAGGAGAACTAGACACCCTGTCTGGATCGGACAAATAGCTTGACCTATTGACAGGGCAGCTGGATGCAGCAATATTTTACAGCAGGCTCACTTTGCTAATGCACTTGCACCAGGCCACTCTCAAAGCAGCCCACGCTCCAGAAAAAAAAAAAAATAAAAAAACCCCAACAACTTAACTGCAACACAAAAACATCACATCAAGGCAGATACCAGTGACTCTCTGGCAAACCAGCCCTGGCTGCATCAAATGCAAGGGCAGGAAACTGGGGAAGCATTCAGGGATTGCCAGGTTTCAAACCAGCCCTGCCTCTGCGCTGGTGAAAGAGGGAGGCTACAAATCATATCTGCCCAGCTTTTGAAAGCACCAGTCACGGAAGCTGAGCAGAAAACACAGAAGGATGTTTTTGTTAATTACCTGTTTCTCCACTGCCCATTCTTTACCTGAAGTCATTAGTCATGTAACAGAGCAGGCAGGTAACAAAACCCAGTGACGGAGATTTATAGGGCATCTCTCAACCCCACGGTCCTGCAGCAGCTTACAGGGTTGGGATTACATCATGCCAGAGCTCTTCAAAGGCTGAGGGGCCAAAACCGCCCTTGGTGCAGCCTCCACCACCCCGCAGGTGCCGCTCCAGGTCACGAGGAGTTTTGCAGATCCGTAGGGACAGACTCCATCCCTCCCAGCCCCCGTGCAAGGGGAGCAGAAGCAGGATGTGTTAGGCTCTGTGCAGCTCAGCCTCTGCACTGTCCATGCAAGGGGAACAGGGAGCAATGCCATCAGCTCCGGGGGAGTTGTACGGGTGTAACTTTGAGCGGGATTTGTAATCAATCCTCACCCAGACACTTACTTGAGAAGGAATTCAGGGTTTGGCTGTACGTACACCAGAATCACTTCACAACCACTGAATACATTTATGATGTAATTGAATCCCCCAGTGATTTTTCTTAAAGGCAAACCTTTATCCATTTAGGGTCGATTCTGCATCATTAAAGTAATGGGAGTTTTGCCACTTACTTCAGTGGGGCTGAGAAGGGATCGGGGCAGAGCAGATCACTCCACACAATGCATCAGCTGCACCTCTGCCTGTCAGCTTCTCCAAGAGTCAGGAAAGCAGTATTTTGTCATTATTTTGAAGAAATGTTTACTCTTACAGGGCACAAACACCGAGACTTGATCAGGAGTCTGTGACCATTCTTTGCCCTCATCCAGGCTGAATTAAATCCCAAGGGAAGCTGCTGAAATCAGCAGAGAACCAGTGTCAGCCTGGGCAGTGGTCAGCTGGACACAGAGGTGTTTTAGCATTGCCATTATGTGCTTCCCCCACACTGGCTTTGCAAGAAAGTAGTATCCTCTCTCCAGACACACAAAGCTGAAGTGCAAAATATCCTTTTGATTCAAAAGTAAGCACACAAAAGCATTTTTCCTCACAAGCTGCCACGCAAACCTTTTCCCTTTTGCCCGCCAGCCGTCCTCTGTGTCTGATCCCACATCTGTTTGCCCTGAGTGGAAAACACTGGTGAGTTTAAATGGCATGAGTCAACTCCCACAACCAAGAAGGGCACAGCCTAGACCACCAAATCACAGCTTATGAGTCTTTCCTAGCATATTCTGAGATAAAAGATCTCAGTTTTATTCAAACAGAGCCAAACCCTGCTGATACCTAATTTTGCTTCTATTACCTCATTAATAACCTACAGACATTTGCAGCTTACACTCTATGTCTGCATTGTGGTTGTCATACCAAGGCACAAGGGCTATATCTTGTTGTATTTGTTTTGGGTTTAATTCCCAGTTCTAGTCTATGCCTCTGCCACCTTTGCAGGGCTGAGCTCAATTAACCCTTTTGTGTTCTCTTTGCAGTGAGCTGCAGCAGCTGACAAGCAATACATGATCTTTTAACAGCATTAATGTATTCATGTGAAAATATTCATTGACAGCTTTATGTAGCGTGGCAATCACTAAAAGTGGGACTTAAAGCACAAAAGTGGCATTTAGTAGTTGAGTGTAAAGGCATGTTCATGTATCAGTTAATTGCAAACATGTTTAAAACGTGTATTTTCAGCTAAAAACAAACCTGCATGTTTAACAAATACTTTTCATATTGGTCAGACTGGCAAAACCAAAAACAAGTTAAAGTAATTTGACCACATCAGGTAAACTCTTTAAAAAAAGGTTTTAAATGAGGGATAAAACTGTTTACAAGTTTTTAACTGTAAAATATTTCTTTTCTTCTTGTATCTTGCCAATATCAATAAAGAAACAACATGTATAAATATATATAAACAGACACTTGGCATAAGAACACATTTCATGAAATATGAGTAATAGAGCAGGGAAATTCAAAGTATATTTCTTTTTTTACTGTACTGAATGGACAGGTTACTGTAAAGAATACATTATGTGCAGATGGATGAAAATACAAAGTGCATGCAGGATATGTAGGATGTGAACAGGGTGTTCATTTCCAGGTAGAAACGCAAACATTTTGGTTCATTTCAGATCTCACTTACACTGCACTATTTGGTGCCATTTCATTGACTCCCATGTATTTGGACTTGAGTCCAGCAAAGCACTTAAACACATGCTTAGCTTTAAGCGCACAATAGTCCCCTTGAAGTCAAATTAAGCACATATTTACGTGCTTTGCTGGATCAGGGCCATACTACAGATTTACACAGATGTAAGTGAGCTCAGATGAGCTCAAGCCACAATGTTTGTGTCCAGATTCAAATCCAATTGGCAAATGCTTTCAAAAGCCGGAGGTATTTGGATTAGGGGTTTTGGTCCAAGCCAATCTGTAACTTTAGTACCTGAACCCGCTTCTCTTGCGCGCCCAAGACTCCCATCGGCATTAGTGGGAGCTTTGGAGGCACAAGAAGTACAAGAGCAAGACCTCTGGGACTAAAGAGCCAATTTACTTAAACCCAAATTATAACATTTTTTAACCTTTAGATTAAACCAAACTCCCACCAGAGTTCAGCCCTCGCTCCATTACATTTCTCACCCAGCATTTGGATTTTTTGTTTATCGTATTACTATTGCTTTTGGCCAGCATTCACTTTATTATATAGCATTAACCTAGGAAAAACTAATGGGCACCATCAAATAGCTGTTAACATAAAGCACTTACAAACAAGTGCCATTAGTGGACCAGCAGACAGCACAGGAACTCATTTATGTTACATCTGTTAACGTTGGATAAACACAGATTTACAATTTTTAAATGGCGAACGATGCCTCAGTCTGGTCAGAAAATAATTTACAAGTTTTTCACAGACTTCACAGGTCCAGCCACAGTGTGGATGCCACTGAATCTCCGCCACACTGAATCCCAATCCATGGATAAACCAGCTAAGAGGTTCTAGAGCACACACTGACACACACTGTCACCCGTGTGCACACAGCAGCCCCTAACATGGCTGGATTCTTCACCTGGGGCATCAAACATGCAAGTCCTTTTCTACATGGGGAAAAAAAAAGAAACCTTCAAAGCATCAGGAACAGAAGTTTTCACCCCCCACTCTGCAGCTCCAGCACACTCTGCACGAATCAGCAGGTTCCTGCTTCTGGTGTTGCTCAGAGCAGAGGTGGCTGCTGGCTTTGGGAAGCCTGTGGTTCCCATAAATGTGGGAAACACCAGCACTCACATGGGAAATCCCCCTAGCCCAGCACAAGAAGCTGGAGAGCCCTTTCAGCAATCCCTGCCCTCTCCAGAGGATGCTCCTTATCAGCAGCAGATTCCAACACACCCCTCACTTTTGACCACCCACTTTGCTGTGGTCAGCAAAGCCCCTGTGGGACAGCTCTGCTGGTTTTATCAGATCCCCTTATAGGATTAGCACACCTTTTCTTGCTTATTAACCACAACCAGAGGGAGGTGATGCTATTCAATCACCTCCACCACTGCAAAGGCAAGAGGCAAAGCTCCCACGGCACACTGTGAGTGTTCAAGAGAAAGGCAGGCCCTGAGCACCCTTAAAACCATCTCCCTTCTTGCACACAACTGACCAGAGCAGCAGGAAATTTGGAAACACACTGGATTCTGCTGCTGCCTGATGGCCACCTGAACCTGCAGCCAGAAATTAATTAATTTTTCCCTTTTTTCTAAGTGTTTCTACACATCAAGGAAAGTACAGACAACACGGCAGAATCATAGTGCTGGAAGAAGAAACAGCAGAAGTGCTGCATTAAAGGCTGCAACACAAAGTGAAACTAGATGTGGCATCCAACTCCAATTCCCATAATGTTTTAGCTATGGATGGGGAGACTGTGCTGGGAACAGAGTGGTTTGTCATTCCCCCGAACTAATCTCCAACATGATCTGAAAAAGCACACAGGGGAGGAAAAAAACCTCTTCCTCTCATTGCTTTGGGATTTTGTAACCAACACTGAAAAGAAAACCAGTGCCAGTAGAAACAATACTAAACAAGTGAAAACTTTGAAGAAAAAAAAAAAAAAAGTAGTTATAATTCAAGGAAACACCAAACCATTTCTTGTAGCCTCTGCCCATATTACATTTAGAGAAATAACATTTTGACACCAGTTCTGGAATGACACCTTGAGACTCCTGTTGTGGCATGTACCTACATCCAGGAGATGGAAACACCCCCAGTTTTGGCTGCAGACAGCAAAAAGCAGCAGCACACTTTGCCAAAGCCCAAAATCACCCCTGGCCCAAACCCACCACTACACAAGGAGTACCTGAGATTCTGCTCCACACACAGCTTCACCTGGAGCACGGTGCAAAACACATTCCATGGTGTCCTACAGGACAAACAGCAAAATTCCTGGAAGAGAGAGCCCTGTCTTCTGCCCAGCTGACCTTCTATTCCTCAACCATCTTGCAAACAAGTGTAAAATACAGGAACCAATTTCACCGTGATGAGGCACAGTGAGGAGTGGAGGTGAAGCTCAGGAGATGCACAATCACCCTTGAATCTTTCTTTTTTCTTTGTACTGAGTGACCTTCACCCCTGTATCTCCCACCACCCCTATGTTCCACCCCCTCTCAGGCCATCTGACATGTCAGGTGCACAAAAACACTGTGTGAGCTTCTGAAAACCTGAGAAATCCTGTTGCAACTACAGAAAGAAATCAGCTGGACAACCTGGGTACATGAAAGGCTGTGGAGGACAACATCAGGTGGGGCTCAGTCCCAGTTTGTTAGTACATAATTACAAAAGCAGACATCCTGCTCTTCTATATTGCTTTTTTGCTTTCTTTTTTTCCCTTGAAAAAAAATTGTACCTTAGTTAACTGCCTTTCTTCACTCGAACATTCAGGAAACCAGAAATTATATGACTCCAGTCTAAAATTTACTTTTCCTCAGATGCTGTTCCACATCTCAACAGAGTTTTTAATGATATTATATAATTTTTTAATAATCACCAAGATCAGTGTAGCTGTAATGCTGGAAAAATATCCTAAAAACTGACATAGCACCGAGGGCTAGAAAACACAAGAGTGACTGATGGGTAGTCCTGATAATTCTGTATATCAGGAAGTGGAATGAGAGATGGATAGATAACATAATGTTGTTATATAGCCATGAAAACAAGCCTATAAAGATATTCCCAGAAATTAAAGTCCAGGCTGTCTCACCATGATTCTTTGCTGTGAAATAAATGATATCTATGAAAGAATGCAAACCCCAAGGACACACCGAAATACAAAAAGGAGAGAAAAATCCTTGTTTTAAAGAACTGAAACTATTTTCCACTTCTAAGTGTTAGACAATAAAGAGCTTGACAGAGTGAAGATTGCCCTGCATCTGCTTTCTCCACCTCTGGATGGATCCCAGGAGGAACAGCCAGCACTGAGTCCATCCCCTGCCAGAGTGGGCTCTGCTCTCACACCAGTTTTACACCAGTTTAGCTCCTGTGCTCTGAGGCTGCTCCTTTAACATTCTAAGAGGAAAAAACCCTCATAGCCAATGCTGTCTGTGAGGCTCCTGCAGCTGACAGAAGGTACAGGCTGGGGAAAAGGTCTGCCTGCTCCTGCTCCTCTGATAGTTGAGGAAAAGGTATGGAGAAGAAAGGAAAAAGAAGCCTCAAGAATGAGAGAGTTTGGCTGAAAACCCTACCAGTAAAACATATTTTCTCTTGCTAGCCTCTTGCAGGATATGTCTTCAAGCTATTGGCAGATTTGGACATCCATAAAATATCTTCTGCTAATACATTTTCACATTAAGTTGATCCAGATACTTTCTGAAATTAAGTATCTTCTTCCAGCTTTAATGTGTATTAGCCATGTACTTCTATTAACTCAGCCCAGTGTCAAAATACAGCAGTAGAGGTTAATATTTGGACGTAGCTGTTTTTCTAGCCATTCATATCACTTTTATTTCCTTTCCTTTTTTGTTCTTTCCTTAACCTCTTTTTTACTGCTGTTAAATTCCTTGCTTTCATTTTTGCAGGAGTTCAGCCTTCCAGCCCTGCTCTCCGATGCTGTTAGACATCAGCTCAGGCTCAGACTTATTACTTCTGATATGTCACTCCTCAGGCAGGGAGCCTAAAGCAACACTGCTCCCAGCCCTTGCAGGCTTCAGCTGGATCCCCACCAACCCATGGAGCACAGCTATTTCTGCAGCAGGAGCACAGAGGGAAGATATTGACCTGTGGAGTAAGCCCAGCACCTTAATTTACACCGAGCCTCTGAAACGGGAGACTAAGAAGGAGGTCAAGATGCACAGAGGTGATTTAGCCATGTCAGCTTGCTGAGATCCTGTATAAAAATATTTTTATGTATTTGTATATAACTGATATAGCACTGGGGAAGGAGAGGAAAGCAGGAGAACAGCATATTCAGGGCCTATTTAGTATATGAAAAGCACCAATCATCTCTTAAAGCAGATGTCCCAAATTATTCCTCTGCAGAAAGGTGCCAGCAGAGCCCATTTGTTTGGCTCCTTCTGCTCAGGGGTCTGACAGCAATCCATCAGACCTGTCCCATTTCCCAGTCCTCTTCCCCCCACCATCCCTGCCTACTCTCTGGTCACCTCCACCTTATTTCCAGTGCTTCCTTTGCTGCTGACAGTGAGACATAGCCCTTCTTTCTAGGAACACTGGCAGGATGAGTTTGATGGTTATTGGCTGTTGTATGTACAAGGTGTATAAACAAAGTGGGTAAAAAGACATCAAATATTTTCTTCTTCTCTCTACTCTCTGGCACCAGGAAGTGCAACATATGAAAAGGAAATACAGTAATTGGAATGAATATTCTTTTTTTTTTCCTCTAGTTTCTTCACCTTTTTTCTTACCCACAGTGGTCTCTGCGTTCCCTTGTTTCATTCAAGCTGCATAAATAGCACTGAGCAATGGTGAGGTCTAAATTCTGTTTAAAACCCCAGAAAGGGCTTTTAAGGTTATATCTGAGTCCTCAGACCAGTTAGAACTGGAAGAAGAAATGTCTGTGATTTAGTGTCTAATAAACAACCTGCCAAGGTCAAGATGGCATCTTCTCCCATATCCAGAACCACTTCCCTCAACATTTTGAGCTGTTGCATGTATCAGCAGAACTCCCTCCAGTGCCCAGCTATGTTTAATTTCTCCTCTGTAAATGACTTCCCAAAGAGAAGTGGGTGTGAATTATTACATTGTAAAATAGATTTTTAAAAGATGAGCCATGCCAAGTGGAAAATAGTTATTGTGTGAGGAGCAAACATAGTGGAGGTTTATCTTGTGAATTCTGGACCTAGGTTTACACATAGCCAAAAGGCTGAGGGACAATTGATTTTAATAGCCTGGTTTAGAAAATGAGCCTGGAGATTGTGATGAACACCCCACCTGTAAAAGCCAAGGCTCTTAAATGTATTTCAAATTAGAAATGCTTCACCCTCCAAAAATAAGTGTATGTTGCTCATCCCTGGACCTGGGTCAAACTATTCCTGTTTTTTTAAAGGACCATCCCTTCCCAGGGCTACCCAGACACGCTGGGCTCGACCTCCAGCCTTCCACAGCAGAGCTGAGCGCTGTTGCCATGTCCTGCCCAGTGGTCTGATCCAAAAATCAATCCAGGTCTGATCCATTTTGGGAACCTGCAGCCTGTGGCACTGCTTCCCACGGCAGATCCAAGCGCTGTAGGACCTTGGCTTCTAACATTTCTCCCTATTTACAAAACATTCTATCGAAAACCGTTACGCTGGTAACAAAATTGCAATCAGAAGTCCGGAAATTGCTAAATAAAGCCCATTTTACTGCTTAACTTCAAGGAAAACCATAAAATTATCAGTCTTCCCTTTCCTCGATATATTTTCTTCGCAGTTTGCGATGCTCCGTGGGGTATTTCGCTATGTGAACTCCGTGACAGTTTGGCTCCAAATTATCCGAACATAAAACTGAGCTTATGGAGCCTCACTCAGAGGTTGTGTGGACCCTTTTTATTGGCAGGGACTTAAAAAGAACCTTAATAAACCTTATAGGCTTGAGGGACTTTTTGGTTGCTGGCTCTTGCCAGCCCCAGCGCTCAGGTCCCTCTCGCAGCGCCCGCGTGGAAGGCGGGCTGGAACCACAATCCAGGGATTTTATAGGGCTGGATTACCTGCCGACGTTGCCTTCTTCCTTCCCTGAAAATCTCAGAGCTGTTCTCTTTGAAAGCAAGCAGGTGATGCTGCAAGGATACTCATAGTTTAATGCAGCTTGATCACCAGAGATTATGGGCACGGCCAAAAATAATAGGGTCAGCTAAAATGGAGCCAGGGGGGCCATTTGCTGGTAAGGGGAAAGGGCTGATGTGATTAAAGCTGCAGCACATCCACCCGTGTGCAAGCCATGCAGTCCTGACTCCGTGGATTTTCCTTAAAGCATCCATTTCTCCTCAGGATTTTATTACTGCCTCCAGTGATGCTGTAATTGCAAGTGTAGGGCAGCAGACCCCAAGTTTAATCTGCATTTCTCAGGGCCTAAGCTCTGTGCGGGCTGCCCGTGTTTGCACAGAGCTCAGCACAACAGGCTGGCTGCAGTCTGTGGTTGCTGTTTTAATTCAAGTCATAATAAATAATAATGGCAGGTTGGAAATAAATCTTCAGTGTTTGGTCCATGACTGATCCTTCAGCTTGGTGCATGGTAGAAGCCCCAGCTGGGAAGGTTTGCTGCGTCCCATCCTGGGTCTGACTCTGCACCACCCCTTCTGGCTCTGTCTCAGCTCAGTTTTCACTCAAGGCATTGGTACAGTACAGATAATTTCACCTTTTCCCTCATTCTGAGGCTGGTCACTGATATTAAAGACACTGCACAGGCTTGTTCACCCTGATCTGCATCATCTGGAGTGACCCAGTGCATCATTTCTTCATTTCTCAGTTACCTTGGCTTTATCAGGAAACACAAACTCCTGGACAGTAATTATTCAGGCAGAGCATAGCTACTTAATAGCATTTTCACAAGCAGCCAGTGACTACTGAAATATTGCTTTCTATATGAACTGAAAGAATCAGGACAAATATCTCATACTGTTTATATTTTACAATTAAGAAGTCTTCATTATTGCTGTAAATCATCATTATCATGGCACAGTAACAATGAAACAGTAAAATTATAAAGCAGTGCAGTTAGCTCAGATACAGCTGATATCACTTTGCTTTTCAGTGTTGTATATTCTTAGACCAATGCTCTATGCCAGTCTCTGTAGCCAAAAATACATCAAGAGCCTAAAAAAAGTAAAATAGAAACATCACTTCAAAATTATTTCAAACAACATATTTCCTTTTTTTTCCCTTTCTACAGAGCCACAAAGAGAATGGGAAAGATTAAAACTCACCAAAAACATTGCTTAATTCCTCACCAAGGTGCAAGAAAATAAAACGTGCCATGGTAAGTTCAAATCACAAAGAGTTTTCAAGAGTGGAAGGTGAATCATTTCTGTCAAATGTTGGAAATGTTAAATGGTTTTTAAATCAAAAATATAGGCACCACCAGCGACTCAAGCTGTGCTTTAGACATGTTTGGGGTGATTTTTTTCCAGCAGTCAGTGCTTGTCTCTCACATACCTTCTGTTTGTCTGAGATGAAATCGGGAGGCAATAAATGGAGCACTTACTGGAGGAACCAAGTACCTTCAGCAGCAGAGTTATTTGTTCAAAAGGTACAAATTCAGCCTATTTGGAGAACCACAGCCCTTGGAATGGAGAGCCCTGCAGTGCCAGTCAGAGGTGCTGGACCCCTCCCACACCCCCCAAGTGACCACCACGGCCCTCAGAGGTCCCCAACCCACGGGAGAGATGGGGCACAGTGGGAAACAAGGATTCAGAGTCGCCACAGCCCCCCATCAGCAGCGTTCATATTTCATCCTAATGGCTAAAATGACTCTTAAATGAGGCCAGATTATAGGGCCAGCCTAATTCACTTAGACTGATGTAAATCCAGGTATCTGTTACAGCATCACATGTTGGGGCTCACCGCAGAGCAACTGCTGATAACCCCCCTCCCCCAGGGGTGAAGGGAAGCAGATTCCTCCCAGCCAGACCCAGCCCAAGGCCCATTGAAGTCGGTACAAGCTCCTTCAGCTCCAGTGGGTTTGGGATAAGGCCCACAGTGAGCTCCAGGCCAGCTCTGCTGCCAAAACACAAAATCCTTTTCCATTGGCTTTGCCAGTTTGGTGTTAATACATGTGTGAAGGAGCTTGGGGCAGGGGAGGAAGTTTTTGAGGGTTTGTTTTTTTTTTAAACTGAGGAATGATTTCACCCTTGCCAGTATGTGGACTTTGCGCAAAAGAGCAGGAGAGGAGGCAGGAGATCTTTTTCCTGAAGCCATCAGCTCCCTGCTGCAGCATCCCAGCAGAGGGTGGATGTGCCCATCACAGGAACCCCTGGGTCCCTAAGGCCAGCTTAATCTCTGTGCTGCAGAAGGGCAAATCTGGAGTCATGGGTGGCCATCAGCACAGAGCCCTGCTCATCACACCCAACTGAAACAAAAGGAGGCCTGATAAACATAGGATGTGGAGAAAGGTATCCCTTGGACACCAATGAGCCTCCAATCCCTGTATAAGGACCTGCTGCAAGCTGGCACCATTTTTATCCCATTTTCCCTATAAAACAACACTGCCCTGAGTCATCATTCAGCTTTCTCTGCCACTCAGCACTTTCCCCACTGCCTAGTTTTATGTCCCACACAAGATGCTGTTGCCCCTTTGGCTTTCCAGGGGAAGGGCTCTGCCTTCCTGTGGCTTTCAGAGCATGTAGCCCAGCCAGTCTCAGAATTAAACTGGGGCTTTTCCAGGCTGCCTCAGTATAAACAGTTTCAGTAAGGCACATGCTATACGGTAAGATCATCCGAAACCAAACATTTTCCCACTGCACACAATAAACATCCATAATAAATTGCATTATACAAAATATATTTATGGCTAATTTTTTAATTTAAACCACCTGGGAAATTTTTGTTAGGCTGGTTGATATGAAGGTCTCAGTATTCTGGTAATCTAATGATATCTAATAGACAAAATAGTATGATGTTACAGCAGTCTCAAAGCTTTCATTTTCTGTATCCCTCTCAGAGATCAAACTGGCAGAACCCATATTTTTTGAAATTTTATACATAATTGGTGATGCAATTGCCAAAAATAACCTATTCATAGAAGTCTTGCTCTTCTGGTTTCTAACTTACTGTAATCACAGAATGGAGCAGAGCACTGCTTTGCAATGGAATATGGGTTTGGGTCAGGGAGCAAGGGCTACGACTGTGTGGCAGTTTCCATTCTGTGGATTATTTTACAGGCAATTTAAATTTAGTTTGGAGTTTAAACAGGGCTAAAATGTAGTGTACCCATTCAGACATAAAAGCAATTCTTCAGAAAAGAAAGAAAGCTGTAACTCGGGTATATTTCTTTCCTGAACCAAAATTTTGCTCCAATATAAGATTTTCTAAACAAAAGCTATCAGTGTCGAAGGAGACAAGAGTGCTTCTGTTGCATAAATTAAGCCCAGAACTGTAATCCTTCCACCATAAAACTCTCATGCTCATCACAGATCAGCCAAAATTTCCAAAAAAGACTCAAGATCATCACAGATCTCTCTCTAGCCAATACAAATCCCAGCTCAAGCCGTGCTGTGGATCTGCAACGAGCGCTGGCGGCTTGGTAGTGGCTGGACTCATTTTAAAGTGCAGCCCATAGCTTTAGCTACTTCCTTGCCTCCTGTTGTTCCTGGGACTTGGAGGCCATGTGGTACATTTCAGCCTTAACTCTGAATTTCCTTTATTCAGAGATCAAACTCTGACATTCCCTCAAGGTAGTGGGGGTTATGTCGTTGTGTATATCCCAGTTTAAAAGATAATGCTTCACTGAAACAGACCACAGCATTAAACCCTGAAATAAAATGACTTGTACTTCACTTCCCAACTCTTATTGCTGGATTAACTCACATTTCTTTCTCTTTGTTACATATTTAGCACCAAATACAATATTCATTGCAGGCTAGCTTCCCTCCTCCCACACGTATCCGTGGCTGCCCTTTCTTCCAGCAGCACTGGAGAAGGCAATGCCTCGGCATAGACTGGAAATGCAAACAAAAGGGAGGGAACATAAAGTCAATTAGTGATCACACAGGGTTTCTTTATACCCTGAGAATTTTGATTTTTTTTATTTAAAATGGCACTGAAAAGAGACAGAGTCCTGGGGACAGCAACACCCACTTTTCCTAATCTTCTCCATCCCCTTCCCCCCACCTTGCTGCTTCTCTGCCAGCAAACACCTCCCCCCAGCAGATCCTGCAGCAAAGGGGTCCTGGAGGTGCTTCCTGATGCTTACTGGTCTATATCATGATCTCTGCTGTTCTTGTCTGGGTGTTTAGAACAGCAGCAGTAACCTGTTGCACAGGAACACAGCAGGAACCCACTGGAAATCCATCACAGGGCAGAGATCAAACCACCGACCCCAGACCCTGCTCTCTGTATCCAAACCTCAGCTCCCGCACCCTGTTCCTCCTTCCCATCTTTCTAAAACCCATCATTGCCTTTGCCCTCAGACCTGGGCACTTGTGAGGGTGCCTGTGAGCCAGGTAAGCAGTGCTGAGGATGGAAAACACTTGGAGCCAGATGTTGGTTCTGCCTTGCCGGAGCTGAACCTGGGTTTTTTAATGACCATTTAGTTTTTAAGTGCATTCCTGTGATCCCAGCCTTGAGCTTATGTCTCCATATGAAACTGCACTGCTTTAACTGGGTGCATAGATTATAAAACCAGGAAGAGTGGTCTGGTCTGCTACCCCTGTATAACACAGGCTACAGGAATTCCCTAAATTAATTCCTGTTTGGATTAGCTCATATCTTTTTAGAAAAACAGCCAACCTTAATTAAGACAAAGGAATTCCACTGATGTTGAAACCCACCCAGCTCTCAGTAAATAGTTTTACTGCTTAAATACCTTCACTACTTAAAATATAAACTCCATTTCTAATCAGCATTTGTCCAGTTCTATCTCTGTCTACTGAATAACACGACACTTTCATCTGCTATTTTGAAAACCATGTGGGATTAAACCTCTTTCTGCTCTTCATAAGCCACTTCTTGCCTAACTAAACTGAAATGATGTAAAACTGATTGTATTAAATTACAGCAAAAGAACACCGACTTGCTCCAAAAATGACAGCAAACCCAGTTAAATTTTAAATAAACAAATATTATGAATTCTTGGTTGGAAACCTAAGTGTCTGAACAAGCCCTTCCAAAGCTAAAGTACGTTTGTTTAAAAAGTGGCTTACTGCAAAGCAGGGCAATTTCTGTGGACAAGGTTTCATTAGCTGAGATTTATAAAACTCCATCAGCTTCCCCACTGCCCTTTCCTCATCCACCTGGGGTGGGAGCAATCACCAACGCTTTCTTTCTTCCACCACATACCTGTCCTGGCAGAAAACTCATTCCAATTTCTTCTTCAGCAACTCAGACAGCTTTATCAGAGAGCTGTGCTTCCCAGGACAGGCAGAAATACCTTCTGTGTCCAGCCACCTTTACTTCCATGGGAAGACAATAAATATTTTACAATGGCTATTCCTGACACAGAAGCACACAATTAGTGTATATGGGAAGCATCCCAGGGAACAACACTCAGGCTCCTGCATATCACTACTGTGTTCCCTGCATGCATCCAGAACATTTCAGAGCCTTTTGGGTGTACAGATATTGGTGTCAGGACTACAAGCACCTCAGCAGCCTGTGCACACCACAGTCTCTCTCTAAACTACACGCTGTATATATATTAATTAAAACTGCAAATACCAAATGGATTTACCTGCTTTTCTCTGTACGTGCACACACAGACATAGCTACTATGCACATAAATAAATACATCTCCGTGGCACAAGCAGAAAAGTATGTTCTGAACACACGTGTGTGCACACATCTCCACGAGCACAGCCACATCCACACTTAGGTGCACTGAAATAAGTAGGTGAATAGGTGAATATGAACACTAATAGCCATTTATGGCAAACAACAATGAAAGCTGTCCCTGGAGCCCGCCTAGGGTAGGGCAGCCAAAATGATTGAGTATGTACAGGGCACTGCTGCAGCAATGGCACTCACTTGGGCCTCCTTTTAGAAATGATTAATATTTAACCGACTTGGTGAACCTGGCTTTGGTTTTAGTTGTGATTAGATAACAGGGTGCACAGAGCTGTCCCACTCAGGACGTGCTGGGATGTCCGAGCAGCTGCCAGTCATGCTTTGTGAGAAGACAGACAGAAAGTGAGAAGGGGAGAGATAGGAGACAGTGAAAAACAAAACAAAACAAAAAAAAAACCAAAAGTGCTCAGCTCCGTTTGTGTTTGTTTGGAAAGAAAAGGGGGAAAAGCAGCCCGAGAGGCCGGTGTAATAAGATGCTGTAGCTTTCATGAAAGAGGTGAAATAATTTTAAACACAGACACACAATGAGTTTATTTATTTAGAAAGTTGTTAAATAGAGTCTGGGAATTCAAATATTCAATGTTGACATTGTACAGAGCTGGCGGGGAGCCAGCCCCAGCTCTCCAGAGGGACCCAATGGCCACGGCGCCCAGGCCCTCGCCCCTCCCAGCCCACTAACTAGGTAAAAGCCATTAGTTATACCCACAAGCAATATCTGAATCCCAGTCAAATAATGTTGCCTCAGCCAGCCAACTTCAAAGGCATGTAAGTGTGTTTGGCTTTTTAGTGCTGGAACTGCAGCAATATGTCACACTTTTGAAAGAGTTTTGTAAACAGTTCCTTCCCCTTTGTCGAAACATTTCTTAAGTTTCTTGTACCCCATGTAAACAGCGTTAATTAACAAGGGTTACATTTTTCATTTACAAGCAGGGCCGTATTAATAACGGGCTCGCCTCTCGGACCGTCCTTTTCCTTTGTGTCCTCTCTCCGCGGCCGGCCCGGGGTGGCCGGGGAGCAGCCGGGAGGCACCGCAGGGCTCAGCCCCGGGAGGAAAAGTCCGACCCAAATTCAGGGGTGGCTGATGGCCCTGAGTAAGAGAAAAGGATAGAAAGTGGGGAGAGGGGGAAAAGGGAAGGAGGGGAAAAAGGGAGGGGGAGAAGAGAAAGAAGAGAAGAAAGAGAAGAGAAGAGAAGAGAAGAGAAGAGAAGAGAAGAGAAGAGAAGAGAA